>JAWVWN010002679.1:7972500-8387500 GCA_037367305.1 Phrynocephalus vlangalii
TTAAAAACACTCTGCTTTTAAATGGTTATAAATTCCCTCGCCGGGCAGCTCTGAATAGAAGTAATTGAGCTGGTCCAAGAGAAAGAGAGAGAGAGAACGAGAGAACAAAGTTGCTTGCCAGAGCAGAGCTAAAGAGGTTTTTTTTGGTTTGCTGCAGGATGTTGGATGGGAACGCCAAGGGTTAGAAATCTGGGTCCGCGGGTGTGCATGGGCGAAAGTTCCCAGAAGGCTTTGCCGCGAGCTGTGCCGACCAGGGTTGCTGGGGCTTGTAGTCCCAGAACATCTGGGGAACCTAGGGTGGGGGGTGGGAACCACTGTCGTAGAGAAGAGAGGGCTTTTCTTTATTCTCAGCTCTCAAACTCCTTGTGACTCAGCCCAAACTCTAAAATACCCCCCCCCCAGTTTCATCCAAAAAGGCCCCTTCCAGCTTCCATGTTTCTCCAGTGGGTAAAAAGTCGTAAGAGCCCTGCTGGATCAGGCCAAAGGCCCATCTAATCCAACTTCCTGTATCTCACAGTGGCCCCACCAGATGCCTCCGGAAGCGCACGAGGCTAGATCTCTGTCTCCTGATACCACTCCCCTGCATCTGGCCCTTGAAGGATCCTGGTTTTAAGCCTGGAGATGACACATCTCCATCATGGTTTGTCCCCTGGGATGGACTTTTCCTCCAGGAATCGGTCCAATCCCCTTTGGAAGGCATCCAGGCCAGATGCCATCCCCACCTCCTGTGGCAGGGAGTTCCACAGATTAACAACACATTTTCTTTGGTCTGTTCGCACTCTCCCAGCCCTCAATGTGAGTGGATGTCCCCTAGTTCTGGTATTTTGTGAGAGGGAGAAGAACGTCCATTTATCCACTTTACTCATGCCCTGCATTAATTTGTACATCTCAATCATATCCCCCTCTCAGGCGCCTTTTTTTTCCCGGACTAAAGAGCCCCAAATGTTTTCGCCTTTCCTCATATGGGAGGTGCCCCAGCCCAGTAATCATTTTAGTCGCTCTTTTCCCCTATGAGCTTCTTGGCTGTTTCAGGAATCACCCTTGATCCTCCTTGCGCTGTAGTCCAGAAACCGTATCAGACCACACGCGGTCGCCCATCCCTTCTCCATCTCAAGGCAAGGGCTTGGGATGCAGGGACGTTTGTCTGCCGGGTTTCAGACTTCCTGAGCTAGCAAAGGATTCCTTGTCTGCCTTTTCTCCCCTCCAGGATGCCTCTGGAGATACATCCGAGCCAGCATGTCGCTGTCCGGCTACCTGCCTCCGCTCTGCGACCCGAAAGACGGACACCTCCTGATGGACGGCGGGTACATCAACAACCTCCCAGGTAGAGCCGCTGGCCTTCCCTTGCACAGATTTGGGGGATTGTGGGACGAGTGGGAGGCAGCAGGAGAAACGGAAGGCCCAAATGTGAGACTGATTGATGCAGTTAAGGAAACCACGACTGTCAGGTGCAGGACCTGAGCAGGACTACTTTTTGGGGTGGGGGGGCATCACTCCAAAAGATAGAGGCAGCCTGATAGCACATCACAAGAATATTGAATTAGTGCGACATTGGCCAGCGAACACGCCGGCCCATTTGCTGAGCCCGGGTGAGTTTTGACAGACAGTTGGGTGTAGGCGTCCCTGACAAAAGGCCCATGCTGATTAACTTTTTTCATCCCATTCTTTCTCCAACCAGCTCTGGGTGCTTTATTTGTTTATAGAATCATAGAATTATAGAATCATAGAGCTGGAAGAGACCTCCAGGGCCATCCAGTCCAACCCCCTGCCGTGCAGGAACCCCCATCACAATATTTCCGACAGATGGCCATCCAGCCTCTGCTTAAAAACCTCCAAAGAAGGAGAATCCACCAACCCTTTGCTGCAGCAGCATCCACTGCCGAACAGCTCTAACCCTCAGGAAGTTCTTCCTAATGTTCAAATGGAATCTCTTTTCCTGTAGCTTGAAACCATTGCCCCGAGTCCTAGTCTCTGAAGCCATGGAAAACAAACCTGTTCCCTCTTCAATAGGACATCCTTTCAAATATTTAAACATAGCTATCCTATCCTCTCTCAGTCTTCTTTTAGAGAGGCTAAACATTCCCATTTCCCTAAGCTGTTGCTACTCGGGGCCGTTTACAGACATAAAAGTAAAGACATAAAGCAGTGGTTGCCAAATTTCAGCCTTCTAGATCAGCGGTTCTCCACCGGTGGGTCCCCAGATGTTTCTGGACTGCAACTCCCAGAAGACCCCACCACTCACTGGGCCTGGAATGGATTTCTGGGAGTTGCAGTCCAGGAATATCTGAGGACCCACCGGTTGAGAACCACTGCTCTAGATGTTTTGGACCACGACTCCCAGAATTTCAAGCCTGTGTTGCCAATGACAAAGAACGCTGGGAGTTGTGGTCCAAAACTTCTGGATGGGCCAAAGATTGGCCACCACTGACATAAAGTGTCCAGCAACAAACAATCCAAATAAACAATCCCAAAAGGAACCCTTCGGTGGCTCCCATCGTCCTAAAACAAAATGGCAGCTCTGGCACATATAGAGAGCTTTTCTTCCTCTCTCCCTTTTCACAACCACCCTGCGCAGTTGGGGGTGGGGGGAATTGAGGGGGGGATTTTTCCAGAAAGGGGTCCCCTTTCAATCTCTTGGCTGACGGCTGAGCTCTGGGCTCCCCCCTGCCTCTGTCCCCGTTGCTACAGAGGAGCAAGAAATAAACAAGAGCGCGGGATGCTCTTACATTTCACTATGTTTTCTTTTTAAATGTGAGGCAAAACACAGGCTGGAAAAGGACTTTAAATGGCGGTGGAGAATCTCTCTTAGGGCGTTTATACACGACCCCTAAACTCCGGGGCAAATGGTTCCTAGCTCCAGAGATTAAAAATGTTTACCCACCAGCTCCGGAGTTAACAGGAAATTAAGTGCGACCACGCCCACTTTAGCGCGTCCCAGCGCACCTTTCAGGTACCTGCTCTTTGGAGGTGAAAATTATTTGATCCGGTGTAACGATAGTGAGTGCGGGGCTCTCCTTGCTTCTGTTTGTTGTTTTTTTGCGCCCCGCCCCTTTAAGAGATCTGAATGCTGCCGGGAACAAAACGGAGGTAAACCGGCATTCTTTTCTTTCTTTTTTCTCCCTCCCCTCATGCAGCCAGCAACCAGGAAGTGCAGAGGGGGGTGGGGACAGAGGAAGAGCGACGAACCCCTAAGATCTCTGGTCCGAATTTAAGTGGCCAGCGGTTCTTAGGGGTCATGTAAAAAGGCCCTTAGTCTCTTCCCATTCGTCCGCCACCAGCTGCAACCTGACCTGGCGCGTTCGTCACCGAAAAGGCTTTCTCTGGTCCTCCCTCTCTCCCCTCCTGATGTTCCTTTTGTCTTCTCGCCCTCGCCTCCCTGAGGGACACTGAGTCACGCTGACTCTTTCTCTGCAAAAGCGAGCGAGAGAGAGAGAGAGGTCCTTTTCTCTCCAGAGACATAACTTTCTTTCCAATTTGGGCTTCCAATGAAATAAGGCCTGGAATGGAGAAGGCCTCTAAATCACCCTTCATTTCTGCTGAGCGAGGGAGGATTTGTGTTTGGAAAAGCCAAAGGACCTTTTGGGGTTTGTTTTTCTGGGCAAAGTCCCCGCCAAAGAGATGAGCTCAGGCCCGAGGGCTCGGCCAGCAAGAGAGAACCGGGAGGGTTGCCACGGGGGACGAATGACGGCGCCTTGTCGTGTCTCCCACCAACAGCGGATGTGGCCCGGTCCATGGGCGCCAAAGTGGTCATCGCCATCGACGTGGGCAGCCGGGACGAGACCAACCTCACCAATTACGGGGACGCCCTCTCCGGCTGGTGGCTGCTGTGGAAGCGGTGGAACCCACTGGTGGAGAAAGTCAAGGTAGACGCTGCAAGCAAGCCTGCCCCTGATGAGGAAAGGCTAAAAACATTTGGGGCTCTTTAGTCTGGAAAAAAGGCACCCGAGGGGGGGGGGTAAAGCAAAGCAAAGCAAAGTGTTCTGCTTATCTACCGCCCCATACCATTACAAGTAGTCTCTGGGCGGTTTACAGTTTTTAATTACAGTGTGCAGGCTACACATTGCCCCCCCCCAGCAAGCTGGGTACTCATTTTACCGACCTCGGAAGGATAGAAGGCGGAGTGAACCTTGAGCCTGCTACCAGGGATTGAACCCAGGTCGTGAGCACAGTTTTACCTGCAGTACAGGCATTTAACCACTGTGTTGCCTTTACCACCACCTGTAGTCCGTTATACCACTTCAAATAGTCTCTGGGCAGTTTATAGTTTTTAATTACAGTAGTGCAGGCTACACATTCCCCCCCCCCCAATAGCAAGCTGCGTACTCATTTGTTGGACCTTGGAAGGATAGAAGTCTGAGTGAACCTTGAGCCTGCTACCAGGGATTGAACCCCAGGTCGTGAGCACAGTTTTACCTGCAGGACAGGCATTTAACCACTGCGCCACGAGGCTTGAGGATTGAGACGTGCAAAATAATGCAGGGCATGAGTCAAGGGGAGAGAGGGACGCTCTTCTCCCTCTCACAAAATACCAGAAACTAGGGGGACATCCGCTCAAATTGAGGGCTGGGAGAGTAAGAACAGACAAAAGAAAATAGTTTTTTCATCCCAGCGCGTTGTTAGTCTGTGGAACTCCCTGCCACAGGAGGTGGTGATGGCCTCTGGCCTGGATGCCTTCCAAAGGGGACTGGACAGATTCCTGGAGGGAAAAGTCCATCACTGGTGACAAACCATGATGGAGAATGTGTGTCATCTCCAGGCTTAAAACCAGGGTCCTTCAAGGGCCAGATGCAGGGGAGTGGTAACAGGAGACAGAGATCTAGTCTCGTGCGCTCCCAGAGGCATCTGGTGGGGCCCCTGTGAGATACAGGACGCTGGACTAGATGGGCCTTTGGCCTGATCCAGCATGGCTCTTCTAATGGTCTTATGTCCAAACTGTGGCTCTCCAGATGTTTTGGACCACAACTCCCACAGTCCTTTGTCATTGGCAATCTGAGCTTAGAATTCTGGGAGTGGCGGTCCAAAACATCAGGAGGGCCGAAGTTTGGATATGGCTGGATCATGCAGGATCAATTTGGTTCTCCTTTAAAACAACAAGAACAACAAACCACCTATAGGGCGATTCCCAAGGATTCCCAGGGGACTAGGCAGGCTTAAATTCCCAGAGCACAGAGAGAACTCCAAGCTCCCCTGAGCTCCTTGCCCTCTATTGATGCCGGCCACAGTGTCTGGCGAAACGTCAGCTACGAAAAACTTCCAGAACAGGGCCAAACAGCCCGAAAAACTCACAACGACGATCAGATCCCGGCTGTGCAAGCCTTTGACAATACAGCGTCCTCTTTCATCGTGCTGGTCCTTTGCCGAAACACTCTTTGGCCGGATGGGTTTTTTCCTCCCCCATGGGCACACAAGGAATCGCACAGGCTCGCCTTGTATGGATTGGACGTAAAGCCGTGGTCTTCCGCCCGCCTTGGGCTGAGTGGTAAAGGAATTAGAGAGAGTGTATAGGTAAGGTGGGCAATGTGTAGAAAGCGAAGCAAAGTGTTGTGCTTAAATACCACCCCATGCCACTTCAAGTCGTCTCTAGGCAGTTTACAGTTTTAATTACAGTATGCAGGCTACACATTGGCCCCCAGCCCCCCAGCAAGCTGGGTACTCATTTGACCCAACTCGGAAGGATGGAAGGCTGAGTGAACCTTGAGCCTGCTACCTGGGATGGAACCCCCAGTTCGTGAGCACAGTTTTAGCTGCAGGACAGGCATTGAGACACTGCGCCACGGGGCAGAACACCCTCGTAAGTCTGTGTAGACTCGACCCAGGGTACAAGACACACAACCAGTGGAGTCAAGTTCCGGGAAGCCCAATTTCGGCTGAATATCGGGGGAAACGTCTTAACTGTTTGAGTAGCGCGACAACGGAATCCGTGACCTCGGGTGTACACGAGCGTGCCGGTGCTGGAGGCATTTCAAGAGAGATCTAGGCAACCCCCTGGCAAAAGCTGTTGAAGGAACATTTTATCCCCCCAGCCATGGCTGCCCACCTATCTGCAATGCGTTCAGGGTGGGTGGATGGGGAAGCAGCCGCCGTTGGCTCTCTTGTTGGTCGTCAGCCAGGCTGGGGGAACCGGCCCGATTCTGCCAGTGACGCTTGGCCCCTCCCGCAGGTGCTAAACATGGCGGAGATTCAGACCCGGCTGGCTTACGTCTGTTGCGTCCGGCAGCTGGAGATGGTCAAGAACAGCGATTACTGCGAGTACATCCGGCCAGCCATCGACCGCTACGGCACCCTGGACTTTGGGAAGTTTGATGAAATCTGTGTGAGTGTTTTTTTGGGGGGAGGGGAGGTCCTAATGATGAGCAGCTGATGGGGGAGGGGTCCCATCCTCCGAGGAATGTGTTATTCCCGTTGCATCGGTGTCCGATTCTTTTTCAAACGGCCGCGGCCGCCGCCCAAAAAAGCTCCCCGAAATTTCACAGGGAGCCTTCTCCGGAGCTGCTTGCCTGCCACGTGGCCTGTCATCTGTTTTAGGTGGAAGGCAACAGCAGGGCGGCCCCATGGGCAGGGCTGTGGAGTCGGAGTCAGAGGAAATTTTGGGTACCTGGAGTCGGAGTCGGAGTCGGCAAACAATGCTCCGACTCAGACTCCTACTAAATTTAGATTGGGATTAAAAAAACACAAATTTAAATGTCCCAATTCACAAAAAGTTATAATTAATGACTTCTCTACTGTAAGAATAAAGACCAATACATGCAGTGCCTCACGTAACCGCAAAACGAACACGTTAAGTGACCGTGAAGAAGCATGCTTTTCATGTGCTTCATTATACAGCATGCAACGCACGATTAGGAGCGGCAATACTTATACTTTCCATAGTGTTGTGTTCTGCTGTCACGCGGCGCCCATGGGTAACCTAGCCTCTCACGGATAAAGGGTTAAGTAAATATGTTTTTTGCAGGACTCGAGACACTTGTATAAGTGAGGGAAATGGAGGGTCAATAGTTCAAGACTGAAGCTGTAAACCATTGGAAAAACTGCTGTATAAAAATGTATAAAATACATTCGCATATTAATACAGAGGAGTTGGGGAGTTGGAGTCGGAAGTACAAAAATACTTAGGAGTCGGAGTCGGAGTCAGAATATTTATCTACCGACTCCACAGCCCTGCCCATGGGTACCACTCTTCTCCTCGCCGGCCATCACGGGCAAAAAGGGTGGTGCTTCCACCTCCCAAGCCCGGCACGCGGATCCGGCTCAGCTGTTGACGGCCCACCCTTTCCACTTCTCTCCCCAGGAGGTGGGCTACCAACACGGGAAGACGGTCTTTAACGTCTGGTGCCGGAGCGGCGTCCTGGAGAAGATGCTGCAGGACCGCCAGGAACTGTGCAAAACCAAACCTTCGTGCGTGAGTATCCGGGGAAGAGAGGGGTGGCGGAAAGGAAGGAAGAAGACAGACGCACATGTCGGTGTAATCATAGAATCCTAGAGTTGGAAGAGACCTCCAGGGCTATCCAGTCCAACCCCCTGCCATGCAGGAACCCCCATCAAAGGACTCCCGACAGATGGCCATCCAGCCTCTGCTTAAAAACCTCCAAAGAAGGAGACTCCACCACCTTCCTTTGGGGCAGCATCTTCCACTGCCTGACAGCTCTAACCGTCATGAAGTTCTTCCTAATGTTCAAATTGAATCTCTTTTCCTGTAGTTTGAGACCATCGCCCCAAGTCCTAGTATTTGAAGCCATGGAAAACAAACCTGTTCCCTCTTCAATAGGACATCCTTTCAAATATTTAGACATAGCTATCATATCCCCCCTCAGTCTTCTTTTTGAAAGGCTAAACATTCCCAGTTCCCTAAGCCATTCCTCGTGAGACATTTCTTCCAGACCCTCAACCGTCCTGTATGTTTCCTTCTCCCTTGCAGCTGCAGATTTGTTGGATCGCTTGACCTCCAACCCCATCATGCCATGCCCAGCCCTGCCAACGATTCAACCAGGGGCACCCCAACCTTATTTATTGTATTTATTTAAAAATATGTTGCCCCCCCCCCCGTCGCCTTTAACGTAAACTGTGCGCAGAGTTTCATCCGCACTGCTCGGCCCCCCCCCCCCACCCAATCCATGTCTGTTTACTTCCGGGTTTTTTGGCTGAAACCCTTCCCCTAGCGCCCAGACGGACAAGTGCTCCCAAGCAGCAGGGGAAACAAATTATAATTCGAGGGAAAGTCGCCCGCCTTCCTCCCTTCAAAAGGAGACAAGGCAGTTTGCATGATTGATAGACAATATTCAAGGAAAAGACATCAAGTGACCAAATATTAAAAAGGAACAAGGCAAATCTCACTGCAGAATGATATGCACAAGGTTTTCCTGAGGTTCCCCCCCTCCACTGAGCATGGTTTATTTGTTTGTTTGTTTGTTTGTTTGTTTTTATACCACGCCATCTAGCCCAAAGGCTGCTCTGGGTGGTTTATAACATAAAGTGTTCTGCTTATATACCGCCCCAATACCACTACAAGTAGTCTCTGGGCGGTTTACAATTTTAATTACAGTGTGCAGGCTACACATTGCCCCCCCCCCCCAGCAAGATGGGTACTCATTTTACCGACCTCGGAAGGATGGAAGGCTGAGTGAACCTTGAGCCTGCTACCAGGGATTGAACCCAGGTCGTGAGCACAGTTTTACTTGCAGTACATGCATTTAACCACTGCGCCACGAGGCTCTTATGAGGAAAACACAAACATTACAAACAGTGAACAGTAACAGAGAAATGCAAAGCTGATGTGAAATTAATATAAAATATAGTACAAAAATAACTATCATCTATAATAAAAGTAGGGTTAAACTAGCAAAATACTAGCAACGACCTTAGATAGGTAGGGCAGGCTGAGAACGGACAGCCCAGGGTCAGCCAGGGAATGTTACCTTTTAGTTGGACTCTGGCAACCTAACCACTATACCACACTGTCTTTTTTTTTTTTAAAGTAATGCATTACTTGTAGACTACCAAAGCCCTCCAAAAGGTTTAGTTGCCACTAATCATTCCAGGAGGACTCGGCTGGTGTTTAAAAAGGGGTTTTATTTTTAAACTTCTCTTCCAGCTTGTCACCTGTCCCACCACCTCCTTCACCGACTTGGCCGAAATCGTCTCCCGGATCGAGCCGGTGAAACCCGTCGTGGTGGACGGTGAGTCGCGGCCTGGGAGGGCGGAAGATCTCGTCCCACAAAAAAAAATCCTCTTTAGGCACGGCCCCAACAGACTCCCTAAAAGAAAAACCACTCCTCTCGGAGCTTTCTAAGGGCCTTTTCACACGACCCCTAAAATCCGTGGCAAATGGCTCCCAGATCCGGAGCTTAAAATTGTTTTCCCACCAGCTCCGGAGTTTACAGAAAATTAAGTGCGACCCCACCCACCTAAGCGTGTCCCAGCGCACCTTTCAAGTACCTGCTCTCCGAGGGTGAAAAATTACTGATGCGGATGTAACTTAGTGAGTGCCGGGCTCTCCTCGCTTCTGTTTGTTGTTGTTTTGCCCCCCGCCCCTTTAAGAGATACTAAGAGACTGGAATGAGACGGCAGAACGGAGGTGAGCCGGCATTCTTTTCTCCTTTTTTTTCTCTCTCCCCTCACGCAGACAGGAGCCAGGGAGTGCGGAGGGGGTGGGAACACAGGAACAGCGACAAACCCTCAAGATCTCTGGTCCGAATTTAAGTGGCCAGCGGATCTTAGGGGTCGTGTGAAATGGCTGTAAGAGCAGAAACCCTGGTTTTTCTTCCAAAAAAAGTCAGTTGCCGGTTTTGCTTGACAGGCTTAGGGGGAAAGCGAAAGGTCTCAAGAATTGTTCTGGGGCGCCAGATTTATGCCATGGGGCTCCGTTCTCGCTCTAGTCCAGTGGTTCTCCACCGGTGGGTCCCCAGATGTTCCTGGACTGCAGCTCCCAGAAATCCCTTCCAGCTCAGCTAGTGATGAAGGCTTCTGGGAGTTGCAGTCCAGGGACATCTGGGGACCCACCAGTGGAGAACCGCTGCTCTAGTCCCTTCCCACCTTGGACATCCCCCTCTTAGGCGTCCTTTGCAGGAAAAGGTTTCAGATTCCGATCTACGGAGGTCAGAAGCCAGAACCGGCTCGGATCGACAGCTCTGCAGTCTGGGAATCAGAGCTTGCGTCCGTGAGAAACGGAAAAGTCAGGGGGGGGGAGCATTTTTCTCCTGCCCGAAACACGTTTTCGGTCCCAATCTGGGCTCTCACGGTCGGTCTCATCCAAGGGTTCCCAACCACGGGTTTCCAAATGGTCTGCAACTCCCTGATACCCTAGCCTTGCCCGGTGAGTAGCAAAGGCTTCTGGGAGTTGTAGTCCAAGAACCTCTGGGGACCCGAGGATGGGGACCAGCACAGATCTCGTGGAATATGAGCCACGAAGACCCACTCGGGCTGCTCCTGATGCTGGTTTGCTTTCGGTTCTCTTAGCATCTCTCTCTCTCTCTCTCTCTCTCTCTCTCTCTCTCTCTCTCTCTCTCTCTCTCGCTTTCAGACGAATCTGACTATCAGACAGAGTATGAGGAGGAGGTTCTTGATCATCAGAAGGACGACTACGTGGATTTCTTGAGCAGCCAGACGGGAGAAGACTCTGATTCTGTAAGGCCACCTGGATGCAGGCGTCTGCCTCCAAGGCAGTGGGCAGGATGGGATGGGACCGGTGTTGGGGCGGACTTTAGTTTGACCCACAGGCCTGCCTGGAAGCCGTCTCTCGGCCAGGAGGGGAGACTCTCACCTGTTTAGGTTCAGGAGGACGGTCGGCGTGTTCCAGATGCCAGGAACGGGGTGGGAAGGCTTTTTCGTCCAAGTTCCATTAAGCCACAGGTGCAGTTCTTAGCACCCGGCCTACGGACAACTCGCGCCCCCCCCCCCCAAAAAGGGTGCAAAGTCAAGAAGAAAGACACTGGGTTCATCAGCTAATTTGCTCTTGGTCCCCAGATGGTCCACCTGCTCCATCTGATGAAAAATCTCCTGGGTGGGGGGGAGGGAAGGAGGGAAACTGACAAGGGATCGAAGGAAGGAAGGAAGGAAGGAAGGAAGGAAGGAAGGAAGGAAGGAGTAGATGATGGAAAGATGGGAGGGAGGATGGAAGGAAGGAAGGAAGGAAGGAAGGAAGGAAGGAAGGAAGGAAGGAAGGAGTGGATGATGGAAGGAAGGAAGGAAGGAAGGAAGGAAGGAAGGAAGGAAGGAAGGAAGGAAGGAAGGAAGGAAGGGGCTGATGATGGAAGGAGCTGGTGATGAAAGGAAGGAAGGAAGGGCTTGTGGAATCCTCAGGTGGCTACCTTCCGTTCTTATGCCTGTTCTCAACCTTGGGTCCCAGAAGTTCAGAGCTCCTAGAAGTCCTGACCAGCATACCTAGTGGTGAAGGCTGCTGGGGTTTTTTTAATCCTGCCTAGACTTTGCTTTCTTAATTCTCCACCCACCGACCCCTGTTTTTACCCCTCTCGTAACCCTAACGCTCAGCATCGGTCCAGTGAAATCAATGGGCGGGAGATTCAGAAGGAAATGAGGAAGGCCCGATACGAGAAGGCCCAAATCCCAAAAGGAAACCCCAAGTTTGAGTTTTCCAAGAGCTGGGCAGAGCCGTGTGAGGACAGGATGTTTCCGCTCCTCCACAGAGCCACCATAGGTTGGGGGTGGGGATGGGGCGACGGGAAGGCACATAACCGCAGGTTCAGAACAGACAGCATGAAGGGAGTAATTCAGTTCATCACAGAACTCTCTGTGGAACTCCCTGCCACAGGATGTGGTGATGGCATCTGGCTTGGATGCCTTCAAAAAGGGGATTGGACAGATTCTTGGAGGAAAAGTCCATCATCACAGGTGACAAACCATGATGGAGATGTGTGTCATCTCCAGGCTTTAAAAAACATGGTACTTCAAGGGCCAGATGCAGGGGAGGGGTATTAGGAGACAGACATCTAGTCTTGTGCGCTCCCAGATGCATCTGGTGGGGCCACCGTGAGATCCAGGAAGCTGGACTAGATGGGCCTTTGGCCTGATCCAGCAGGGCTCTTCTTAGGTTCTTAATAGAATTCACAGCTCCAAGAGTTGTTCAAACGCAGCCTTTGGAAGTCTTGCCGGCGTTCGTGTGACCCTCGGCCCCGGGCCTAGTGAAGAATGTCCCTCTCCTTGTTCCTCCCGACAGGATCGCGACGTCCGATTACGGAAACGGGCCAGCGCCGACAGCCAAGAAAACCAGCTAGTGGCGTGACGGGGCTTTGGGGAGTCTTCGTCGGGGTCGTCCCCTCCGGCGGTCTCTCGGCGTTGCAAAACCTTTCGGGATTGTGTCTGCCTTTCCCCCCTCTGGCTTTTTCAATTCTCTCCTGGAACCGGGCGAGCGAGAGGCGAGGGGCCGCGGACCAGGGGTGACCCCTATCCCTTTGACTTTCCGGATAAGACGGTGCCTCTCACATGGATTTTGGGACAACAGTAGTGTGTGGGTTCTTTGTTATTGTGTAGATGCGAGGACAGAGAGCAGAGCCTGCAGCGTCCAGCTTGTTCCCTGTGCTTGCACCGGAAGTGGGTTTTTCATACGTGCCTGCGTGTGTGCGAGAGCCGGGCGGGGGAAGCTGATTTTTTAGCACGTTCAATGAATGAATCACCCCGAGACGCCCCCAAATCAATTTTTGTTTTTGTTCCACCACCTGCCTTTGCAGCGAGGAACGAGCCATTCTCTCGGCGCTTAGCAGGAACCTTGAATGTTCCTTGCCGAAAACGGATCGGGACGCTCCTTCCTGTGCACCCGACGCGGCGTGACATCAAAGCCATCTGTCGGGAGCTGGCGCCACAAACCGCCAATCGGAACGACGTCTCCAAATCGGCCGCCTGGGCCCCCGCAAGCCCTCTTGTTCGCTGCAACAGACCATCTTAAAAAAAAAATCTTTCTTTTCCAGGTGCCTTTCAAAAACAATAACCTTCGACCGCGAGTGGCCTGGCGTTTTGCACTACTCAGAAAATGGACGCCATGGCTCCCCTGCCGGCGAGGCTGTGCACGCCCCTTTGTGGTTACGTCCATTATCAGTCCTCCTTTTTATTCCCAGGCGTCCTCACAAAGAATAAAAACCCCAAACTTAACCTCTGTGGCGCCGCTGCTCAAATTCGTTAGTCTTAGTATTTTAAAAAAAATCTATTTGTTGACCGTTTTGCTCCTGTGTTTCTTTCTTGACGGGATTCCGTGTCCATGCCGCCCATCGCGGTGGAGAGCCGCTTCCCAGGGTGGTTTACAACGAGTACAGTAGGACCCTCCCGTATCCACTGATTCATTATCCACTGATTCCACTGAATCAGTGATCCACGATTCACAGAGGAAAAAATTAAATAATTCAGCAGCCGCAAAACAAGCTGTAAAGCAAGCTGTTGTCACAAACAGCAGCTGTAAAGCAAGCTCTTATAACCCTAACCCTAATGCATTCGTATTGGTTTTGGAGATTGCTCACGCATAGGGCCACCGTATGTTGGAGGCGTGGTGGCTCAGCGGGCTAGAGCGCCGAAACAGTCGGTTGCAAAGTCGGCAGTTCGAATCCCGGGTGCCACGCAACGGAGCGAGCTCCCGCCGTTCACCCGAGCTCCTGCCAACCTAGCCGTTAGAAAGCGTGAATGCAAGTAGATCAATAGGTACCGCTGTAAAAAGCGGGAAGGTAAAACAGTGTTCCGTGCACAGAAGTGAGTTCAGCCATGCCAGCCACGTGGCCACGGCTTGCACAACACTGGCCCTTGGGCTTGGAAACGGAGATGAGCACCACCCCTGGAGTCAGACACATGTGCGCGAGGGGATTTTACTTTTAAGTAACACTATATACTGTATTCACATTTCCAAGGCATTTGTACTTGGTTTCTGTTCTCTCATGGACTGCCTTTGTCCCTCCGGGTCGTTCAGACTCCGCAGGAGCATCTGGGCTGCAGAGCCCAGGACCATCTGGGCTCCGCAGGACCATCTGGGCTCCGCAGGACCATCTGGGCTGCAGCAGACGCCACAGGACCGTCTGGGCTGCAGCAGACGGAAGTCCCAAACTTTTCAGAGGCCTAACAGTTCCACAACCCTGGCCTTACAACCTCCGTGTGAGGTTGAGCTTGGAACGTCAGGTCAGGAGATTGGGGTTTTCCCAGATAGTTGGTCTCTATGTCAGCCTACCGTTGGCCGCCCTCGCTAGGCGGGCGAGCAGCCGCTTCCGTGGCACTGCCGGGTGGATCCGAACCTCTGGCGTCGACGCCCCTCAGCTGTCAGGCAAGGGAACACTGTGTGATGTATTTTGTTCTTACTAAGAACACGACACTTAAGCGATGATCAACATGCAGGCAACGGGTGCCTGGAGATATGAGAATTCAAATGTGACATTTTTCAACAAAACAGATGGATGAGTCGGGACATTAGCACAGGTCCCCACACTCCGCATTTTGACATTTTCCAAGATTGGCTGCCGTCGGAGGCTCAAAAATAAAGTGTTTCTCGAATCATAGACTCGTGAAGTTGAAAGGGATGGTGGCCCCGTTTTCTCCTGAAGGTCCCCAGTGCTCACCACCTCCCCAAGGTCACGGGTTTTGTCGTACTGCTCTAACATTTAGGAAGTTTTGGCCTGATACTCAACCGAAATCTGGCTTCCTGGAATTTTGAGTCCAACTGAGAGTCATCAAATGCTGGAGGAAAACCATGCAATGCATGTCCTCCAGGACAAAAGTTCCTGGTCCATCCCGTATTATCTCAGAGGAAGATTCCTGGGTGGAATCACAGGAAACACTGAGAGAGAGAACAGTAATTTTAAGGGGAAAAAACCAATGTTTTCCTTTGCATGAAGATAGCTTCTTTTGCTCTAAACAGTCTCGGGCTATAGCAGTGATGGCAAACCTTTTAGAGTCCGGGGGCCCAAACTGTGATTTGCCCTTCTTAAGGGGTTGCATTCTGCATTCTTTATTTGGAGCTGTGAACCAAATCCGACAGGATACTAAAAATATTAAGTCTCGTACAAGAAGACCTTATTGTGGTGCTTTTAGTAACAAAATGCAAAATGTATGTAATGAAACCAAATAGGAAGAAAACCATATAGCAATTCATCAAGAGAACCGGTATGTCAGCATTCCAATATTTCAATCTTTAATCATCAGCTCACAGGGGATAAACAGCTAGCAAGCTGTTTAAAACAGTTGAGCCAACATTATTTATTATTATTATTATTATTATTATTATTATTATTATTATTATTATTATTATTATTATTATTATTATTATTATTATTATTATATAAGGGCTGTACTCCATGTTCCATAGCATGTTTTTTCAACCCTGAAGCTCTCTAGGATCTTTTCTTCCTAGAGTAGGACGTGCAGATTGCGACTCCTAGGCTCTCTTGGCCCTTCTCGCCTTTATTCTCTCTGGGCCAGGTCCCCTCCTTGGGCCTCCTCTCTCCCTTCCTCTCTATGGTCACTTCCGGGTTTGCTGGGCGTTTTTGGAAGCCCACGCCTTCTAAGCTTGCAAATGCAATGCCTTCAATGCAGGTGGCAGGATATATGTTTCTCCCCCATTAAGTCCCCAAATGGGGCTTTATTTGGGGGGGGGGGGGAAGGAGCCCCTAAAAATTTATTTTCTGTGCCCTCTGCTTCCCAGAAAATCCCAAATAATCTTTTCATTATACAGGCTTTTATTTTATTTTATTTTATTTTCCCTCCCTCCCCCCCCCCCGAAGAAAAAGAGATCGTTCCAAGTGACAAGAAACCACGGAGGTTGGTTTGTTTAAAATTGGGACTTTTTTTTTTTTAAACACACACCCTTTTTGCTTAAGAAGGACCCAAGGCAACTTTAAAATCAACATTTAAAAACAAAATTAAAATTTGTGTGTTGGGTTTGGGTTTTGTTTTTTTTTTTGGTACTCCGCCTTTAAACAAAGGACCCAAAGGCGGATGACAACGCTGAAAAAAGGCAGCATCTCACGCTAGCAAACGGTGAGTAGCAAACGGTGGTTTAAACACAAAAAAAGCAAAAACGGTACAGGAAATACATATTTAAAAGCATCAAGCGACCGTGGCCACGGAAAGGAGGGCATTTTGGGGGGGGATGGAAGTACCCTCTCAAGAGAAGGGGCATTGAACGCTATGAGTCTTTAAAAACTAAACAAAAAAATCTTATTTTCTCTCCACCCCCACCCCCAGGCTGCTGGAATAAAACAAAGAGAACTAAACTTGGTTTCCTTTATTTACTTTACTTGGGCTTCCTGAACCCCCCCCCCAATCTAGGGTTTTAGGGTTCTGGCTAGAGACGTTCAGAGAAAAGCAAAAGTTTCCAACAAGGAGGCAAAAAAACCTCCCCATGAGAACCCCAGGGAATAAGGGGGAGGAAAGTGACTCACAGTGGTCCCTTGTATAAAGGAATTAATTCATTCCAAATGAAATTCTGTTCGGCAAATTTTCCTTTATACAAATTTCCCATAGGAATGCATTGAAAACAGAGTGATCCCATTTTTATGTTGTACAGATTTGCCCCATAGGTGATTCTGTTAAGCAAATTTCCCCTATCTCCGGAATTTTTATGTTGTACGGATTTTATGTTATACAAACCGTTTGTTACACGAGGGTCCACTGTATTTCTGTTTTTATTATTATTAAATTTTTGGGGGGTGCACGCAGGGGGGGTATTTAGGGCTTCTGTCTCCATCCTCCTAACTGCCCCCCCCCCCGGGCTTAACGTGGCCATCCATACCTTAATGGGGCTTGCACAGCTAAGGATGGGGTTTGGGGGGGGCAGACAAGGATGGGGATTTTTTTGGGGGGAGGGGGGCAGCCAGTGAACTTGGGACCCCTTGGGTGTTACCACCATGAGATCCTAAAAGAAAAAAAAATGACAGGGTTTTTTAAATCTTGGTTTGGAAAGAGAATCGGAGCGGATTCCACCCCCCCCTTCTCTTCCTCCAGCCAGCCAAAAATAAATAAATAAATGCATTTATGGCCCTCGTCACTTTGATTTAAGCAACAGGCCTGGATGGATGTGTGCCGTGGGAATAGAAATGAGAACAAACTAGAAGTAGGGCAAACGCTGCCGAGGAACCAACATCCGACTCTTGCTGCGTCCGTGGATTTATAAGACTTTGGAGGGAGATGGAGACGGCCACAAAATAAATACAATTCTGAAGAGAATACAGGAACTTTTCCCAAGCAGCCCACGCTGCCCAGTCCCATTGGTTGGGACATCTTGGATTTGGTATGAATTCGCCTTTTCTCTAAATACAGTAGGAACCCCCCCCCGGGTATCCGCTGAGGATAATGAAAACCGTGGATAAGAGAGAACACCAAAAATCCCCCAAACTGTAGCCAGTCTGGGACATTTTGGATTTGGTGTGAACTCGTCTTTTCTCTAAATACAGTAGGACACCCCCTCCCCCAGTATCCACTGGGGATAATGAAAACCGTGGATAAGAAAGAACACCAAAAATCCCCAAAACTGTAGCCAGTCTGGGACATTTTGGATTTGGTGTGAACTCGTCTTTTCTCTAAATACAGTAGGACACCACCACCCCCCCAGTATCCACTGGGGATAATGAAAACCGTGGATAAGAAAGAACACCAAAAATCCCCAAAACTTCTGTTTTGTGACAGTAGCTTGCTTGGTGGCTGCTGTTTGTGACAGTAGCTTGCTTTATGGCTGCTGTTTTATGACAGTAGCTTGCTTTGCAGCTGCTTGTGTGACAGTAGCTTGCTTTGCAGCTGCTGAATTATTTATTTAATCCCCCCCCCCGGCCAACCGTAGATAGATGAATCAGTGGATAATGAATCAGTGGATACGGGGGTCCTACTGTACTGTGCAAAATTGGAGTTTGCGTGCCGGCGATATCTCTGTGAAAGTTAGCCTTCCCCTATCCAGAAACCCAAAGGTTGTTGAAGGGTGTTTGTGTGTGATTCTTCTAGTTGCTTAGGCTGTTGTTGTTGTTGTCGTTGTATACGTGTGGGTCACTTTGCTGTTGTGAACGCACGAGGTTAACCTCTGTGGCATCGCAGGCGGGTCGATCCAGATCTCAGCCTTTGGACCTGAAATCTCCGGGCCTGGCACCTACGCTCCGTTGGCACGCTTTTCAATAACTTATCCCGGGATGTTTTAGAAGGCGATAACGTAGTTGAATCTTTGGATCATGTTTTGTTTGAACGCAGTTTTTATTTAGAAGAACGTAACCGATTTATTCTGCCAGTTTTAAAGAAGTGTCCTGGCAGATCAAAAACAGAGCATTTGTCTCAATTATTGGTGGTGGGCAAAAATCAACTAAAAATACGGAATCTGTGGCTAACTTTTTTGCTTTCTGTGGTCAAGTTTAAAAATAACCGATGTCTCAGTTATGCTATTGATTCCCCTTAGCACTGGGTCGTACGGTTCTCTGCGTTTTTAACATGTCCTGGTTTTAGCTTCTATTTTAACATTCTGTATTACGAATTGGTTTTATTTGTTTGTCTTTACCAATTTTCCTTCTGTGCCCCTAAATTGGGTTGAAAGTCCTGGTTTTAGCTTGTATTTTAACATTTTGTATTATAAATTGGTTTTATTTGTTTGTTTTTACCAATTGTCCTTCTGTGCTCTTAAATCGGGTCTATGAGTGCACAATAAAGAACGAACGAACGGGCTAATTCCTGCAAGAATCAGTGGAGAAAAATATGGTACCCTACATCCAGCCCGGCTGAGGAATTTCTCCAGTTTTCTCAAGGTTGATCTTTCTAGTACTGTGTTTCCCCCCGCAGGAAAAGGCTAAACTTTAACGTTGATTGCTAGGCAGAATTTTGTCTTGTTTTCTGAACGGAGATGGTCTCAAGATCTGTGTCGAAGGCAGAAGTGTGTACGGCCACTGCTGCCTTCCTTTTCTGGAACGCGGAGAGATAAACGTCTTTAATTGTTCGGCTGGCTCCTGTCCTCTCCGGAGAAGAGAAGCAGCTGAAAAAGGCTGAGAGTTAGAGGAAAGAAATACAGCATCTTCCAAGCCGTTGGCATCCTGAACCAAATGTCCCGGTACCCTCCTGCCAATTGTAGAAGCTTCGGCATTCATCTTCCTGGCCGGGACGGAACGCCGTCGGCAGGGTTGCCAGCGGCTGACCAAGAAAACAATCAACCCAATGCACTTGGCCTCCAGCAACAGTTTGAAGGGCAGGGATGAGCTGGTGAAGGTGATCCCACTGCAATATAGCTACAGTAGGGCCCCCGTATGCGCTGATTCATTAACCGCTGATTCAGTTATCCTCAGTTGGCAGAGGAGAAAAGTAAATAAACAATACAGCAGCGGTAAAGCAAGCTGCTGTCATAAAACAGCAGCCGTAAAGCGAGCTACTGTCACACAGCAGCAGTTTGTTGGGGGTGTTCTCTCTTATCCACGGTTTTCATTATCCATGGGAAGGCCTGGAACCAATCCCCAGCAGAGACTTGGGTCCTGCTATATCTATCTATACCAGTGTTGACGAATCTATGGCACAGGTGCCAAAGGGTGGCACTCAGAGCCCTTTCTGTGGGCACCTGACATTGCCCCTTCACAGCCACCTGTATTCAGGTTAGATTGTTGTATTGGCACTTGGCGGAAAATTAGTGGGTTATGAATCACAGTTTGGGCACTCGGTCTCTAAAAGGTTCGCCATCACTGATCTATACTGTATATCTATTTAATGGAAGCACCATCGGTTGTTTGAGTAGCCCTTAGGGGCGCAGTCACGCAGGCAGGCGAAACATTTGGCAACCCTCAGGATGGTCCTTTGGAAAGGGGTAGCCCGTCTGTTTGGACACCCAGTATGGTGTACTGGATCGAGTGACAGGCTAGGTCTCTGGTGCCCTGGGTTCGAATCCCCGCTCAGCCACGGACGCTCACGGGGGGACTGGAACGGGTAAAGACCCTTCCTTAAATATCTCACTTTCTTTGAAAAGCCCATTAGAGATCCTGTAAGTAGGTTCCTTGCTGGGTGGCACAGATCATAACCAGAACGCTCACCAGCTACTCTCCGTGAGCCTGAGATCTTATCGAAATCTTCCTCCTCTCCTCCCTAATTTTGTCTCCGATCTCAGCATGCCAGCACAAGCACATACCATGATCGGCGTAATGTTTCTCAATTACGCCAATTTAAAAGTTGGTTAATGAGTGAGGTGTTTTTCCCACTTTTGCAGTCACAGCTGCCCGCTTGGTCCCTGATTGATCTTGTGGCGTGGCAGACACATCTGTCCAGAGGAAGGAAAGACGCCCGAGTGAGGGACAGGAGGTGGGGATCATTAATTTCCGCATCGGAAACTTTTGCTGTAATTGGCATTAGCCCCTGTCAGAGCCTCTGACACCCATTAACCCACCCGTCTATGCAGGGCTTGATCTGAACGCACACGGATTTGGACTTTGCTGAGCTGAAATCAGGCTGTTGATTGGGAATACCAAACTGGGTTCCAGAATGGTGCTGTTTGTTTGTTTGTTTGTTTGTTTGTTTGTTTTGGCAAATCCCTCTTGCTGGGCAGAAGCAGCGCAAGGACCCACAGCGCAGAATAGCTTCAGGTTCCTTAGGGTCGACGGCTCCTTTTATCATCAACTGTCACTTACGGTCCCAATCCCTCACTCCGAGACGTTACTAATAGAAAGAACCAACCCTGTTTCCTTTCCTGACAGGGTCCTTCAAGGGCCAGATGCAGGGGAGTGGGATCAGGAGACCGAGATCTAGTCTCGTGCGCTCCCAGATCCATTTGGTGGGGCCACTGGGAGATACAGGAAGCTGGACCAGATGGGCCTTTGGCCTGATCCAGCATGATGGCTCTTCTTATGCTGCCTCTCAGGTCTCGGTGAGCGCAGATGCAAACCACAGGAGCCCCGTACTGAGAGAGGCAGTCTTTTCTGAAGCCAGGCCTGGGGAAGGCCACGCTGTCGTCATCTGTGTTCCGTTTGTGGCTCTCTTTGGAGCCGTTTGGAAGCCGAGCCGCCGTCTCTGTCATGCCCCGATGTGGAAGTCTGGATTATTGTACTGGCAGTTTGCTGGGGGGGGGGTAGCGGCAGTGGTGGAAAGAACATCACGTAAGGCCGGTGGCTGTCGATCAGGGACAGCCCGTGCCATCCCCGGCTTTGCTGTGGATTAAAACACCCTGCCCGCCTCCATGGATTCCGTCCTTAGTTCCAAGCGCTCCGTTCCCTTCCCTGCAAGTGGTCGGCATTTCTGCAAGACCAGCCATCTCCCGGTTACCAGATGTATTCAGGGCATCGTGAAGAACTGGCACTGGAAAAGGTGCAGAAGAGAGCGACTAAAATGGTTACTGGGCTGGGGGAACCTCCCTTATGAGGAAAGGCTAAAACATTTGGGGCTCTTTAGTCTGGAAAAAAGGCACCTGGGGGTGGGGATAGGATTGAGATGTACAAAATCATGCAGGGAATGAATAAAGTGGATGGAGGGATGCTCTTCTCCCTCTCACAAAATACCAGAACTAGGGGACATCCACTCAAACTGTGGGCTGGGAGACTAAGAACAGACAAAAGAAAATGCTTTTTTTATCCACCGTAGTCTGGGGAACTCCCTGCCACAGGATGTGCTGATGGCCTCTGGCCTGGATGCCTTCAAAAGGGGATTGGGCAGATTCCTGGAGGAAACGTCCATCATCACAGGTTACAAACAATGATGGAGAGGTGTCATCTCCAGGCTTAAAACCTTATGCCGCTTTGCTCTTGGTATGATTTGCTCAGAGAGCCCGAGAGGGAAGAGTGAACTGGTTATCACAACCCCGGTGAATCAGCCGATACTGAAACCGCGGATACCAGGATTCTGCTTGTATCCCACAAACACAGCGCCTCTCCAAATAACAAGGACGCTGCTCAGAAAAGTCCGGTTGTTTTTTTCACTACAACTCCAAGGCCAGTTATGTGACGTCCTGCCCTCGGAGCTCCTTTTAAACGTTTTTGTGCTGGAGGATCGCTTTATCCAGCTCTGTAACCCCGACGTCTTGTTCTGTGGCGGAGCTTCTAAGGGCCTTTTCACACGACCCCTAAGATCCGCTGGCCACTTAAATTCGGACCAGAGATCTTAGGGGTTTGTCGCTGTTCCTGCGTTCCCACCCCCTCCGCACTCCTGGCTGCTGGCTGCGTGAGGGGAGGGAGGAAAAAAGGGAGAAAAGAATGCCGCTCACCTCCGTTCTGCCGTCCCGGCACTGCATTCAGATCTCTTAAAGGGGCGGAGGGGGCAAAAAAAGAACAAACAGAAGCAAGGAGAGCCCGGCAGTCACTACGTTATATCCGCATCAGAAATTTTCACCTCCGGAGAGCAGGTACCTGAAAAGTGCGCTGGGACGCGCTTAGGTGGGCGGGATCGCACTTAATTATCTGTAAACTCCGGAGCTGGTGGGGAAACAATTTTAAGCTCCGGAGCTGGGAGCCATTTGCGGCGGAGTTTAGGGGTCGTGTACAAAGGGCCTAAATGTTTAAAATGAACAAACCGATAGGCAGGGTGTGAAGATCGACCTCGAAACGCAAGCCGCTGCCAGCTCTGCTCTGCCGTCCTTCTGTTTCCGAACTAGCACAAAGAGGCGGGGTGTATTTCGAGACCCGGTGCTCACCAGCAAGAGACACGGCGCAGCTGTTACTCCCTTTTCTTTCTCCCCATAATGTTCATTTGTTTGCTTCGTGGAAGGAGGCAAGCCGTTAGGAGAGACGGGAGAACGTGGGAGGGTTGCAAAGGAAAGGTTCGGTGGGAACCTCCTGTACAATTCTGTATTTTGAAGCTGGTGGGGGGTGCAGGAGAGAGAGAAAGAGAGAGAGAGAGAGAGAGAGAATTGGAAACGCCCACCATGTACCAAGGAAATGATCAGAAAATTTACTGGCATAAACAATACAAACTTGGATAAATTTATTTATTGATTGATTGATTTATTCAACTTATATGCCGCCCACTACCCAAAGGTCTCTGGGCGGCTTACAATCAAAGAATTAAAACAATTTAAAATAGTTATAAATAAAATATCAGTAAATCATCAAACAGTAATAAAAACGTTCTTTAAAATCATTATCCTAAAATTGTCATCAGCGGACCCACAATCTATATTGTATCAATTAAAAACCTTCTGGAACAGGAAGGTTTTTACCTGGCGCCGAAATGTAATCAGTGTTGGCGCCAGGCGGATCTCAATAGGGAGGGCATTCCATAACTTGGGAGCAGCTGCCGAGAAGGCCCTTTGTCTACGAGCCATCCCTCTCACCTCTTTTCCCCCATATTTTTTAGGCCACTGAGGAGTGGCACGCCTGACGTGTGACCCACGGAGTGCTCTCCCCCCCCCCGGCTTTGGACTTCTTCCGTGAAAGGTACCCTTGAAACCTTGAGGGCTAGAACCTTGATCTTGTTTTTTTTTTAAAGGTTATATGGGTATCGTTTTTGAGATACATGGGTTAGCTGCCAGTGGCACAACATGGGCTGGGTCCACCCCCAACCCCATAAGAAAGAACAAAAGGAACATGCCCATCCATGGGTCCTCAGGTGCTCGGATGGCCGCTGCCAGGCTTATGGGAAATGTAGTCCATGAAGCTCTAAGGAACCTGCTGGCAGTGTCGCCTTCGTGGCCTAAACCAGTGCTTCCCAACCTTGGGTGCCCTGAGGTTCTCGGACGGCAGCTCCCAGAAGCCATTGCCGCAAGCTGTGTTGGCCAGGAATTCTGGGAGTTGTAGTCCAAGCACATGCGGGCACCCACAGTCGGGCACCCAAGCTTCTGTGTTCCCAGCGAGTTTTGTAGTGACTGTGGAGTGAAGGGAATTTTCCTAGAAGGAATGCACAGTACAGTATTTTTGTAAGCTATCCATATGGTGACGCGTTGCTTTCAGATGGCTTGGCCTTGAAGCAGCAATTGAGAGCCGTTAGCTTTACAAAAGACCCGCCTCGGGAGGAAATGAAAACTGCTGTAACATGGTGGTTGCGGAGGGCCATCATGGCCCAGGCCTCCATTTTAGTATTTGCCCTGAAACATGGGAGGTAGCGGTGTGTGGGCCTGAGTTGAGGGTCATTTCTTTTTTTTTAAATCCTGTTTCAAACATGCAGAGGCCTGGGAGGGGGCAGTTTAAGTTCACCCTTCGCTCCTGCTACGTCAGTCCGGTGAGTACTGACTAGGACACAGCACTGACGCTTGTGCTGCAGTGGTTAAAGTGCTGTACTGCACTCAGGACTCTGCTCACAACCCGGGGTTCGGTCTCAGGTCCCCGGCTCAAGGTTCACTCAGCCTTCCACCCTTCCAAGGCCTGTAAAATTTCAAACCCAGCTTGCAGGGTGTTTGTGTGTGGGCAGGCGGCGTGTAGCCTGCATAAATAACTTGTAAACTGCCCAGAGAGTGCTTTAAGCTCTTGGGGGTTGGTCTATAATCCGTACCCTTTGCTTTTATTTGTTTAAAATACTCTTACCTGGCCTTTTGCCTTGGAGAGGCCCCCAAGGCAGCTTTCGGCATTGAAAAACCATGTTTAAAGTGGAAGGCAGGGAATTTTGCAAAGGTTCTTCATAACACGAAAGACACTAGCTCAGGCATGTCCAAACTTCGGCCCTCCAGATGTTTTGGGCCGCAACTCCCAGAATTCTAAGCTTAGATTGCAAATGGCAAAGGACTGTGGGAGTTGCCGTCCAAAACATCTGGAGGGCCCAAGTTTGGACACGCCTGCCTAGCTAAAGCTAAAAAAAAGTGAGTGTGAAGAGGCCTCTTCCCTGGTTAACAGGCAGAAAAGCTAGGAGCAACTCAGTAAGCAAAGGTATAAAGGGAGGGGGTGAGGGTGGGAGCCACTCCTGAGCACTAGAAAAGACGCACGCAGAAATGCAAGAGGCAACTAGGAGAGCAAGAATCCCATAACCCAGAGACCTTTGGGTAGTGGGCGGCATATAAGTTGTACAAATAAATAGATAGATAGATAGATAGATAGATAGATAAATAAAATAACAGGGAGCTGAGGGCGAAGAGGGCGCGCCCTTCGCTTGGCCTCTGGTCGCCTAGCGCTCTGCACTTGCTCAGAGGTCCCCGTAGTTCAGGCCGGAGCGTGGCCGGGAGGGAGGGGAGGCGCTCCGATTCCGCAGCCCTCTTTCTCCTCCACTCTGCACCAGCACAGAGGCGCTCTTTCTCCCTCCCTCCCTCCCTCCCTGTTGGATCGGGGGAGGGAGGAGGAAAGGGAAGCGTGGCGCTGGAGAGCCATCTTCCAACCCTGCTGCTGCTGCTGGTGGTGGTGGCTCCGGAGCGAGCGCCCCTTTTCCATCCCCAAATATAGGCAACGCGGCGCGTCGTGCGCCCCGCCCCGCTCGGCTTGGCTCTCCTGCAGCGCCCGAGCCGCAGTCCACGGGCAGCCGCCGCCGCCGCCGCCTCCAGCTCCCTCCGGGCAGGGAGGAGGAGGAGGAAGAGGAAGAGGAGGCGGTGGCGACCGGCAGCCCAGCCGCCGCGTTCCCCTCGGCTGGCATGGGCGGCGTTTTTACGCGACGATGAGCGCGGCCGGAGACGATGGGCACGGCCGTCTCCAAGCGCCGCTCGCTCCGCAACGAGGCCGTGGCGTCGGTGGCGGCCAAAGTCAGGTGAAAAAAGCCCCACCGGGGAGGGTTGGAGTGGAGGGGTGGAAGGGGGTTAGGGGCCGGGGAGATCGGGGGGGGAGACGCGCGCCGAGGATCGCCCGAGGGAGCGCACCCTCGTGCGTAAAAAGCCGTGCGTAAAAAGCCCGCGGGGGCGCCGGCGGGAAAGGCGCCGGGAGTCGTGTGCGTGCGCTTCTCTCTCTCTCTCTCTCTCTCTCTCTCTCTCTCTCTCTCTCTCTGTGTGTGTGTGTGTGTGTGTGTGTGTGTGTTGCACGCCGGCCAGAGGAAGGGAGGGCGGCCAAAAGGAGAGGCGAGGGATCCAGTGCGAGGCGCGCAAGCTGCCGGGGGTCTCCACCGCGCCCAAGGAAGGTGTTGGATCGTGTCGGATGTATTTGGGGGGGGGGGGCAGCGGCGGGAGGGATCGGGGTGTGGGCCGCCAACCGAAGGGGCAGCCGAAAAGGCACTCGTGCACGCCGGGGTGGTTGGGCAAAGGGGGGGGGGTGTCAAGGGACGGCGGGCAAAGGAGCAACGCGGTGCGCTTGGGAGATGCAAGCCGGGGGAGGTTGCGCAGCGCCGAGTGGCGTCGCCCTGGAGCCTCTGGGAAGGGCACTGGGCAGCCGGCGGTGCCTCTTGGAGAGGAAGAGAAGATGAAAGGGAGACATTTATGTCTTTCACGCCAGCCGGGATGCACCCCAGATGGATCAGTTTGTCTGACTCAGGAGCCTTGGAAGGGATGCGGTCGGTGTGTCGGGCAGGACAGCATGGAAAGTCACCCCCCCCCCCTAAATGCTTGGTTCCTTTTGGTTCTCCATCTCATGCCTCATCTGGGCATACATTACCACCTCTCCCCTGTTAAGTCAGAAAGGTGTGCGGTGGAGTCCCGGGCTGGCAGAGGAGAGGGTGGTGAGACAGTGATGCTGCAAGCGGGCACTTTGTCCTGTCTACCCTCGGCCAGCCAGGAGGGTTTCACTATGCATTTTTGAGTCTGTCTGTCTGTCTGTCTCTCTCTCTCCCCTCCCCTCTTTTGGAGAAGTTAAAATAGCAGCTGGCGGGCGGGAGGTGCGTGGAGCCCTTGGCAAGGGGCCCCCCGGGTCCAGGGGACCGTGTCCCCTTAGGCAGAGACCCCTGGAGCCCGCCCTTGCTTTGAGTCCTCTTTCCGTTCCAGCAACACACGGATCTGCGGCCCCCCCCCTGCGCAATTGTGAAACCTATTGTGTTTAGTCTGGGTGGGTGGGAAGGAGCAGCTTTCTTGTTCTTAAGCCCGGAGCGCCTTCTGCCAGTGTTGGAAAAAGCCCTTTGGAAAAGGACGCGGTGCCCCGCTGATGTATACCCCCAACTCCTCCACCAAGGGCGGGGGGAGGGCTCTGAATCGGGGCTTTTCCACTATGTTTTGGTCTTGGGAGAGAGATGAGAAGTTGCCCAGGTAACCTGAAACGGAGTGAATAGCAGGTGCAGCTAAGGATGCTTAAATTGGCACGGCGACCTTTGTCTGGAGCTATTGTGCGAAACAACAGTGGCAACAACCTTGCAGGAGGGACCTTTAGAGTGCCCGATGTGGTTGGCTGCGTTTTAAGGAGGAGGCAGGCTGAAGAGAAGAGACATGAGGAGGAAGACTAGAGGGTCAGGTCTTGGCGAAGAGTTGGTACCTTTACTTTCTCAAAGCAGGCTTGTCCAAGGAGATGTCAAAGCGCCCAGCTTGAGAATCCATGAGATTTTGCTCCGCTTCTGCTCAGTTTCGTGGCTCCAGAGTTAGGCTTGAGACCCAAATATGATGATCGCTGAAAGGAGTCACCCTCTTGTGTCTTTCATGGGTGGGTCAAAAGGAGAGTGCCATATTTGCTAGCTCGGTTCTCCTACGCGGAAGGCGCTGCCTCTGGTCAGAATACAGCAGGCATGTCCAAGCTTCGGTCCTCCAGATGTTTTGGACTGCAGCTCCCGGAATTCTAAGCTTAGATTGCCAATGACAAAGGACTGTAGGAGTTGCGGTCCAAAACGTCTGGAGGACCGAAGTTTGGACATGCCTGGAATACAGGATTCAGTACAGAATGTAGAAGCTGGAGGACATGAACAGCATTGCAGTCTAGGGCAAGCAAGAGTTTCTAGCCCTCATTGTTTTGATTTTTTCCCCAAGAGTGTCCTCTAAACAGTGCTCGTTAGAGGACTGTGCACGTCTCTGATTTTAATTGGAGGCTGTAAATCTCTGGATTTGAGGAGGTTGGTGGAGTCTCCTTCTTTGGAGGTCTTTAAGCAGAGGCTGGATGGCCATCCATCGGAAATACTGTGATTGGGGTTCCGGACTGGATGGCCCTGGAGGTCTCTTCCTACTCTAGGATTCTGTGATTCTGTGAAAAGGATGTGCATTTGTTCAGCTTGGAGAGTTGTTTCCAAAACTCCAGTTGCAATGTGGCTGTTATTGCAGGCGGCATGCTGTGCCCTTGCACATTCAGGACAGTGGCTTCTGTTATTGAGTCGGTGCCTTTCATCTTTGGTCTTCCTCTTTTCCTGCTGTTTTCCTGACACCGTTGGCTTGCTGGGTCAGCCTTTTCGTCTTTGAATTGCCTGGCTACAGAATAGCCTCAGTTGTTGTCATTTTGGCTGAGAGAGAGAGAGAGAGAGAGAGAGAGAGAGGCTTGTTTTGCTCTAGGGCTCCCTTGTTCACGTTTCTGGCCGTTGGTGGTATCCACAATGCCCATGATTTAACTTGGGAGGAAAAAGGTTAAACCAGAGGTGAGAATTTGAACTGGTCCAATGGAGTCTTTCAGCAGCTTTGCAGACCACAGAAAAGCCAGAAAACGGGGTTAAAAACGGAGAGGAAGCCCGCTTCAGAGTTTTAAAACAGCTGTTTTCCTGGTATGAAATAGTGCTAAGGTGTGAGTCTTTGGGTGGCCTCCTTGGTGTCTGAGCCACCAGAACACCTCCCAAGCAGATTTCCTCGCGGGAGGTTTTCAATAAAAGATTGGACAGTCCAGGATGGGCTGGAGCCTCCTGCCCTGGGGGTTAGAGTAGAAGACCTCCCAGGTCCCTTCCAGTTGTCGACGATTCTGTGATTCTAGGCATCAGAGAAACCCTCCGGTCTTCTGGTACTGCTTTCCCTGCATGTCTAGGGAAATTTGTATCCGCCTGTCCGGACACGGGATAGGAATCATCTGTCCGCCTTCTTTAGATACTCAGATAGATGCAGGGTATTTGTTGTTGTTGTTGTTGTTGTTGTTGTTGTTGTTGTTGTTCCTGGTTGCAAGAGAGAGAGAGAGAGAGAAGCTTTTAAAGCAGGCCTGTCCAAAGTTCAGCCCTCCAGATGTTTTGGACCACAACTCCCAGGATTCCAAGCCTGTATTGCCAATGACAAAAGGACTGTGGGAGTTGTGGTCCAAAACATCTGGAAGGCTGAAGTTTGGACATGCCTGCTTTAAAGGATTATGGAGTGGTTTATTCCAAGAACATTTCAGGCCCTTTGTCGCTCATCTCAACCCAAGAGTGTGGGTTGAGGGGAGCCTTGATGAAATCGTAGGCTCGTCCGTGAAGGGATCTTAAAAGACCATCAAGTCCACCCCTCCCAAGCAGGCCTGTTGAGGGAATTGAACCCCCAACCTCTCTCACTCTGCAGCCAGAGACCGAAAAACCCCTGGTTTATCCAGCATTTCGCAATCGTCTTAGAACGTAGAACGATACACTTAGAACTGGTAGATCCTAAGAGCCCGCACTGGCTGTGTGAGATTCTGGAATCCGGTTAAGCGTATGATTGTCCACTTCTAGCCGTGAAACTAACTGGGGTTTCAAAGTGGTTTATTGTTGCTCGTAACGTACTGTGGCTTGTTCTTAGCAAAGCTTCCTCTGCCAAGCTGACGTTTGAACCCGGGTCTCAGGAATTCCAGTCCAGCTTCTGGACGGCCGTGGTGGTTCTACATCCGTTGAGAGTTATGGATCTAACCCCCCCCCCTATTTTTCCTACTCCTAGTTTTTGCTGAAGTGAAGGCACAAATTGATTATTTTTATTAGCAGGGGGCGTGCCATTAACTGGCCTGAAACCAAAGGCACATATGCATTAGCTAGCATGGCGGAACGGCAGGATTAACATTCTTTCCGGACCTGGTTGTGGGTTATGGGAATGTCCCCATGGCTACCAACCCCTGAAGAGGGCCACTAAGGCCAGGGGAAGGGTGAACATGTCTCTGTGTAGAAGAGCCATATCAGAGAGGGCCGAGAAGTCTAGCTTGAAATCTCGCAAGGTTTCGTTCGTTTAAATCCCTCCTGACTTGACCCAGCGTTTCCCAAGGCGGTTAATTACCCATCTACTTAGCTATCATCTTGGCTTGTGGCCTTGTAAACAAGTACATTGTGACACCCGTCTCTTTCTCTCTCTCTCTCACACACACACACGGATATACTTGCCAAATTAAATTCCCTGCCGCCATCGGTTGTAGGGCGTCGTGCCGTTCGGCCGCCTGTATATGTGAATTTGATGCGTCGTTATAAACGTAGGTTTGATTATGGATTCTGGGTGGTGTGGGGATGATCGCATCGCATCTCTCACCCCTGCACTGCGTTTGGGAGAGGGAAAAAGAAGCAGGGCAGATGCACATTGTAGATGAAAACAAGAGAAATGGCCTGTTGAACGTACAGTACCTGCTTATTCAGGATTCTCAGTCGCGCTTCCCTCTCAAATGGGCACGTCTGTGAATTCGCCAGAAACAAACTGAACGTCCTCTTCTGTCCACTCTCGCCAGGTTATTTAGGAGCTGCTTTTCCCCACCAGGGGGAGCTGCTCAGGGGATTTAGGCGTCTGCCTGCAGAGCCAAAGGGTGCGAGTTCGAATCCTCCACGGTGCCTCCTTGACAAAGATGGTCTGGATCAGTGGTCCTCCACCGGTGGGTCCCCCGATGTTCCTGGACTGCAACTCCCAGAAGTCTTCCTCGCTAGCTGAGCTGGCCAGGATTTCTGGGAGTTGCAGTCCAGGAAACATCGGGGGAACTCGCCGGTGGAGAACCACTGGTCTGGATGATCTACTGCAGGTCCCTTCCATCGCGGCCATTCGAAAATGACAATGATGATCACACACACACACACACACACACACACAGAGGGAGAGGGGGGGAGTGTCCCAGCGCAGTCCTGCAGCCGCCTGGCAGCTGCGAAGGTCTCCTTGAGAGTCTTTGCCAACCCCTGTATTTTATTTTATTTTCAAATAACATTTTTGTTTGTGTGCGTAGAAGCTTTCGGCCAGGCGATGGATGACGCTTCTGTCTTGAGAGAAAGAGCGGATTCCCAGAGGGAACGAATAGACCAGATGCTGAGGAAGGTGTCTGGTCGTCGGTGGCCCCTTCTGATCCACCTTAAGCCAGATTAGCCAGAAGGAGCCAAGTTGCCCAACCCTTTTGGAAGAGAGAGGGGGGAAAGATGGGAAATCTGTGGTTCAGAAAAGACGACCAGGCGTCCTCTCCAGGGAATAGTCTCAGTGTTATAAACACCCTAAAACCATTCAGACATGGCCTGGCAGAGGGTCTTTGGAGCTTCTTTCGGCAGAAGGCTTGTGAAGTTGAAAGCAAAAGTTAAGTCTGACCAGATAGATTTTGGTGGGGGAACTAACCTTCCCTCCACGAGATGAATCAGAACATGGCAGCTTTCTCCTCCACGCCTCATTGTGACCGACTCGATTTGGTGGCCCAACTCCTGGCCCGTTGGTGGCGAACCTTCGGCCCTCCAGATGTTTTGGACCACAACTCCCAGAATTCTGAGCCTAGATTGCCAATGGCAAAGGGCTGTGGGAGTGGTGGTCCCAAAACATCTGGAGTACTGAAGGTTCACTCCCATTAGCCGTTGACCTAGTATGACATGTCCTTTTGGAGTTGGGTGGATGGCGATCACAAAAGAGACCTCATCTAGAGGTCTCCAACTTGGGCTCCCCAGATGTTCTTGGACTCCAACTCCCAGAAGCCTCCGCTGCAAACTGTGAAGATGGAGGCCTCCTGGGAGTTAGAGTTCGAGAACATCAGTTTGAACACCACCGATTTAGGGTCCCATATCAGGGAGTAGGAACTGGCAAGCCACTCCAGTATCCCTGCCAAGGGAACTCCATGGAGTGCCAAAGAGTCGGTTACGACTGTAATGACACAACAACAACGACAGAAGCCAGCCCTGTACGCTGCGCTTGGGGACAGGATGCTACCAAACGGGGGCAATCTCAAGCGACATCCAGATTGCAGCGGAATGTCAGGAAACGACTTCTTAACTGTTAGAGCGGTACAATGACGGAACCCACAATCGTGGGAGGTGGTGAGCGCTCCGTCTATGATTTCAAATTTCTGCGTGCCGTTGTATGTCAGGGCCCCACAAGCCATCCCATGTCCTGAAAACCAGGAGCGTGTAACGGCCTTCTTTTTCGGGCAGGGGCACGTGTGCCGAGCTCCGGTGCCCAGCACGCGCTTATGCCGCGTCGTCTTACACTGCGAGCCGATCAGCGAGACATTGTTCGCCCACTTGGGTGGGAAGCGAGAGAAGGAGCGACCCGTTTTCCTTGGACTCGAGCTAGCTCCGGATCTCTGCGTTGTGCATTGTTTCCCGAGGTTTTTTGCGCTCACTGCCGGGGAAGCACTGTGCGTCATATAAACACTGCGGACACTGGAAGATTAAATGCCCGCCCGACATTGCGTGACGCTTGGGCAGCCAGCTCTGGCTTGTATTTCTCCTCAAGGCATTTTGGCCTGGCCGGATTGCAAACCTTCCCTCCCCTGCTTGCACACACACAGACCGCATCAGGTTACACGGAAGGAAGTTGGGTGTGTGTGTGAGAAACCCGACTCCCTTCTGCACAGCGGCTGCCATCCGGTTTCCCTTCTTGGTGTCAGTCCCACTGCCTGCTGTTTCCAGTCCGGGGCAGCGATGCAATCCTATCACCTGTTCCTCCCGAGTTCCCTTTTTCAAGCCCCCCCCCGCCTCCTTTTCCCTGCGGGCCTCGCTTCCAGCTTTTAGAAGGTTGAACCCAACGGCTTTGCAGAACCCATCACGTTAATGATGGTTTTACGACCAAGCTGGAACGCACAACGTTCGCCTGACACCTGTCCTATACCGTCACTCGCCTCGGCCCCTCCTTTTTGTTGCTGCAATTCATTTTGGGTTTTTTAAATTATCCGTTTGAAATATATCTAAGGAACAACATCAACCACCTAACTAACTAACACGGGTAGCCGTGTTAGTTAGATATTTTTTCAGGCAAAAATCAAAGAAAAACAAAACAAAAGGCACAAAACATGTGGCACCTTAAAGACTAACTTTCATATTTCCAGCCCTGCTGGATCAGGTCAAAAGCCCATCTAGTCCAGCTTCCAGTATCTCACAGTGGCCCCACCAGATGCGTCTGGGAGCGTACGAGACTAGAGATCTGTCTCCTGATACCACTCCCCTGCATCTGGCCCTTGAAGGACCCCGGTTTGAAGCCTGGAGATGACACATATCTCCATCATGGTTTGTCACCTGCGATGGACTTTTCTCTCCAGGAATCTGTCCCATCCCCTTTTGAAGGCATCCAGGCCAGAGGCCATCACCACATTGTTGGACTACAACTCCCATCGGCCAGGATGAAGTGCTGGGCGTTGCCGTCGTGGCCACCTTCAGAGATCTGCCTTTGCCCTGTGGCTTTAGCTGTTTAAAGACAGGGTAAAGACAGCCGATTCATGCTCACACATGGCGGGAATTAGGGCGTATTCCCCGAGTCATTGTATTTACACAAGCTCTTCTCCCTTAGTCATCAGGGGCCAGAGGTGATTGTAAGGGGGTGGGGGGATTCGGAGGGCCCCATGCCAAGTTCCCGGGCAGGCTTTTAGGATCCCTCCGTGCCCGACAGGCCCGCTAATGGCTCGGATGGCAGCGCGCCAGCCGAAGGCATGGATGCGTTTGACGGGGAAGCAACTGTTAAGAACGCCAAGGGATCTCTTGTATTGGCATGGTTGAATATTGCATTCACTGTTTCATTCCTTCTGAATTAATGCTTAGCTTGGGGGCTAGGTTTCCTCGCCGGCTTAAAACAAGGCCTCTACTTAGGTTTTGTATTGACCACACAGAAGCCTTGTGGCGTGGAGGTGTCCTTCCTCAGCGTCAAAGGAGCTTGAATTGGGCTCCTCCGTTTTGGTTGCCTCTCGGTTCTGGGCTCCGTTTGTCTTGTGAGACTCGATAAGAAGGCTTTTAGAAGACCGCGGGAAAAGGCGGGGAGAACTTGGGCGTTGCGTCGATGGAGACGACCCACCGCTGTCCAATAAGACCAGACGCCTCGGGGGCTAAAACAGCTGCAGCCGAATCATGAATAGATTTGCCGGTTCTCGGGTTTTGTTTTATTTAGAAGAACCGGTGGGAAGAGAGAGACGCGTTTATAACGTCACTGCCGTGCTTGCTTCCTACCTTATTTCCCTAAACTAAAAGTCCCATGAGCAGATAGTTGTCTTTCAGTCGGATTTTGCTGCCGGGCGTTACTAACCGTTTTTTCTTTTTCTTTTTTAACTCCCTTCTGTTTGTCTCTCCGCGCTGGTCCTCTTCTTCCTTTGTGTTGTCCAGAGCGGCGAGGGCCTTTGGAGATTATCTGTCCCAGAATCATCCGGAAGGCAAGAATGGTTCAGGTAAGGGTGGAATTGCCCCCCCCCCCAAAAAAAATCCGGGTCTTGGATTTAAAGAGAATTGGGTGCCCATGGAACAAAGACCTGCCAACTGATGGATGGATGGACGGACGGATGGATGGACTGACTGAATGACCGGATGGATGGATGGATGGACGGACGGATGGACGGATGGATGGACTGACTGACTGACTGAATGACCCGATGGGTGGACGGACGGACGGACGGACGGATGGATGGATTGAATGACCGAATGGATGGATGGATGGACAGACGGACTGATTGAATGACCAAATGGATGGATGGATGGATGGATGGATGGATAGACAAAAAGAATGACGATCTCGACGATGGGTGGATGATATGGATGAGAAGAAATATGATAGAATGAGACAGACAGACAGACAGATAGAATTGATGATAGATATACCGATGGGTATATATTGGGCTGACCTCAGGGCTCAGGTGTCTTGTATAAGTTTTAATTGTAGTGGTTGAATATATATGAATATATTGATCTGATTTCAAGACTCTGTTGTGCTGCATAAGTTTAACTTGGTTTATGCTGGTTTTTTAAGTGGACAAAAAAACAACCTGTTCAAAACAGTTTGCAATCTGGGGCTGTGTGTGCCCCAGAGAGAGATTAACTGAAACAAAAGCATTGAAATGTGTTCCTTAATATGCCACACGTTTCTGTCTTTCTCCCGAACGGACTGTCTCTCGAGAGATGGTTCTTGAGAATGTGCTGAATTCCCTCTTATTTGTACAATATGTCATTTCAAGATGACTGCCTTCGTGTTGAAAGTTACGTCTTCATTGTGAGTGGGGAGAATGTGTTAAAAATAAGATTACTCCTCAGAAGATTTTTAGACACATGAGGGAATGTCATTACATCAAAATAATGATGTAGCAAAATGCCATTTTTAAAAAATGAACAGTGAGTAAGATTTATTTGTTATTTCAAGGTGTTGGTGTTGTTGGTTTGGGAAATGTTTTTCACTGAAAAAGCCAAAACCATGGGTTCATAATACGTGGCTAATGAGTAGCAAGTACTGTATTTATTACTTGGGAGTGACATTTTGTATTGGTTCTAATTTTTATGCTCAGGGAAGTTGACAAATGTTGGTCAGGGAAAGTCAGGGAAAGTCAGGGAAAGTCAGGGAAGTGAAAAATAAAAATGTTGGTGGCAACTTTGTCCAGTTTTGACATGCCCCTTGTCCTTGTTCCAGATCACCTGCTGGCAGATTCCTACATAGGGCAGGAGGACTCCCCCGAGATGCACCCGGCGAGCCAGCACAAGCGTCGTCTTTCTCTGATCTCCGACGGCAAGTTTGAGCGGAGCTTTTCGGAGGAGCACGGGGAGAAGCTGGCGGGCGAGGGCCCCAAGCCCCGGGTCTACACCATCTCCGGGGAGCAGCCCATGCTCTCCCAGCACCAAAGCGAGAGCATGGAGTTGATGGTCATCCAAGGAGGCCGGCCGGAGGAAGAGGAGGAAGAGCGCGAGGAGAAGGAAGAGGCGCTCAGCTTGGAGGGACGGGCGCTCAAGAACGGCCACAGTGCCCACAACGTCAGCCGGCCTTGCAAAGAGAGTTGGTCTAGCAGCCGACAGGTCTCCAAAGAGTGTCCAGGTTGCACCCAGCCGGCCGCCACAGCTCAGCACACGTGCGAACCCTCGGAACATCACCCTCACCCTCACCACCACCACCACCATCATCACCACCACCACCACCCGGCCGCGGAGAACAGCTGGCAGCAAAAGAAGATGGAGAGAATGTATAGCATTGACCATGTGTCAGGTGGGTGCAGATTGGAAGAAAGGAAGGAAGGAAGGAAGGAAGGAGCTGATGGAGGGAAGGAAGGAAGGAGCTGATGATGGAGGGAAGGAAGGCAGGAAGGAGCTGATGATCGAAGGAAGGAAGGAAGGAAGGAGCTGATGATGGAGGGAAGGAAGGAAGGAAGGAGCTGATGATCGAAGGAAGGAAGGAAGGAGCTGATGATGGAGGGAAGGAAGGAAGGAAGGAGCTGATGATCGAAGGAAGGAAGGAAGGAAGGAAGGAAGGAGCTGATGATGGAGGGAAGGAAGGAAGGAAGGAAGGAGCTGATGATGGAGGGAAGGAAGGAAGGAAGGAAAATTGTAAGACCATCTGTGTTAGCTAGGCTATTTAAAATTTTATTTATACCCCGTTTCCCCGAAAATAAGACATCCCCTGAAGATAAGACCTACTTACAGTTTTGCCTCTCACTGAAATATAAGGCATCCCCCCGAAAATAAGGCCTCCCTGATAATAAGATAACAATAAATGTGTACCGTATTTTTCTTCATAGAAAAAATAAGACACCCCCTGAAAATAAGACCTAGCACATCTTTGGGAGCAAAAATTAATATAAGACACCGTCTTATTTTGGGGGAAACATGAGATAGATAGATAGATAGATAGATAGATAGATAGATAGATAGATAGATAGATAGATAGATAGATAGATAAATAGATAGATAGATAGATAGATAGATAGATAGATGAGAATATATATGAATATGAAAATTTATATGCCGCTGATTTAGTATAGGACACTAGTCTAAGCGGTTTACAAAGTTAATAACCCCCAACTACTTAGCAAAACCGATAAAATAAAGACAAGCATGTGTAAATACAATAAAATAAATGCAAGTACGGTGGTACCTCAGTTTAAGAATGCCTCAGTTAAAGAAAAACTTGCTTTGAAAAAAGAAATTATTGTAAATGGGGATGCCTCGGTTTAAGATTCCCCCCCCCCCATAGAATGCCCCGGTTTAATTTTTTTTTCCCCGTAAGGCATTACAAGTTGATGTGTGATGTTCTCATGATGAAAAGAACGGAGATGCCTTGATTTAAGAACATTTTATTTATTTATTATCAATTTACTTATTATTTGCATTTATTATTACTTATCATTTGCATTTCCCATGGGAACGCTGGGCGGTGAACAACATAACGAAGAAAGAGCTGTAAAATACTGTATACACGATACACCCAGCAGATAAAACCAGACCCCCCCCAAAAAAAACATGCAAGAGAATACAAGATGGTGGCCAACCAACCAATGGGGCAAAATAAACCAACCATCAAATTTTAATTGAAATGCCCTGGTTTGCCTTTGGTTTCTTCTGAGCGAATCGTTTGGTTTTTCCTACTAGAAACCGCCTTTCGGTTCAAGAATTTTTCGCAATACAGAACAGCCTGGAGAACGAATTAACGAATTAATTACTTAAACCGAGGTACAGCTGTATTTAGAAACGGACAGTCGTTTTTTTCCGGGGGAGAGGTGCCGTGTCGGGGATGTTACAAGTGTTGAAAGCCATACCGTATTCCCAGTAAGCTTCGTGTCAGGTCAGTGCACCACGTGGGCTGCGGTCATGAGCCCATGAAATTGCATTTGGTGTTCTGAGGGCAATTAAGATAATATATTCAGATAGTTTGGGTAGAATTTCATATTCTGTGTCACGGGTGAGTTTACGCAGGTGGCTTTTTTGCCGGATAGGAACACGCCGAAAATATCTGTTTCTTCTCAGTGAGCCTTCGAAGGAAAGCGTGAATATAAATTCCCTTATAATCTAGACAGCCCTTCTACGGAGCAAAATGAAAAAAAAAGCATAATTATTTCATAATAATAATTAATGCACGAAGTTGAACTGCACCATGCAGCGAGGAAGTAGAAGCCGGGTTCTTACCTAATTATAATTGTAAGCAATTAAGTGTTATCTCTGCGCCCAATTAAATGTCGTGATTATCATTTTTGTCACGGGGGGCCGAAGACTCCCGTTCCTGCGAGGAAGTGTTGTTGTTTTTTTAAGTATGACAATTAGCGCCGGAGATACAAGCTAAGATCTGAAAGTGGTTGGTTGCTTATTGAAAGAACACAGCAAAAACTGCTGGGACAAAACGTGTGCTTTCGGAGTTGTGGCGTGGACTGCGGATCCTGGCGCTTTCATCATTGTAACGATAAAATAATAAAGGTGTGCCCTGAAATCATCACCATCCAGAATGGTGTCAGCCTTCACTCCCACACCCCCTACGTCAGGCATGTCCAAACTTTGGCCCTCCTGATGTTTTGGACCACAACTCCCAGAATCCCAAGCCTGTATTGCCAATGACAAAGGACTGTGGGGGTTGTGGTCCAAAACATCTGGAGGGCCGAAGTTTGGACATGCCTGCCCTACGTGGAACCACGAGCATGGAAAGTATTTCAAGTTGCGGTTTTACCTCCCTCCTAACAGTATTTAACTAGTGTCATGCTTCTAGGTTTTAAAAAGTAGTTACTTATTTCCTTGGTTTTTTCAAAGGTAACTAAATTACTTTTAGTTACTTTTGGGGGGAAATGGTATACTGTGTAAACTTATGGTTCAAGACAGCTCAGCCAGTGAGAGCACATCCCACTGTACCAGCAAAAGAAGATAAAACCAGTTACACTTGCCGAAAGAGCGGCGTTGATCTTGTCGTGTTCCCATCTCTCTTTCCGTCCTTGGTGGTTCATGATGGGGAATTATTATCTTTTCCTAGATGATGACCCCGTCCGGACCTGGTTTCCCAAAGAGAACCTCTTCACTTTCCAAACCGCGACGACAACTATGCAAGCGTAAGTGGAAAGACCCTCCAGGCGGAGGGGTTGGGGCGGGTTAAAAGCATTATTTTTTTAATGACAACTGTATTATTGTTGCTGACTACATAGCATGGTCTCAGGCACCCTCTAGTGGCCAGTTCTAGTAAAAACATAATGAAAACCTTTTTTTCTGGATTTTTTTTCTTTTGCCGTGCATGCACTGTATACTTTTCGCTGTCATCCATGATTTGGAAGTCTTGGAACCAATCCACACAAATGCAGGGATAGGATCCCCATTGTTTTTCTCCATGCACATGGCAGTCCCTTGTGGGCCAACCTGTTGTTTCTCTCCTTTGCACCAGGGGTGTTCACTGTCCCTTTGTGCACATTGGAGTCTGGACCAACACATTTACACCCTTCAAATATTTGCATTTTTTTTGCTTTCACCTACGGGGGTCTTGTTTTCAGGCAGGAGTATCCACGTCCAAGTTGGGTAGACCTGACGCTCTGCCCGTCGCTGCTGCGCTGTATCTCCTGTTAAAAATACAGTAGCACCCCCGTATCCACTGATTCGTTATCCACTGATTCAGTTATCCACGGTTGGCAAGGAGGGGAAATTAAATAAATAATTCAGCAGCCGCAAAGCAAGCCACTGTCACAAACAGCAGCTGTAAAGCAAGCTACTGTCACAAAACAGCATCCGTAAAGCAAGCTACTGTCACAAAACAGAAGTTTTGGGGATTTTTTGGGGGTGTTCTCTCTTATCCATGGTTTTCATTATCCACGGGAAGGCCTGGAACCAATCCCCAGTGGATACCGGGGTCCTACTAGAACTCCTTTACAGATGCCCAGTGCTAAGGTGTCGATCGCATTGCAACGTTTCCTATAGCGATGCCAGAGCTTTGGAAACACGCTGATTCTAAGCCCTAGAAGGGTTTCGATGTGTCGCGTGTGTAAATGTGGAGTGTCAGAAAAGCCTCAAAGGAAATTCAGTGCTGCAAGGCAGAACCTTTTTGTCCTGGAAAGCTTTTCCTTATTAATATGTATTTTCTCTTTTTCTCTCCCCTTTGCCTCCTCACCGTTTCCTTGGCACCATCAGCATCTCGTAAGTATAATCTCCTTGCTTTTCAACCTCCCTACCTTTCTCCGCCCCCACCCCCAACCACCACTTGTTTTGACAATACCTTTGGGCCAACGCCGGCGTTTTGTCTTTCTCTGGGATCCGGTCCCTCTGTGGATCTATAGGAAAAAGTCAACAGCTGTCCAGATGTGGCTGTTGCAATTATGGGCATCTCCTGAGCCAGAGAGACTGCGGCTTCTAGATCCTGTCATTTCCTTAGTTCTGCAGAACTTCTGTGCAAGTTTGGCCAACGGGTGCATGGTGTTAAATCCAGCCATTAAATCCCTCCCTCTCCCCCCCCCCCCCGCGATGATTTCCTCTCCTTCAGAGCCTTTGGGGGGGGACGACAGGGTGAGGGTCTTTTTATTTTATTTTATTTATCTTATTTTGAATATTTTGACCCCACCTTTCTCCTTGGAAAGGGACCCAAGGCGACTTACCATAATACGGGACAATATACAGCCCCGAAGATTGAGGACATATTCAAGTTTAAGAACAGGGAATTCGAACAGGTATCTTACAACAATTAAAAGGCAACATGAAAGCTAAAAAGAGCACGCGGACAGTTAAAAGAAAAAGAGAAAAATTCCATTATGAAGGATGGAATCTCACGTGGAAAACACAGGTGTTCCTAGGAGATCAGCCAATGCAATCATGCATGATAATCCATCTAAAAGTCACATAATAGGTAGTTAATCATTCAGGGAAAGCTCGCCTGAAGAGGAAGGACTTTGCCTGCGTCCGGAAAGACAGCAGAGATGGGGCAGTCCTGGCCTCCAGTGGGAGGGAGTTCCAGTGTCCACAAGCTGCAAAGCTAAATTGTACTTCTGGATCATTCAAGAAGTACTTCAGCTGGTCTTAACTGGATGGGGTAGAGGGTGGAGCTTAGATGTGACCCTTCCAAGGGCAACCCATAAACCGAATTCTTGTACCTTTTGATCCGGAAAGACTAAACTCAAGGTTCTAGGCCTCTGGCTACGGAGCCAAAGGTTCAGAGTTCGATTCTTGACAGGGACTGGACTTGATGGTGTCGACCGGGTCCCTCCTAGCTCTGCAGTTCAGAGGTCCTTGTTATTGCAGTTCACTATTTAAGTTCGGACGCTTGCCCGTTCCTTTTGGTGCGGTAAAATCATCGACTCGCGGAGTTGGAAGCTGCTCCGCACCCACCCGGGTACTCCATCCCCTGGGCAAGGCAGGGAATCTTGCCAGGTGAATGTCTACACGGTAGGCTGATGGGGCAGGCGTTAGAAGCACTTCGTTTTGGTGGCGGTGGGGTCCAGGAGGCCATCTAGTCTGACCCCTGCCGGGCGCAGGGCTTGCCATGCAGGAATCCGCAGCAGCATCCCTGGCAAATAGCTGCCTGGTGTCTTCTTAAAATAAAATAAAATAAAATAAAATAAAATAAAATAAAATAAAATAAATCTCCCCAGCGAAGGAGCACTCAGCTCTGTCCAGCCTGTCCTGCTTGTAATCCTTAGGAAGTTCCTCCTAAACGCTTAGTTAAAAAACTGCTGCCATCTTGTTATTTTTCTCGGTCTCTGCTCCTTCTGTCTCCTTTTGGTTTCGGGACTAGCCTGGGAGGAGAGGCCCAGCACTTCTTTTCCCGATGCTATAATTTTGCAGGTAGAGCAACTGACAGACGCTTGAATCTATACCAAAACTGTCTTTCTCTTAAGACCAGCCACCTCGGGGTCTCTTCCTTCTCTCTTCCTTCTTTCCTTCCTCTATCCATTCTTCCTTCCTTCTTTCTTTCCTCTATCCATTCCTCCCTCCCGCCCTCCCTTCTTTCCTTCCTTCCTCAACTCTTTCCTTCCTTCCTTCCTTCCTTCGTTCCTTCCTCCCTCCCTCCCTCCCTCTATCCAGTCCTTCCTTCCTTCTTTTGTTCGTTCGTTCCTTCCTTTCTCTATCCAATCAGTCCTTCCTTCCTTCCTTCCTTCCTTGTGCCCACCACTGTGTGGTCCAGCATCCATCGGCTCTTCTGGGATCCCTCCCGGCTGGTCTTTGCTGATTTTCCATGGCTCGCGTCTCCGCCAGTAATCCCTCCACCCCCGATCCACGTAATCTGGGACCCACCTCTTCCTTTTTGCGTTCCACCCTGTATTCTCCGTGCCACGCTCCGTTCTCTTTCATATCGCCCTCCTCCTACCACCCACCCCAGCCTTCGAAGCTGTACGAGTTTGGTTTTAATGCCTTGACCTGGTTTCCCAGGGCATTCAGGGGCTACGCAGAGAGGAAGAGGCGGAAACGCGAGAATGAGTCTGCAACTCTGATTCAGAGGTACGAGGGGGGGTGTCTTTTCCTCGCACGGGTTCAGTCCTCGCTTTGGCATTGCATGCCCCACATACACACACCGCCAAAGGCTGCTGGCGTAGGCTTTGATTCTGACCCTTTCTGGCATCTGGATGCGGCCTCGGGGCGGGGGGGGGTCCCTGGAAAAGCTTGGCACAGAACAGAGGCAAAGAGAAATAAGTCGTTTCGCTCTTGTTTGACGCTTAACGGGGCGCAGTCCTGAAATTAGCAACAACCCGGGGCCAAAGATTTCACGAATCGGAGAAGCGTGGAGGTCCGTGAAGATTTTTCCTTGTCCTAGGAAATGGCAGGTGGGAAGCTGTTCGGGCCTTTGACCTAAATCAGATCAGGATTCTTGATTCAGGTCCCTTAATAATAGCTTGCAGGCCAAACCCAGTCCAGCCATAGAGGTGTAGAATTTCCATAAATATTGAAGCTATGGTGGTTGTGAGGGGAACGTTTTGGGGGGGATTGGGACAGGTCCTCCCCCCCCTCCCCCAAGTTTCCGGAAATTTTACATCTTTATCTACCCAGGAAAGAAATTATTTTTATTTATGCCAGCGTGGATGGAGTTTTAATTAAGTTGTAAAGGACCCCTTGAGTTCTGCTGATAAGGATAAACGGAGAAAGGGAGCCCGAGTTAATTGAAGGAGAAGCATTTATCGGCAAGATAGGATGGGACCTGTGAGGATGAGGTCCATCCGGGTAACGGCGTGGACTTTCCGCTCCGGAATTGCTGGCTGGGAATTAGGAGCCTCACTCCAGGATCATCTGATTCAGAAACCTGCTCTCTTACGTTAAAAAACCTTCTGAAACCGGCAAATCAAAAATCATAATGCCCACTGTCTAGACAGCTGGCCGGGGAGGTCCGTCGTTCAAGTCTCTGGCTGCAGCGCTGGAGGCTGAGTCCAGTTGCCCTCTGGTGCTTCAACAAAGAAAATTTCTACCCCATGACTCCAAAATTTCCAGAATTTTGAAATCTCTAAACCTGGTTCCTTCTGGGCCAACCCCGATGGCCTAGCGGTAGTAGATAGAGGGAAGCTCTTCTCCCTCTCGCAAAATACCAGAACTAGGGGACATCCACTCAAATTGAGGGCTGGGAGAGTAAGAACAGACAAAAGAAAATATTTTTTCACCCAGCGCGTTGTTAGTCTGTGGAACTCCCTGCCACAGGAGGTGGGGATGGCATCTGGCCTGGATGCCTTCAAAAGGAGATTGGACAGATTCCTGGAGGAAAAGTCCATCCCAGGTGACAAACCATGATGGAGATGGGTCATCTCCAGGCTTAAAACCAGGGTACTTCAAGGGCCAGATGCAGGGGAGTGGTATCAGGAGACAGAGATCTGGTGGGGCCCCCTGTGAGATACAGGAAGCTGATCCAGCAGGTCTCTTCTTAGGTTCTTATGTAGGCCCATTGGTTCTTCTTTAGCAGCGTTGGTCAAGCGAACGATGCTTGGTCTTTCCGAATTTGGCCCAGATGGAGGCGAAAGCAGGGGCCTGCGGCATTTTAGAACCTGGCCCCGTCGTATGGGGGTTTGATCCGGGGTCTTTCAGGCCCCCCATTTCCCCTCGCTGGGCAGGGACAGCCCTTGCGTTGGAAGGGTTAGAAAACCCAGGTGGGCAGTTACCCGCCCTGTTTGTCCCATTACCCACCAAAAAAGCTGGTTGCTCCAAATTTGCACCAAAGTTCAAAGCTTTGACCCCCTCACTCGGGGCCGATTCGCACGTTCAGGGAAAGAAAAACGCATGGAACGAATGCTCCCTTCTCCCCTGGCTTCGGGCGTGAGCTGCAGCCGCTGCTGGAAAGCTGTGTCAGGTGGCCGCCTGGGTTAAGAAGAATTTGAAAAGGCCTCCACGCTGCTAGTCCTCAAGAGGAAGGAGCTGTGTGAAAAAGGCTCCTGATCTGGATTCGGAGGCCATTTTGAGAGTTTTAAACCTCCCAAAGCACGGTTTTTATTTTGGTTCTCCTGCCTAGAGAGGTCAAATTTCCAGAAATATTGAAGCCATTGAAAGCCGGGGGGGGGGATTGGGAAGGGGTCTCCAGTCCGTAGTCCGTCCGTCCCCCTGAGTTTCTGGAAACTTTACATCTCTAATGTCAGGATATTTTTCATTCTGTCCAGCGACCTCCCTCTCCCGTGCCCTGGCGGTCAACTCAGGCTGGTTGGTAGGTTTTGCACCCGATCCAAAGCGCATGGCTTTGCAGCAGACGGAGAGTTGTAGGGTGTTTTTTTTTTTGCCCTGTTGTGTATAGGGTGGATGGGGCAAGGGGCCGAAAGACCCCCACAACGCAGGGTGTTCTCCCCTCGTGGTCTTGTCTGGGGCACGGGAGCATCCCCCTTCCCCATCTTCTCGCTTTGGGTGTGGGGTCGAATGGGTACACCGGGGGTCCCCTGCTCCCGATTTTAAATGGAGCCTTTTTTTTTTGTGGGGCAGGGGGGGGGGATGCTGGCGTTGTGCGAGGAGCGTCTCCATGGCAACCGGGCCTCCGTGCGGATGTGACAGGGGTGGTTGTGCGTTGTGTACTCTTGGAAGAGGTGGGGTGGGGGTGGCGAGAAAACACAGCCTCGTTCTCTTTCGCTCCCGTCTCGGTCACGCACGCAGCATCCAGCATCCGTTCTGTCGCTGAGCGCCCTTCCTCCTTGCCTGGGGGGGGGGAAAATCTTCCCACTCGCCTACCCCTCCCTGGGCTCCGGCAGAGGCGCTAAAAGGGGCTTGAGTCACTTTTCTTCAAGTTCCTTGGGGATTTTTGTAGGGTGTGTGTGCGTGTCTGTTTGTGTGGAAAGACAGGAAGGTGTTGCTTCTAGGCACAGCCAAAAGGACCGCCACCTGCAACCGGGTCTTTGCTCTGTTTTTTTTTTTCCGGCATCAGATTTGCGGAGCAGAGCCCAAACCCCGGCTCTTCACGAGTGGTGTCATTCATCCCAAAGCTGCAAAAGTGGATTTTGCTATTGTCAATTTTTTTTTTAGCATAATTTCCTATCCTCTTGTTTTTTTTTTAAAAAAACTGTACTACTGCTGTGACTATCGTTTTGTACGAGTTTCCCACAGGAGCGCATTGAAAACGGATTAATCCCTAAGGGTGACCCTTTTCCTGTTGCACGGATCGGCCTTATCGGTGATTCCGTTAAGCGATTTTTTCCCCCCTATCACAAGGGGTTGCGAGCTTTTCCTCGCTTTGGGGCATGGTGGAATTCAGCAGCCTGGCTGGTCCGAGCGGGGATTTTTACTCTATCAGTCTCACTTTAGATGAAGTTCTTTAAGGTTTTAGGAGGGAGGTGCAAAATGCCCTTCTCCTGAGGTAATGTGGACCCCCATTAATTTGTCCTGTAAACCTTTGGGGTCCCCTTCAGAATTTTTTTAAATCCACAGTTTAATTTTTTTTCTCTTTTTCCAGCAAGGAAAGATTTTAAAACTGGGTCCAGTAGGACCCTGGTATCCGCTGGAGATTGGTTCCAGGCCTACCCGTGGATAATGAAATCCGTGGATAAGAGAGAATGCCAAAACCTCCCCCCAAACTGCTGTTTCGTGACAGTAGCTTGCTTTCTGGCTGCAGTTTGTGACAGTAGCTTGCTTTACACTGCTGTTTTATTACAGCAGTTTGCTTTACAGCTGCTGCCTGTGACAGTAGCTTGCTTTGCGGCGGCTGAATTCTTTATTTAATTTTTTTCTGCAAACCGTGGATAACTGAATCGGTGGATAATGAATCAGTGGATATGGGGGTCCCACTGTAGCAGTCAGCTAATACAGGAGGGGCTTTGCTAGACCTCGCCGGGACTGATCAAGTGAGATATTCTGCCTCTGAACGGGGAATTTACTTTGAGGTCTTATGATCTCATCCTGGAGAAAGTACCCTTCTAATGATACTAGATGGCTCCCTAGAGTTTCTGTTGCTGGATAACGGGCAGCTTTGCAACCAAGGAAGTTTTATTTTGTTTATATTTATTTAGTTCTTCTGTTTACATACGCAATAGAACCCTCATATCTGTGTGGGGAGGGTAGATTCCAAGCCCCTCCTCAGGCATGGATGCAGGAAACCACGGATATTAGCCAACCTTCTCCACAGCATGGTCTCTGGCGCCTTCTAGTGGCCAGTTCCTGGAGCCTCATGGTGGAAAGAGGTATTTCTACAGCAATCCTTAATGCCTAGTAGGGTCTCTGGCTCCCTGAAATGGCCGGTTCCGGTAACTGCGTTGTGGAAATCTGTAATATTTCCAGACCGTGGATAAGGGAAACCGTGAATACAGGGATCCTACTGGGTTTCCTTTTGTAACATAACGTGAACGTAGGACCTCTGTGCCCTGGTTGTAGAGGAGTGAGAGCAGCTACAGATGGCCTGCTGGAGCCTCGCGGTCTTAGCTGTGACCCAAGGAGCTATTGATACCCAAGACAGAAAAATCCAAAATGGTAGAACCCACCCCCATCCCCATTGTGTTAGGATGACTTCTAAACAGCACCTTCAGGTTACCCGCGTACGTGAAATAAACCCTACCACGCAACAACAAGGAAGATATCAGCATGCTCTCAGGCTGACAGTGTGGTACAGTGGTTAGAATATCTTCTTCAGTCTTGAATGGCCCGTGTTCAAGTCCCCATTGGTCCCACTTTGGACCAGTCGCATTCCTGACTCTGGTCTGCCTACCTTACAGGGTTGGTGTGCTGGAAACAAGAGAAAATGGCGGCTCTGTGGGCTCCTCCACGAGGCCCGCCCATGACATCTTGCGGCCTGAGGCGGGGAAGCCAAAGGTTTCCGCTCCCCCACCCTCCCTTTCCAGCTATTCGATAAAAGGTTTTTCAGGTTATTTTCGCACACAAAGGGGACCATTCTATGGACGTTTTCTCTTTATTTTATTTATTCAATTATATTTATAGACCCCACCCGACTTCCAAAGGAACTCTGGGCGGTTCACAACATGGACCCCAAACAAACAATAAATCCATAATGCCAATATATAAAGCCAAAACCCTAAAACTGACGTGTTTTCCCTCATGCTACTGGGGTTAAATAAACTGCAGCACTGCAGTTAAGACTCCGCTCCCAGCCCGAATTCGATCCCAACGGGCTGGCTCGAAGTTGGCTCGTCCTTCTGTCCTTCCGAAGTCGATAAAAGGAGTATCCAGAGCGCTGTGTGTGAGGGGGAACAGTGTGTAGCCTCCATTATTAAATTACAAACTGCCCAGAGATTGTTTTAAGCTCTTTGGGGCGGCGTAATAAACAGCAAATGCTTTTTCCTCCCATCCAGTTGATTCTTTATTTTCATTTTATCTCCAGACCCTAAGGATCCTCGGCTCATTCTTGTTGCTTTTTCTTTCTTTCTTTCTTTCTTTCTTTCTTTCTTTCTTTCTTTCTTTCTTTCTTTCTTTCTTTCTTTCTTTGCAGAAACTTCAGGAAGCATCTGCGCATGGTGGGCAGCCGTCGCATAAAGGCACAGAGTGAGTTGAATTGGGAGAGGACCGAGCAGAGGTGGGGGAGAGCTTGTCCAGAGTGGAGGTGCTGCCTAAATTCATCCGTACCCATCCCAGGTCCCTTCAGATACAGGAGGACCCCTGTGTTCACAGGATTTGGATCAACAATGTCACTTTCACAAAAATTGCACACAAAAAAATCCATATTTTCATGAGATATTTACTCGCATTGGCCACTAGTGGGCGCCAGAGATGCTGCCATGTATTGATGCTGAATATATTGCGTGCTCTCCGGCTCCCTCTATGGTCCAGCTCTGGTAATACACAATGAAAATAATGTTTTCCTGGATTTTTTTTTTGTTCTTTTACCCTGCTGTGTCTCGTGTTTGCTGTTATCCGCGGTTTTCAGCACCCATGGGGGGCTTGGGACCCATCCCCGGTGGATAGGGGAGGTCCTCCTGTACTTGCAGTGACAACTCCCACCATCATCCCTGCCTCGAGTTCCATAGTCCCAGTAGACGAGCGTTGGTGCCCCAGTCTTCCAAAGGGGCCCAGCTGGAAATAAAATGACTCGAACTCATTGCCATGTTCCCTCATCTGAACCGACCCATATAAGAATCACACCCCGCCTTCTGCCTGCCTTTCGCCCACCGCCTCGCCCTGTCACAACGGTGTGCTCAGCCCCCCCGGGGGGGGGGGGAATGCCTCGTGTGTTTGTTTTTTTCTGGTCTTGGCGAAGCTGTCCTAACCGGCCCCTTCTTATTACTATTATTATTATTATTTAATTTTTTTAGCTTATGCCGAGCGGCGAGAGAGAAGCTTCAGCCGGTCCTGGAGCGACCCTACTCCCATTAACCCCGAAAACCTCAGTGATCCCCGAGAAAGTAGGTTCCCGTGTGTCCTCAAACCCACCCACCCTCCTCTTCCCCCAAAGTATCCCCAGTAACCCGTTTGGCCTGGGCTGGTTAACTGGAATTGGTTTGGACGGACAAGACTTTGCGTTTTATCTGGGGAAGCAGAAGGGAGCTAGGATTTGTCAAGGTTGCTACCAGGGGGGACTGAACCGTGGTTGTTTCGGATGGGTGGGTGAACACCCTCCTGCCACGGCGTGGCCCGTGGCACTATCTCAGAGAGCAGCCCTGCCCGGGGTTCTTTCCTTTCGTGGGTTTTGAGGTGTTGCCTCTTAGTTTTGGGTTTTTTTTTTTAAGACGGTTGCCCTGGTCCCAAAGAAAGTAACTTCCTAAGATCTTCCCGTCTTATTAGCTAAAGATGCGTACCGCATACAGAAGATTTCAACAGGTCCGGTTAAATTAACGGGTGAATGAAACACCTGTTAGAGGACAGCTGCCTATCTGTGGGGCCCCTCTGGATGTTGGATTACAGATCCCATCATCCTGAGTCGTGGCAGTTGAGGCCCAAAACATCTGCGCAGGAGAAAGCTTGCGCTCTGTTCCTGGAGATGGCAGCCGGTGGCATCCGGCATGTCCAAACTTCGGCCCTCCGGATGTTTTGGACCACAACTCCCAGAATTCCAAGCCTGTATATCCAGGGTCAAAGGGCTATGGGAGTGGTGGTCCAAAACATCTGGAGGGCCGACGTTTGGACAGAAGCCTTTGCCGATCGCTCTCCAGGCCAGGATTTGTGGAAGTTGTAGTCCAAGAACCTCCGAGGAGCAAGGGTCGGGAACCACTAAGATAGGCCAGCGATGTGTTGTGCAGCCATTTCCTGTGTCGGTGAGATATTTCCCAAGGGGTGCAGCCAAGTGTATCCCCCGACAGATATAGGACGTATCTGGATTTCAGCCTCCCCCTCCCCTTATTTTTTTAAACGCCAGAAAAATATTAAGAACTCAGACTTGGCTTGCCCTGAAGGGGTTCGGAGGTAGCTTCTAGGGACGTTCAGACCAGAAGTGGCACTTAATCCCAGTTTAAGAGTCACGCTCCTTTAAGCCTAAGAATATCCAAGCTCCGAGCCTCAACTAAGAAACTGCCTGGCTTTTCCCCCCATCTTGCCAAGGACCTTACATCGAAGAAATAACTCCTGGCAAATCCAGATTTTGCCATGTTATAACCTATTGGTGCTGCTGCTCTGAGGAAGGGGGTTTCGCCCCCCGAAATATCAGCAACGTTTTTGTGAATTTTCTAGCAGCCTAAAGGGCATCTCCTGTTCCTCTTTTGCATTTGATTTTTGCGATGGCTCCACGGCTCCTCAACCTGCTGCACTCGCTTAAGCGATCGTAGAGGCGTTTCTGCCTTAGTGAGGGCTTTTGGGATGCCTGCGAGGTCGGCTCGTTTTTGTGTTTGTTTGTTTTTTGCGATTGGCCGGCATGGAGGTAAACGGGGGCCTAATTTGGAAGGCCGATCTCTCGCGCTCACTGCGGTGAGCAAGTCCTGTGCCGAAGGGGGAAACGTTTTCTCGGGATGGCCAAGCTGGGAGCCGATTAGGGTAGGCATGTCCAAACTTTGGCCCTCCTGATGTTTTGGACCACAACTCCCAGAATTCTAAGCTTAGATTGCCAATGGCAAAGGACGGTGGGAATTGCTGTCCAAAACATCTGGAGGGCCGAAGTTTGGACAGGCCTGGATTAGGGGGCCGAGAGGGCTTGCACAAAGGCAGTTGCCGGCACCGGATGCTTGCGGTCACCTTCCGTTTGACGGCAAGCATCTTTTTTTTTTTTTAGGGCCTCATCCTTGACCATCATCTGCAGGGCCCCTTGTTTTCGGTCCTCGTCACCCCGGCAAAGAGGCCGAGAAGCAAGGAGGCCTTCCCACCCGTCTTCGCTTTTGGGGGGGGGTGGAGGAGAGGGGTTGGTGGCCGTCGGGGAGGCCGTTGGGTTCCTTATCGCAACGTTCTCGTTGCTGTCCCTCCCAACGCAGGCCATGAGCTCCAGGAATCGTGTTGTGACCCCGACAAGCGGGTCGACCTGAACTGGGAGGCGGAGAAGGAGGCGGAAGCCGCGGCCTGCAACGGGGAGGACTTTGTGCCCCCCAAAATCATGGTGAGCGGCAACAAGAAGAGGGGAAAACTCAGACGTGCTCCCCTGTTCCCTTCTTCCCAGGGGTGCCCTGGGACGGTGTGCAGCTGGCCCACGGCCACCCAGGCTGGCTCTTTTCCCCGGAAGGCAAAATCGCACTGGCAACCTTTGCCGCCGGTGATCTCAACCCCAGAGCTGTCTAGCCAGGGCACTTCTCAAAATTAATTCTCTCCTCCTCCTCCCGCCCCCCTCTTTCTCCTCCTCCTAGCTCATTTCCTCCAAGGTGCCAAAAGCGGAGTACATTCCTACCATCATCCGCCGGGACGATCCGTCCATCATCCCCATTCTTTATGTAAGTCCTAGTTCTGGGGACATTTGTGGGCATGGACAGGTCTGGGAACAGGAGGGGGGTGTTATCTCGATTCTTTCGTTTGTAGTGGATCTTTGTGGTTGCTGTTACCGGATTCCCGGCCTCGGGTCCAAAGACGTTCTCGGGCTACCAACGCTTGGGCTCGCTGTGCTGCTGGCCGGGATTTATGGGGGGCTGCCAGTCAAGAACATCTGGGGAACCACCGTTCAGAACCCTAAATGTAGACCAGGCGTGTCCAAACTTCGGCCCTCCTGATGTTTTGGGCCACAACTCCCAGGATTCTAAGCTTACATTGCTAATGGCAAAGGACTGTGGGAGTTGCGGTCCGGAACATCTGGAGGGCCGGAGTTTGGACATGCCTGGTGTAGATCCTGCCTTCCCTTCAGAGAGGTCGAAGCGTTTTCATCCCCACCGCACGCTTCTGAGCTACCCGAGAACGGCTGGCTGTCTCCCTGCGTTCCCTCCCCTCCCAACAAAGAGAGAGAGATGGGTTGCTGATCATTGTGTTAAGGGCTCGGAGATGTGAGTTGAAAAAGAGAAAGAAATAGGAATCTGATTGATGGTAGTCCGGTCCTATCTCCTCCCCAGGCTTCTTTCTTCGGGGCTAAACAGGGCCAGTTATTTCTGCCTTCCCCCTCTTAGAAGAACGCCAGCACCCTTCAAAAGAGCCTTAAAAACATGGCTATTTAAGGACGCCTTTGGTAACTTCCAGGGGTAACTTTTTTTTCCCCCTTCGCTGCCCTTCCTACATTGGCTTGCCACCCTGGACACCGCTGTTGATTGTTTTATTGTTTTTATCTGTTTTATTTGCTATGGTATTGTGTAAACCGCCCTGAGTCCCCTTTGGGGAAATAGGTGCGGTATATAAGTTTGAAAATAAATAAATAAATATAAAACATGGCGGCCTTGTTACCTCCCCAACATGGCACGTGCCAGAGCCTTCTGGAGGGGTACAATCTGGAGTTTTTACCTCTGCCTTTCTGTTTCCTTGCAGGATCATGAGCACGCCACCTTTGATGACATTCTGGGTATGTGAGTTTTTAGAAATGACTTCTTCTGCGCAGTGGTTCTCAACCTGTGGGTCCCCAGATGTTCTTGGACTGCAACTCCCAGAAGCCTCCACCACTCGCTGTGTTGGAAAGGGTTTCTGGGAATTGCAGTCCAGGAACAACTGGGAACCCACAGGTTGAGGACCAGTGATGTAAAGCCGTTTGGGAGGGGATCGGACGGCCACCCCCTCGCCCCACCCCAAGGATCTCCGTAGGGCGGTGGTGGTGAACCTTCAGCCCTCCAGATGTTTCGGACCGTAACTCCCACAGTCCTTTGTCATTGGCAACACAGGCTTGGAATTCTGGGAGTTGTGGTCCAAAACATCAGGAGGGCTGACGGTTTGCCACCACGGCCATAGGGTCTCCATATCATGCGTTGTTTGGGGAGGGGTAGATGAGCTTTATCTTGGCCTCATTGTCTGTTGCCTGTTTTGCCTGCTGCGTGCACTGCCTTTTCACACAAAAAAGTCCTCAGCCATCTGCCCCAGCTTGCAAAAAAAACGAAAGAGGCCATGCTTGATTTATTTAAAAATAAATCAAGCAGCGCAACAGGACACACCGTGGCCGCCTCCTTCCCCTGATGCACATCGCAACCCTGGGAAATGCAGAGAGAGTGTGTGTGTGTGGCTGGCCCAAGGTCCCCTCATATGTTTCACATCTCATGAGGACTAGCACCCCGCGTTCCAAGCCCTCAGTTTGGCAGCCTGACCAAGGCCCGTTTTCTTCTGCCGATCTCGTGGGCCCGCTTCAAACATCCTCAGTGATGCCAGAGGGTTCCGGGAGATACTTTGACCCTCCTCGGGTGCCCGATCCAGAATCGGGGCTGTCTCGCCCCCCCTCCCCCGTGCAAACGCCAGGGCTTCCGTTCCCACCGACCTTTTTCACGGTTCGCATCAGGCCGCTTTTCCCCCTCCACTTCTTGCTGAATTCAGACATTTGTTCCATGCCGCGGGCGATTCACGCGCCTCTTTATCGTCTGTTTCTTGCACAGAGGAAATCGAGAAGAAGCTGAACATTTACCGGAAGGGCTGCAGAATTTGGAAGATGTTGATTTTCTGCCAGGTAGGGAAGCATATCCTCCTTGCCTTCCTCAGTCATGCTTCTCTGCACTTGCCTTGGGAAGTTCGCACAGCCGCTGACCTTGGAGAAAGAGGCCTTTCTCTTATGAGAAAACGGGTCACGAAGCACTTATTCCCAGCGATCCTGCTGCAGTCCCAAGCTAGGGGAGATGCTCAGCCCCTCTGCACCATCTTAGGGCGTTTATACACGACCCCTAAACTCCGGGGCAAATGGCTCCCAGCTCCGGAGCTTAAAAATGTTTCCCCACCAGCTCTGGAGTTTACAGGAAATTAAGTGCGACCACGCCCACTTTAGCGCATCCCAGCGCACCTTTCAAGTACCTGCTCTCTGGAGGTGAAAATTCTTTGATGCGGTGTAACGATAGTGAGTGCGGGGCTCTCCTCCCTTCTGTTTGTTGTTTTTTTGGCTCCCGCCCCTTTAAGAGCTACTTAAGAGACTGGAATGTTGCCGCGGCAAGAGCGAGAGGCAGAACGGAGGTGAGCCTGCATTCTTTTCTTCCTCTTTTTCTCCCTCCCCTCACGCAGCCAGCAGCCAGGAGTGCGGAGGGGGTGGGAACGCAGGAACGGCGACGAACCCCTAAGATCTCTGGTCCGAATTTAAGTGGCCAGCGGATCTTAGGGGTCGTGTGAAAAGCCTCTTAGAGGCCAGGGTTGTCCTGGACAGCCATTTAGGGGAGGCCCTTAAAAAGAAACTTAGCTGGAATCCAGTAGCAAATCTCCACTCAAGTAGGCCCACTGTAGTTGCACAGATTGAGTGGCTCTCCTTGGCTTTAAACGAGATTCATCCATTCATTGGATATATATATATTTTTAACGCCACCCATCTGGCAGTGAGGCCGCTCTGCGCGGTTAACGACGATGAATCAAAATGCAAGACATAATCACCTAGACTTAACAAATACAAATGATCACATACAATTAAAACAATAAAAATAAAATAAAAATCGAGGGAAATAAAGATGAACTGAAAGATGAACGGTTAATCAAAATACAAGACATAATCACATAGCGTTAATGCATACAAAAACGGTCACAGGCTGCACAATGAAAGCAAATAAAAAAATACAAATCGAGGGAAATAAAGAAAAACTGAAGGATAATCTTGTATCGGCCAAAAATAAATAAATCGCAAACCGATTAGAACTATTATTATAAGACATTGAAATATAAATCCTGAAATTATGAGACTGTAGACAAAAAGAATTGCAAACCGATTAAAACTGTTGAGACATGAAAGTATCAATTCTAAAATGACGAGATTATAGAGAAAAGGAATCACAAACCAATGAAAGATGTTATGCAACATTAAAATAAAAAATTCTAAAATTATGGGGGTTAACGATTTCAACCGTTGTGTGTGCAAATCAATCAGATACGCTCGGGGCTAGTGTTTTCCCTTCTAAATTCCACACTCCTTTGCATCTCTTTCTCTGCCTTGAATGTTTGAGCTGCTGTAGGGAGGAAGGAGCTAGCTGCTTCAACTTCCAGTCCCAAAATCCACTCCTCTGAAGGAGCCTGGGAGCCGTAGTGGTGCCGAACGGCTCTGTTTGGAGAGAGAGCTGCCGTTGTCTGTCGGCCACGGCCTTAACGAGCGTAGGATTCCCGGGGATCCGATGGCGCTCCGGAGAAAAAGGGGCGGCCAAGCAGTTAACGAAAGGACCCCTCGCGAGGCAGACCTGGCCAGAACGAGAAGGAAAAGGTAGACTGCTCTTGGTGAGGGAAGCTTCACACTCAGTGGTGCAGACTCGGCTTTTTTCTCTCTCGCAGGGTGGTCCGGGGCATTTATACCTCCTGAAGAACAAAGTCGCCACCTTTGCCAAAGTGGAGAAAGAGGAAGACATGATATAGTAAGTTATTCTTTATTTATGCAGGTTGTCCGTTGCAGATGCATTGTCTGAAATGGGTCTGAAATGACACACACATACACAAACACACACACACACACACACAAACACAAACACACACACACACACACACACACACAGCATCCCAGTTGAAAGGGTTGCAGAGTTTTTAAGGGGTGAAGACATGATATAGTAAGTAATTCTTTATTTATGCAGGTTGTCCGTTGCAGATGCATTGTCTGAAATGGGTCTGAAATGACACACACATACACAAACACACACACACACACACACACACAAACACAAACACACACACACACACACACACACACAGCATCCCAGTTGAAAGGGTTGCAGAGTTTTTAAGGGGTGAAGACATGATATAGTAAGTTGAAAGGGTTGCAGAGTTTTTAAGGAGGAAGACATGATATAGTAAGTTATTCTTTATTTATGCAGGTTGTCCGTTGCAGATGCATTGTCTGAAATGGGTCTGAAATGACGTGTGTGTTATTTGGTCCCCTTCTGCTGCATTTCAGAGGGGATCCTTCTGAGCCTTTTCGTTTTCCTTATTCTGAAAAAAGACAGATAAAATGGGTGGCCCTTGTAATATCGATTTCTGGATGCGTCCCAGTTGAAAGGGTTGCAGACTTTTTAAGGGGTGGAGGTAAAGCATCTCCAAATTGATGAAGGCGAGAACAAAGTCACACACACACACACACACACACACACACACACACAGAGAGAGAGAGAGAGAGAGAGAGAGAGAGAGAGAGAGAGAGAGAGAGAGAGAGGTATTGAAGGCTGCATGTTGTGTGGTCTCTGCCTCCCTCCGGTGGCCAGCGGTGGTAAATACACCTTAGAAAGAACTATACATCAACACTATTTTCTGGAGGGTTTTATTTAGTATTTCCAGCCAAAGTGAATCCGCGGATAGTGGTCCTTTGGGAAAAGTGTGGGTTCCACCAGGATAGAAGCAGGTGTGTGTTCCCAGGTAGGAAATGTACATGTTTGCCTGAATTCTATTGTATTTATTATTTTGTGGTAAGTTTTTAAAGTATTAAAAATTCCAGGATTATTTTGTCAGGCAATAAAAACACATAATAATTGCATTAGGAGTAGGGGGGGAAGGTACTAGTAGTTAAATAGGCGTTTACTGCAGTGGTAGTGGTCAAAAAGCAATTAATGTTCTGTTATGATGTGATGTCTCTGAATTCCACCTACAGTAGACTGTTTCTGTTCTTGACTGAATAATACAAATACTTTATTGCTTTTCAGCCGGTCAGGGTATAGGGTACCAGAGCATAGGTTAAACAAATTGTCAAAATTGTATTTAGCATCTCACACAAGCCCCTATGTACAAATAAAAACAGCCCAAATACTAATAACATCAAAGCAGCTAGCTGGATAGGTCAGGGGGTTTCTGTCACCAGAGAGTTGGAAGCTTGAGTTTCCGCCCTCAGTGATCCATAGGGTAGATTTCAACTTTGCATTTCTAAGATTGTTTATGGCTGGCTAGATAGCACAGCCGTTTAAACTCTTGCCGTTAAGTCAGAATTGATTGATTTCACAGGGGGATGCGAATGAAAGCAACAGATCCACGGCAGTGCCAGGGCGTGTCCTCCTCTGTGCGGGATGGAGGGAGACTGACTAGCCAGGGCTTCTGGGATGGCAAACGGTTGACCTGTGTTGTTTGTGCCAGTTGATCGCAATCTGTTGACCTTGTTGATGGTGCACTGCTGGCCGCCTGGAGTCCGAAAGAGTCTAGGTGGAATTCAGAGACATCACATCGCTACTGACTGTGTCAATTGTCTTTGACCACTAACTACCATTGCAGCAAACTTCTGTTCAACTACTAATACCTTTTTCTTCTCCTAAGGAGATTATTACGTGTTAATAGTTCCTGACAAATTATCTGGTAATTTTAATGCCTTCACAACTTCCGTCTTCATAGAGCTGGCGTGGGCGACGGGGCAATGCGATTTCTAGGACAAGGGTGGGGAACCTTCGGCCTTCCGGGTGTTTTTGGACCACAACTCCCAGAATGCCGAGCTTCTATTGCCAGCGACCAAGGGCTGTGGGAGATGTGGTCCAAAACACCTGGAGGGCCAAAGGTTCCCCACCCCTTGCCCTAAGAGGTGTGTGCCGGTCGGCCCCTCTCCTCCCTGTGGCCCCTCTCAGTTGCCTCTTCTTTTGTTGCAGTTTCTGGAAACAGCTGGGCCACCTGATGAGCAAACTCAACCCGGAGCCGAACGTCATTCACATCATGGGTTGCTACGTCTTAGGGAACCACAACGGGGAGAAGGTGAGGCCCCGGGAACTTGGGTGGGGACCGGGAGAGGGCCCCCCATTTCCTAGTTCTTACGGTTCACCCCCAGGGGTCTCCTCCAGAATGCACACACCCTTTTGCACCTAAGTTTTAGCCCAACACCTTCTGCCCTGTTTTATTTTTCAAAAGGACCTTCCGGGGACATGCTTAGGGGTTTGGTTTTTCTGATCACAACAGCCATCGCTTATTCCAGCTGCCACCCTTCCTTGTTTATGTATAAAATTAATTTTCATTGTATTGGTGCAGCGGGATCTAGCAGGGTCACTGGAGCCATCATCTTCCCACCCACCCCTCTCTCCCGCCCCCCCCCATGCTGGGGAAAGCAGATGATGGGGACCCCAACGCTATCCATGGCATGGTCTCTGTCTCCCTCCAGTGGCCAGGTCTGGTCACTGCAACTTGAGAAAAGACACACAGTGGCGTATCCCCATTCTGTATTTATTTATTTGTTCGGAGAAAGGCAGACAATAAAGGGAAAAAACACTCTTCCTCCGCTGACAGCCACGGGCCGTTTTGCCTTCCAGCTGTTCCAGAACCTGAAGAATCTCATGAGCCCCTGCCGCGTGATCTTTGAATCGCCGCTCGAACTTTCTGCCCAAGGTAAAAGGACTGGGCGGAGGCACCTGGGGAGGCGGGGGGGGGTTGCTGCGGTTTTGCCGTCCATCCTCTGCATCCACCCGTTCGGCCTTCGCTGCAGTTCCAGGGCCGGTTTTGGAAAAAGCCTCCTGCGTGAAGAACGGGGGGGGGGGAGGTAAGTTTTGTTTATTTACAACATTTCTACCACTGCCTTTCTCCTTAAAATGGATGCAAGGTGGCTGACCTCATTAAAAGACCATAGCCAGGCTAGCAAGGGTGAGTAGGACAAGATTTTTAAAAAAATCAAACAAGCTGCGAAAAACATAAAGCAACGCCCAAGATAGATTCAGGGCAGGAAGGCAGAATTAGCCTTAGGGTGGCCGGGGGGGGAGGGGGGACACACTCAGAAGCCCATCATTAAGGGAACGCTTGCCTGAAGAGAAAGGTCTTTGTGTGTTTGCAGAAGGAGTTCTGTAGGTTTGTCTGGAGGTTGGATCATGGCAACTGGACTTCTTTTCCTTGAGAGAGAGAAACGCTGCGCTGCTCATCCAAACAGCTTCCTCGGTCTGAATACAGCTAGTGCGAGTCCTCCATCTTATAGTCCGCTTTGACCTCTTGTCACCCTGGCCTGAATTAGGCTCATAAGACGAACAGTGGCCTAAATAGGCTCGTTAGGTAGACAACAGTATCCATAGCCTTAAGGTGAACAAAGGCCTAAGGTGCTGAAACCTATCAAGAATGGGTCGTTAGCGATGGCCTTGGTGGTGAAGGCTCTTTGATTTGTCTGGGTACTTTGGAAAGCACACCCTGATAAGTAGTCATTCCCTACATGGCTGGAGTGTCTGAGAAGCTTAAAAGGAGTTTTGGCAAACACCACATCCCTGTTTATTTCAAACCCACAAACACACTAAGGCAGAGACTCATCCACCCAAAGGATCCGATACCAAAACAAAAAATGGCTTCCCTGACTCCTCTCTCTCTCTCTCTCTCTCTCTCTCTTTTTTTTTTTTTGCATTTTAATATATATTTATTTACAAGGCAAGTTAAGATTATAGTACAATAGCATCTCCTTGCTTAATACATTCTATAAGTCCAATATCCATCTCTATATACACCCACTAATTCATCTTCCAACATAGTTAACTGTGACACACACACACACACAAATAAATTGATTCTTCTAAAATGTTACATTCCAGCAGTCACAATTATTCCCCATAACACATTTTTCGTTTCTTGCGCTAATTCCATATGTTAATAAAGGTTCCAGGTTTTCATAAATGCATCGTGTTTTATTTCCCCTTCTATATATTTTAATTTGATAGGTCAACTTTTCCATAAGGGCCATATGCCAGATTCTGTTCACATATTTTTGTACTGAGAGATCTTGAGCATTTCTCCAGTTTTTTGCAATTTCAGGTCTTCCTACACCAATCAGATTTGCAGTTAGGTCTTTATAAGATAAATTTTCATTTCCATCCTTAAATGTTGAAAATAATAGTAAAGCTTCATTTATAAGTATTCTTAGTTTTAACAAGGTTTCTATCCAATTATTTCCTGCCAATGTGCTTCCACTTTGGGGCAAGAGATCCACTTGTGTTGTAGCGTGCCCTTGCTTCCACAATTCCTCCAACAATTATCTGGAATTCCTTGATCAATTTTACATAATTTTGTGGAACACCAATACTATCTATGAGCTACTTTTAAAACCATTTCTTTCGCTCTAGCTGATACTGATTTCCAAGGAAAACCACCTATCTTCTCTGTCTGATATGTGTACATCTTCATCTTTGAAAGAGTGACCTTTGTCCTTCAAATGGAGGTGTACTGCTGATTCTGGTCCTGAGCTGTTACCCCTCCTATGTTGGGCCATCCTTCTGTTTAATGGCTGTTTCGTTTCTCCAACGTAGAGGTCTGAACACTCCTCACTGCATTGGACCGCATATACTATATTGCTCCTTTTTTGTTTTTGGTATCGGATCCTTTGGGTGGACAAGTCTCTGCCTTAGTGTGTTTGTGGGTTTGAAATAAACAGGGATGTGGTGTTTGCCAAAAATCCTTTTAAGCTTCTCAGACACTCCAGCCATGTAGGGGAAGGACTACGTATCAGGGCGTGCTTTCAACAATACCCAGACAAATCAAAAAGCCTTCACCACCAAGGCCATCGCTAACGACCCGTTCTTGATAGGTTTCAGCACCTTAGGCCATTGTTCACCTTAAGGCTATGGATACTGTTGTCTCCCTAACAAGCCTATTCAGGCCACTGTTTGTCTTATGAGCCTAATTCAGACTAGGGTGACAAGAGGTCAAAGCTGACTATAAGATGGAGGACTCGCACTAGCTGTATTCAGACTGAGGAAGCTGTTTGGATGAGCAACGTTTCTCTCTCTCAAGAAAAAGAAGTCTAGTTGCCATGACTCAACTTCTAGGTAAACTTACCTGGATGACTGGGAATCTTCACAGTCATATTCTCAATTCTCTCTCGATTTCCTCCTGGCTGGTTGGATGGCTGGGTTTCTTCTCTCTCTGTCTCTCTCTCTCTCTCTCATATCCTTACGATAAACCAGAATTGTCGCTTGACCAAACAAGTCTTGGTCCATTTAAATTCTTTGGCATTTCTAATAGGATACATTTGACTCTGCACTTACAAGCATCGCTTTAGACAAGGGGTATTTTTAGGCCACACGATACAAGGAAAGTCTCACTGGGGTCAGAAAATATTACATAATTCCATTTAAAGCAGTGGCGTCCAAACTTCATCCCTCCAGATGTTTTGGACCACAACTCCCACACTCCTTTGTCATTGGCAGTACAGGCTTGGTATTCTGGGAGCTGTGGTCCAAAACATCTGGAGGGCTGAAGTTTGGACACCCCTGTTCTAAGGCTTCACATCATCACCATCATCATTGCTGCTGCTGCTGCTGTTTGCCGAGTTTAAAAAGGACAGGCAGGTCTCTGCCCCAGCGTTCTTACAACATCTAAAATCAGAGCAAAGGAGGGAAGAAGGGAAGAGAGAAAACAGGAGCCGTGGTTTTTCTTGTGGGGGTGTTTGGCCGGGTGGTTGGTGCCTCTCCGTCTGACTCCGGTCTCCTCCTCCTTTTGGTTCCAGGGAAACAAATGATCGAGACCTATTTCGACTTCCGCCTTTACCGCCTCTGGAAAACCCGCCAGCACTCCAAGATGCTGGATTACGAGGACATCTTATGAGAGGGGCAGCCCGGCGCAGGCGGGAAGGAGTTGTTTTTGGTTTCGCCGGAGCCCCGAGCGGCCGAGCGGGTCGTGAAACAGAGAGACTCTTATTTAAATTAATAATCATCATAATAACAGCAGGAGAGGCCGTGGCAGCCTGGTTGTGGCTTGTCGAAGCGAATCGGGCAAGTTGAGCCGTCGGCCGGGACGTCGAGAGCTTCGGAAGGGGCAGCCTGCGTTTTTGGGCCCGGATCGGGCCTGTCCGTGTGCCTGAGGGGAGGGAGCGCAAGACATGGAGGAGGTTTGGCCTGCCCGGGTCGGACCGAGCCGTCAGCAGAAGGACCTTATTTACAAGACATTCCACGCTCAGGTTTTCTTAACGACGAACGGATTTTCGCGATTTTTTCCTTTCTGCCTCGCGCTGCAAGTCGAAGCGGGGCCGAGGGCGCCCCTCTTCCGCGTTCGGGAGTCCCCGTTACTTTCCTCACACGGATATTCTCTGTCGGTTAAAAGTCAGGAGCGCACCGTCCGTACTCAGCCCCGTGCGCTCCGGGGGATGCGACGTCGGAAATGCCCATGTGGGATTCGGTGGGGCTTTTAGCAAGCGTCCCCGTTTTCATAGGGAAAGCGTACATATAACGTATCTATAGGGAGCGATAAGTGCAATTTTTCTACCAATAGCGGAGAAATTTACTTAGTTGTTGCCATAAACACACACCAGTCACTAACAGAGGAGGTATTTTGTTTGGGTCTGCTTGAAAATATATTTGGAACAACAATATATCTTCTGTAGACATCTACGTCTGTCTATCTATCTATCTATCTATCTATCTATCTATCTATCTATCTATCTATCTATCTATCTATCTATCTATCTATCTATCTTTCTTTATACGTACAACTTGTGTGTGTGTGCCATCACCAGCAGGATGGTTTTTTTCACACGTTAGTGGCAGACACGTCCTCTCGTGGTGGTAGATTTAATTCCGTTTGAGCCGTGGAAGGTCCGTTGTCCTTCAGAGCCGTTTTCTCCTTCGTCGCGTGGACTCTGCCAACGGTTTTTAGTTTGGAATTATGCCAATGTGGCTGAGAGAGAGAGAGTTCTCTCCTTAATCCTCTGTGTGTGTATATATATATACACACAAACGCTAAAAAAAGAAAAAAGAAATTAATAGCCATGTTGAAAAGACTCTCCTTCTCTCCGTGCACTTGTTCTTAACATCTTGGCTTTTTTTCCCCTTCCCCCATATAAAAGACAAATTTTAATCCAGAGTTCGCTCTGGATGGATCATAGAACAGCAGCACTGGTGGAGGCTTGGGTTGTGAAGGGAATACCGTCTGCCTGTGTGTCGCCCAGCACTGCAGCTCTGGAATACAGTATACCACCATCCCGTATACCGCCCTTTCTTGCCTTGATAACGGAGAGTATTGGCCGTGGGTTTGCCGGCAAAAATCCATCTTAAAACTCTTAACTGCGTGCCAGGCTTGTTTAGGGTGAAACTTTGGAAATTCCGGTCCTGTGAGCGTGGCGTTCTGGAAGAAAGAGGCTCAGGATGGTTTCCTTTTGACCTGTTTGGTCACACAAGACGTACGTTTTTGGGGTTGTTTCCGGGGAGAAACGACCTCATTCTTCTTTCCAGAATCAGGAAGACCTGCCTGTTGCCTCTGTTCCGCTTTTTTTTTTTTTGGCTTTATCTCTAAAAAGGATTGTGTGAATTCTAAACCTTTCAGGTGAGGAAGTGATCTCCTCACCGGGGCCAAGGCTTATGCACTGAAGTCCTCTTTCGTGGTGGATGCAATACCCATCTTTATAGGCAATAATCACCGCCCAGGCAGTTAACTGAAGCCCAGCATTCGTGATCTGTCCTGGTGGGTTAAAACTTGGCAGAGAAGCCAAATTATGGAGTGCTCTAGATAGCCCGAGAAGGACCTTTTTAAAATGTAAAATCTGGTCCTTAAAATTCATTTTGAACTGAATTAGGTTCTGAATTATTCCCAATGTCGAGGCTAAAATTATAAGAACTTTTTGTTAAAGTTTTTTTTTTAAAGTAAATAAATCTATAAAGCATCCGTCCATTACAGTGAGATAATGGATACTATAATCCTCACCTCACTGCCAGCTGCTCCGCTCTTAAAAAACCAAACTAGGAAGGCCTTGGATATGGCAAGGTTGACCAAAGCCGGTAAGTGGTGCCTTCACTTGCACCCTGCCGTCTCCCATCAGAGGTTTGCTTTGGGAGGGGGAGAGAGAGAGAGATCTGCCGATAAGCAGACTATTCCTTGATTCGAAGGAGGTTTTGGCCCTTCCTTTGACGGATGTGTGAGAACGCTGCTTATGTCCCTGGCGTTTAGCAAAGCAGAACAAACGCCGTTTGGTTTGCGGATCAGCTTTTGCCGCGATGCTGTCATGGGCCACGGGGCGTGCAGTCGCCCTGGGTTCCTTTGCTGCTAAGAAGTCCCACCCGTCTTTCCACCGCCCTCCCTTGCTGCCGATCCGACTCCTCTTAATCGAGCGCGATCCGTTCCCCATTGCATTGCAAGATAGCAATTTTAGAGTGTTTTAGAGTTGCCGTTCTAAAACGCATTCAAAAGGAAGTTAGGTGATACCTTTATTGGTCGCTGCTAAAACAAAAAAAATAGGAGCTAAGTTTTCGATAGCAACTGCTGTCCTTATCAAAGCATTGTGCCAGAGATGCATTCTTGATAGTAGATGTTGTCTGTCAGGCGCTGAGAATCTTTTGGTGAGATGGAAAACACCGCATGATGGTATCAGGAAGCAGGCTGATGTTAGAGCAGCTTCAAAGTCCCGGGTATGGTTTTAACACACAAACAAACAAAAGCAGCATCGTTCTAAAACGATGATGGTTAATCTCGTCAGGAATCCGAGTTCCCATTTCCTAACCTTTGCCGTCGGGATTAAGACTGAACCGGGACCCTTGTATACAGCGGTGCACACAGGAGATAGGTGTGCCTCTTTTTGCTGCCCTGTGACAAGGTTCTGTGTTCCGATCCTGCGGGTGGTGGTGGGGAAACCAAGCGAGAGGAGGAAGCGGGAACATGTTTCAACATAACAAACCCGGTGGTGGTGCCCTATTTGCTTGTCTTTACTGCTCTGGCTTCTTTACAAGGGAGTTGCTGAAATTCCACATCACAAGGTCTGTGGTGGATTCTAAAACCCGAGTATATGCGCTTTGTCCCTGTTTCCTCTCTTTCTCATGTACAGTGGTCCCTTGTATAAAGGAATTAATTCGTTCCAAATGAAATTATGTTAAGCAAATTTTCCTTGATACAAATTTCCCATAGGAATGCATTGAAAACAGAGTCATCCCATTTTTATGTTGTACGGATTCTCCCCATAGGCGATTCTGTTAAGCAAATTTCCCCTATCTCCGGAATTTTTTATGTTGTACACATTTTATGCTATACAAGCTGTTTGTTATACAAGGGTCCACTGTATATATATATATTTGGAGGTTTTTGTGCGGGGAATGTCCTATAAGAGTGCCAGTTCCTGCCCACCTCCAGACTTTTATTACAGTTCCTCGTTGGTATAATTTGGGGCTGGCCTGTGCGCGGCCCTGGTGTCACTCTGGGGCTTGCCTGTTCTCCTATATAGCAATAAGATTCCCGGGGGTATCCAGGACAATAACCTTTCTCTTGCTGACGGCGCAAGTCCACAGTAGGAGAGTTTATACTTGTCTGGCCCTCTTCTGCCCGTCTTGAGCCTCGTGGCGCAGTGGTTAAATGCCTGTCCTGCAGCTAAAACTGTGCTCACGACCTGGGTTCAATCCCAGGTAGCAGGCTCAAGGTTCACTCAGCCTTCCATCCTTCCGAGGTCAGTAAAATAAGTACCCAGCTTGCTGGGGGGGGGGGGGCAATGTGTAGCCTGCACTCTGTAATTAAAATTGTAAACCGCCCAGAGACTACTTGTAGTGGTATGGGGCGGTATATAAGCAGAACACTTTGCTTTGAGATGCAGGCACGAGGCGATGGAGCAGATTTTGACGTAGGGAACTCGTCCAGAGGGAGGCAGCGAGAGTTACGGACTGCGTGTTACGCAAACGTGACAACCGTTTCAGCGAACGAGGGTCTGGACGGTTCGGGATCCACCCAGAAGTTTGGCATTCTGAGCCCGGCGTTACCAAAATAGATGCACCGAGAGGACTAGATTGGTTTTATCTGCCCCAGTTGTGGGGAACGGGATTCGTGTTTCCAGCGCATGTAGCTACCTAAGGAGAAACATTTCCTTATGAGGGGAGAGATGGAGAAGGGCACAGTGGTTAGCAAAAGGTTCTGGGTTCAAATCCCCCCTCAGCCATGAAATTGATTGAGTGACCTTCAAGGGGGGATGGGACTCGGTCTCTCAGTTTATGCTACCTCACAGGGTGGTTGTGAGGGTAAAAATGGAGCCAGAAGCCATACAGGAGCGTCTAAAAGGGCAAGACAGGAGGATAATCCTGATAGGAAGTGGGAGGGAACACCAACTGTAGATACTTCTATTCCAAATTGTCCGCGGCGAGACAGGTTTTCAGAAGTCCTCGCTGAATCTGGAGTGGCTTCCGCATTTGGGGGCCTCCTTGAAGGGCTCGATGGAGGGTCCGGATGGCACCGGGACGCCCGGCGCAGAGCTGAAGGCGGGCTTGGTGTTTCCGAAACAGACCCTTCCGGGGCAGAAGAGACAAGCCCGTTCCGTTTAGGCCAGGCGGTGGCTTGTCTCAGGATGTGGTTCTCTGCTTTTCTTCGGACGGTGGCCGCCGGCGTCGGAGCTGGAGGGTGAGGTCGAAGTCAACAGGAGAACGGTCTTGTTGGGTGGCACCTCATTTGGTGTCCCCGTGGCCTCCCGTGGCGCATTCGGTGGGCCACACCCAAAAGGGAACGTAAGGTTTGGACTTGACTTGGATGCAATCCATCAGAGCAGTTATTGGTTTTCCTACTGTTATTTCTTCTGTGGTGTCCTTAAATTTCAGACTTGGCGTTGGCTCCTCACCTAGCAATGCTGCCGACGTGGCCTCCTCATCACCCGTCTTACTCCTCTGTATTCAAAGATCCTTTCCCCTCAAACAGACGGACGTTTCTAGGTTTTAAAGATGTGCTTTAATAAAATGAAACCTTCCGGATGTCAGAAAACGTTGTCGCTGGTCTTTCCCTTTGGCGTTTTTTGTTTTATCCCGAGAGCATAACAGGGCTGATTCTTAAGCGCCAAATTCTGACCCCTGTAAGCTTTGAAATCAAACATAAAGCCAATGGCAGGTAAATGTGATCCAGATGTTGGTCATTCTATGATATAACAAAAGATAAACCTGTTCTGTTACAGAGGTTTCGGGTTTGCAATGCGAAGGAAGAGCTCGTAACCACAAGTGCCAAATGTTATACTTCCACAGTTAAATAAAAGTGTGCAGATCAGGCTCCAACTCCCAGAATTCTGCAGTTAATTCAATTTCATTATATCCACCGTTCCTCTCAGAAGGACCCAAAGCAATGCCACGCTAGACCACCAAAAGGATAGCGTAAATCTTGTTGACACATGAAAACACTTGATAATGGATTGGATGAATCGGCTTTTCTGAGCTGCCCGAGGTGGGTTTTATTTTGAGATGGCTAAGGAAGTGTGCAGCCCAAATGCAAAACCGGCTTTTAAAATTCACAGTGTGCGGGGTGGGGTGTATTCTCACTTCTCTTGCATGCTGCAGCATCACAGACCTTAATGCTGGCTGCCATAAGAGGAACAGTCTTTGAAATGTGCCTTTTATCGCAGGAGGGAATAAACGTTTTGGCCGTTGAAGAAGTACTAAGACAAAGGAGTAAAGATCAAGAAATCCAAAGAGCAGAGGAATGGCAGGCAACTGGAGGTTTGTGATCAAATCGTAAGAAACTAAAAGGGCAGATTACAGCCGCTACATCAATTCAGGCAAAATAAACAAGGAAAAAAGGTGGCAGAATTTACCGGTTGAAGAACCCAGTAGGCCTCGTTCAGGGCTGTTGCATCCGGTCGAAATGCCAACGAGAAAGGCCAGCAAATCTGGAAGGGAAGGACAAACAGAGACATGTTGAGATTTACAGCGTAGCGTGCATATGGTTTACAACGCTACAAACGGCATCTGTAAAACAAAACGGGCCTTGCTAAAAGGTATCTAGGAGTTGAGTCCTGGCCACCGGACTTCTTTTCTTGCAAGACAGAAGCGTCGCCACGTCGCTTGGGTGAGCGGCAGAACGTTGCGATCAAACAAGAAAAGAAGTCCAGTTGCCAGGACTCCACTCCCAAATAATCTCACCCGGAGGACGAGGAATCTTCACAGACTTGCCCAAAGAGTGTTCTTTTCCTCTGGATTTTCTAACCTTTGGCCGAACTTAAGAAAGCCACGCACTTAGGTTGCCGCACAAATAGCGCAGTGGTTTAGGGATTAGGCTACAGAGGCTGGGAGTTCGAATCCGCCACGGGGGACTCCCGGGAGAAGAGCCAGCCTGGGTGTCCTTGGGCAAGCTGCACAGTAGTCCCAGGGCAACCCCGGAAGGAGGGAACAGGAAAATGCTTTTGACTGGTCTCTAAGTTTTAAAAATCTTGAAAAGGAGCTGCAAACTGACTTGATAGCAGTTTTGTGGTTGAGTTGCATCCTCGTTGGGTTCGTGCGAAAACAACAGCAGCAAAAACACACACGTGGTCCTTTTTCTCCACTTTCCGACCCCAGAACTTGGAAAATTGACTTGCAAAATTATAAGGCCCAAGAAGATGCTACGGGCTGCCATGCTGGACGCTCAATGATGACCGCTTGCCGTAATGCCAGATGTGGCTTAATCAGAAGCCTGGTTGGAAGCATTGTTTTTAATTATTCTTTCTTTCCCTGTCCCTGTGTTTTAATTACTGCGCACGGGGGGCAACGGTCATAGCACTGGAAGGAAACATGGGCCAAGGGGTACCAGTGAAATTGAATTCTTACCCGCTTAACTCGGAAGTCACAACTCAAAGGCAATTATTGTGGGGGGCGGGGCACATTTATCAGCATGCAGAATTACGGTAGATTCCCCAGGTTTTGCAGATGGCAGGGGTCGGTGGGTGGGTTTAAGTTGGATTTGTGGAATAAAATCCAAGTGGATGCGAATACGTCCGTGAAGATTCTCAGTACTCCAGGTGAGTTTATCTGGAAGCTGAGTCATGGCAACTGGATTTCTTTTTCTTGAGAGATAGATCTATCTCTCAAGAAAAAGAAGTCCAGTTGCCATGACTCAACTTCCAGATAAGTGGATGGGAGCCCACTTGTTGAAAAAGGCATCTTTCTGGTTTTCCAGCAGAATTTTATAACCTAAGGATCAAAAAGATTTGTTGATGACAGTCCGGAAGGTGAAAATAAGAGAAACTAAATTTCCACTAGGGCTACCAGGACTGCCTGTTGCAGGAAGAATGGCGACACATGTAGATTCTGCTCAAACTCACTTGGATGTATTATATTGCGGAATGGAAGCTAGTTGACATGGATTTCCCCCCTTCTCTGACGGCAGGCGTTCAGGCGAGGAGGAGAGAATAGAACAATGCAATTACCTAGAAAGAAAAATCAAAGAGATACAAGCTGCGACAATTGCCAGAAAAGCTTAAGAACAGAAGGACTGCCTTATCTGCACCATCCGCTGAGTCACTTGTCTGAAATTATTAAAAATATTGCAAGAAAAAAATCCTCCAAAATGCATATATGAAGCTATCGGAACTGCCCACTAGGGGGAGCCAGAGACCATCCTATGCATTGCATTCGCTATTATAATCACATTCACTATCTAATAATCCATGTTTTTCATCATATAGCCTTGGAACCGATCACCCACAGAACTGTTCGGAACAGCAATGACACAGCAAACATTGTCTTATAAAACAAAGTTTGCGTTTAATTTTTTTCCCAGTGTCCTGGGTGCCTCAGGCAGAAAATACTGACCTAGCCAGCTCTCCATTTGCACCCGAACTCAAAATTGCAAACTCAAGGTGTTCCTTTTGTTATAGTGTTGCTTTCTGTTGGAATAGTTCCGATGAGCATGCAAGCTGTTGGGATACTTGGGCATTTTTAAAATTTTATTTTAATTTCACTCTCCTGCCTTGTGCAAAATCAGAAAGCGTGGATTTTACTCCACACCCTTGTGCCTTAATATAGTAAGGTAGGGAAATAATGCAGACTAGCCTGCCTTAAAAGGCTGTTATAAAGCTAAAAATACCTGTGATGATTGGAGGAAAAGGACAGGTGTGTTCAGAAGGAAATGGAATCCACCCCGATGCCCTGTCTGGTGTATCTGGTGGAGTACTAAAACTCCCTAAACAAATAATATATCTTAATGTCTTGTGACCATAAATTCTAATTTATGCCCTATCCCTTCCCAGACTTTTCAAGTTGCCTTGTCACTATCTCAGGCCTTTGCAAACTTCCCACAGTTTAAGAAATTGCTTTTTTTTTTAAGCCTACGTCCAAGATTCTGGGAGTTCAGCCCCCAAATTTTCCAGGCTCAGCGGGGTGGATGGGGGAGAGAGAGACCCATGCCTGCTTTTTAACCACCAAACCAGTAAAAAGCGATTACGGCACCGTGAAGACAATAATATTTTAATTTGGCACGAACCTCTGATGGAGTGAGCTGCCGCCCCCTGCCAAACCTATGCTCTAGAGAAATTCCCTTTTCTTCAAGTACCACAGGGCTGTTTTTTAAAGTCCAGAAAAGTAACTTATCCTCGTTCTGCCTACCCAGATTTCCTCAGTTGGTTGAAAAACAAACTAGGATTGACAAGGTTACGGTACACCCCTCTGCGTCGGTCACCTTACGGAAGGCAGTTCCCGAACGTAGGTTCCTGAGAGACTACAAAGCCCAGCATGTCGGAGAGCTGAAGCCTGACAAAACTTGAGGGTTTGAGTTTTGGAACCAAAACCCTGCTTCTTGAACCAGGAGTGCCCTGGGAGATTTTGATACCTGAGACGCAGCCAAAAAAAACCTCAACGCCCAAAGGGTGTGGGTTCAAATCACCCACATTTTTCCCCTCTGAGACAGAAAATTCAACAACAACAACCCCTCGTTTTGACAGTAGAACGAGGGGCAAAACACACACGTGATAGATTAACCTCACTGCCCTTTTGTGTGGCAGCTAAATCCACGACCAGTGGCGGTCACCTCACTCCGTCTCATGGTAGGGCCGGCTCAGCAGTGGGTTTTCTACCGGAACAAAACAAAACCCGTGCAATCTTTTTTTCAGAGGAAAACCGTGAAGAGGAAACTGTCTTGGTGGAATAATGGACTGAAAAGGCAGTTATCAGGAGGGGTGTTTGTGGTTTTCTTCCGCACCCTCTTATCTAACACACATCTTTCAGCTTTTTTTATGTGCATTCAATGAAGCGGCAAATTTAACAGACGTCAAGGAGGAGAATGGTGTCCCACAATAATGCCACTGGCATGCGCTCACCTCTTTGTGCTGGTTTTTAAATGCATGATTTCCCTCTGGGGCTCCAAACATGCGCAGGACAAAAATGTTAAGTCTTGTCTCTTCAAGATCTGAAGGATGGGCTTTTGCTATAGTGGCAGCATTTTATCCCCATGACAAGGCAAGGTGAGACCTGGGGGAGAAATAGGAATAAGAATAAGAATAAGAATAATTTATATTATTTATTTATTTATTAAATTTATATACCGCTCTATCTAGCCACATGGTTACTCTGGGCGGTTTACAAATTGAACAGAAATCAAAACCATAAACAGTAAAATGCAATATAGTAAATAAGCACAAGAATATAAATAAAAGCACAATAACTAGTAAACAATATATAACAAAAACATAAGAATAAGAATAAGAATAAGAATAAGAATAAGAATAAGAATAAGAATAAATAACACCACCGGAGCTACAAAAACCAGCAGTACTGTATTAGGAACAACATATATATTAAATGATATTTAACAGATACATAGTTTATTTTTTTTGGATAAAACTTGAATCTGTTATATATCACATTTTTCCATCTATAGGACGAATTCCAATTTTCCAGCCCGATATAACAGTTTCTCTACTGTGTAGTCTCTAATTGGATTACTTCCATGTATAAAATGACCCTAAATGTTTAGCCTAGCAGTTTTAGTAGAAATATAATCTTTTGCATGAAAAATACAGTAATACCGGTCTATCATCATCATCATCATCATCATCATCATCATCATCATCATCATCATCATCATCATCATCATCATCATCATCATCACAACAAATAAAAAAATAAAACGAGGCACAACTAACCACGAAAACCTTAACACAAAAATGATAAGTCAATACAAAAAAATGCTCCCTCCCACAGGCACCACCTGGAGATGTGACTGATGATGATTTAGGGTGATAATGAACAAGAACCTTATTGTTTTACAAATCGGTAGAGGTCAAGTTTCTTGCACTCTGCAATTTGATCCAAGAGAGAGGCCAAAAGACTGATTACTTATTTGTCAACGACTTAAATATACTGTGACAACCTCTCTACAGACAGCAGAAGACGTTATGGAACCGGATTCCTGGATCATAAATCAGTCAATGATTTAGAAATCCCTGGCGCCAACTCTTAAATCAGTCTTCACCCTACGATCTCCAGGATTTCCATAGGATCGAGGGAGGGTGTCCAGGTGTTCTATCTAAGTGCACCGCCAGCTGCCCTAGAGTGACCCATTCTTTAACAACAGGCCAATCTGGGATTAAGGCAACCCTGATTGAATTGGAGCGGTTCCTCCCCAGCGTACGGCCGGGGAGGCGCTGAGCTGGTTTTACTGGGCTTGCAAACTGGTTCTGTTCTGGGCAGGGTTGGAACGAACCTCTCGTTTTCAATGACACCCTGTTCCTAAACATTTTAGGACGATGGGGAGAACATTAATCTGAGAACTCATCAGCAGGGGCACCTCGATTTACAAATTTAATCCGTTCCGAATGCAAGCTCTTAAGTCGAATTACTCTTAAGTTGGGGTGCCTATCTAAAAAAATTGAAACAATAAGTTAAAAAATAAAAAAATGGAAAAAAAAATTTGTAAGACCATATCTAAAAGTTGTAAGGAGGCAGTCAAAATGGCAACAGTTTTCCGCTTTTAAGTCAAATTGCTCTTAAGTCGAGCTGCTCTTAAATCGGGGTAACACTGTACATCCTGTTCCTAAATGTTTTTGGGAGGATGAGGGACATTTTGCCCATCTTAGAACTTGCAGAACGGGAAGGGACCCAACGGATGGATTATTCAGTCCATCCCCTGCCAGCCCCTTTGATGATTTATAGATCAACAAAGTCCACCCTTCGACAAGGAGCCAACCTGGGGAATTGAACTCTGTAACCTTTTGACAACTAAACCACGGAGCTGCTTTATGATTCTGGATCCATCCTCACCTCTCCCTGCCCCTCCTTCAACCTCATCCGCCTCTCTTTTGGCAACCACAATGAAAATCCGTTTGTCATTTAAAATCCCCGGGTATGTAATTTAAATAGTTTTTTGAACTAAAACAACAAAAGCAATGGTTCACCATGGCTCACCTTTAGACGCCATGCATTCCAGATATCAATCGCAGGAATGTATTTAATGCGGATAAAAAATGTTTTTGGTTTAAACTTTTTTTTCTCAAATGTCTCTCCGTCACTCCCTCCCCCAGAGACCGTTTTTCTCAGCAGGGGGTTATATGCCTCCCATTTTTGGAAATAATCATCTGCTCAAACTGCGTGCATGCTCCATTTGGATTAAATCAAGCGAGGAGAGGATGCTGAAGGCTGCCTCCAAATCCCAGTGTTTCCAGAGGTGGCCTGGGAGCAGTGACGTTTATAGGGTGCACGTTACACAGACACCCCCAGTATACATATTATGGGCTGCCAACCCGCGTCCGGCTCATGGCGATTGCGTGAATAAGGAAGCCCCCAAATGCTCTGCTTGCAACGGCCCTGTCCAGCTCTTGCAAACCCAACCCTGTGGTTTCCTTTTTGAGAGTCGGTCCATCTTATGTTTAATTCTCCTCTTTTCCTGCTGTCTCCCGCCTTTCCCAGCCGGATGGTCTCATCTTGCCGTCTCAGGAAGAGCTCCAAGTAAGACAGACTCAGCTTCAATATTTTTCACTCCGGATTTAGTTCAAGTTCAAGTTCCAGCACCCACGTGCTCTTCTTTCTGGCCATACAGTAGGACTCCCGTATCCACTGATTCACTAACCACTGATTCACTTATCCACGGTTGGCAGACGGGGGAAAAAATTAAATAAATACAGTATTTTTTCTCATCGCTAAGACTATATTTTTGTCTAAAATTCACTGTCCGGCTTTCACACCCATGCATGGTGATCGGACATACAAGAGCGTGGATGATTTCGGTCTCCAGGGAGACATCCTTACACCTCAGAATCTTTTCTAATGACTTCCTTGCTGCCTTGCCATGCAGACACCCAGTACTGTTTACACAAGCGCCATATTTCTGTATACACAGCATATGTACATTTTACGCACACAGGCACACACAGAGTGGTGTGAAAGAAAAGCAGCTTGCAGGTATACCCCAAAAGAGCACACATTAGGTGACTCCTATATTTTTCTGCTTTAAGATAAAATATTTAGAGGAGGAAGAACAATCTAGTTGTAACCATTCATGGTGGTTGGGTTTTTCTCCAAGGGGAAAGGAAATGAGCCGTTGTCGTCTCCGATGCCTGGCTGTGATGGACGGTTAATTAAGGGATGAATTAACCGTGCATTTGTAACTGCACAGGCAGGACAGAGCTGGGTTACCATCAACAAACGAATGATAAAATGAGGTGACCTGAACTAGCCTGGGCCTTAATTAACTTCGGAGAAGGCCTCCTTCACCAGAAAACATCACATCCTTACTGACACTGATAAGGCGACAAGTTGTTGGACAGTAAAAAGCACCTTGGCCAATAACCCTCCGGATGGCACTCCCAACTGGAAAGAAAGCGAAAGAAACCTGGGTGACTTACTATCCAAATGTCCAAGGGTGGAAAAGGTGACAAAGGTGTTTGAATTCTTGATGCAAATTAGACTTCTTCAAATACACTTCTTCAAATACTCCCATATCCAATATGGGAAGCTTCCAAACCTTCAGTGGATACTGAAAACCATGGATAATTGCAATCTCTCTCTCTCTCTCTCTCTCTCTCTCTCTTTCTCTTTCTCTCTCTCTCTCTCTCTCTTATATGTTTATACCACCCAATTAGTGCTAGTTACAAATTTTTATGCTATTATGTTTTCAAACATAAAGGTGTTTTTTTTCTGTTTGAAGTAACAGGAAAACTTATTTCCTTCCTTCCTTCCTTCCTTCCTTCCTTCCTTCCTTCCATCTATCTATCTATCTATCTATCTATCTATCTATCTATCTATCTATCTATCTATCTATCTATCTATCTATCCCTTCCTTCCTTCCTTCCTTCCTTCCTTCCTTCCATCTATCTATCTATCTATCTATCTATCTATCTATCTATCTATCTATCTATCTATCTATCTATCTATCTATCTATCTATCCCTTCCTTCCTTCCTTCCATCTATCTATCTATCTATCTATCTATCTATCTATCTATCTATCTATCTATCTATCTATCTATCTATCTATCTATCCCTTCCTTCCTTCCTTCCTTCCTTCCATCTATCTATCTATCTATCTATCTATCTATCTATCTATCTATCTATCTATCTATCTATCTATCTATCTATCTATCTATCTATCTATCTATCTATCTATCTTCCTTCCTTCCTTCCTTCCTTCCTTCCTTCCTTCCTTCCTTCCTTCCTTCCTTCCTTTCATCTATCTATCTATCTATCTATCTATCTATCTATCTATCTATCTATCTATCTATCTATCTATCTATCTATCTATCTATCTCAGGAGGTGCCACAAGATAGCCAGCCAGCCACAGTTCCAACAAAGGTCTCCTCCACCACTGCTTTTCAAACCAGTCAATTTGTTCTTTCCCCTGCCTGCTTTCTTTCATAGAATCATAAGAGTTGGAAGATACCTCGAGGGCCATCCAGTCCAACCCCTTGCCATGCAGGAACCCCCATCACAATATTTCCGACAGATGGCCATCCATGCGCAGTGACTGGAAATAAACAAGTGAGGATGGACCTTGACCTTTTAAGCCAGTCTGCCTGATTTTGTCGTCCCGCTTGGGTTTAAACCCAGACAAGTAACTTCTCCACACCCCGGCACCACCTCAGATCTACTCTCTGGACTGTCAATCTCCCTCATGGGTGGTTTCTCTCTCTCTGCTTCCTTCATGTGTCTCCTCCCCATGTGAGAAGACCTGGTTTCTGAGGAACACCCAAGCCACTCAGTGCGGCCATAAATCTATCCCACTCGCAGGACACCTGAACGTTTCTCATCCTAAACTTCCAAAAAACCTGGCCGCCATGCCAACCGGGTGACTTCAAGGTGGCCTTGGATTTAATCCTCACAGACACCCCGGTAAAATATCTTTCAGGATATTTCACCCAACCTTCTCCGCGAACCGAAGGGAAGCAACCTCACCCCTAATAGTTTTTGCCTTGTCAAGTCCTAAAAATGACGCTCGTGAGGGTCTATCAATGCTCTAAGACAGGCATGACCAAACTTCGGCCCTCCAGATGTTTTGGACCACAAGTCCCACAGTCCTTTGCCATTGGCAATCTAAGCTTAGAATTCTGGGAGTTATGGTCCAAAACATCAGGAGGGCCGAAGTTTGGACATGCTGCTCTAAGATGTCCCTCAATTCCATCAATACCTGAACATGCCTTAATTGTACTGGACTGTTTATTGTCCCTCATTACTGTAAGCCGCCTTGGGTCCTTTTCCCAAGAAGAAAGGCAGGGTAGAAAAATACTCTCAAATAAAATAAATCATAAATATTAAACTTTCCTCCCATTTTTGGCCAACATCACTTTTACTCCTTTCTGGGCGTTGCGGTCCCAGAACCATTTGGGGACCCCATGTTCGAGAACCACCATGGCTTTTAAGCAATGGCTCCGCCACCCTTTGGAGAGCAAGCGTTCCAGGCATTGAATGAGCAAGTTTTTCTCTTTCTCTCTCTCTTTCTCTCTCCCCACTTCTGGCAGGTTCCGGCTCACCGGTGGCCCTTAGAGACTGGTGGAAGCAAACACCACCGTGGCCGGTGTTTTCAAGGAAATGGTTTCATTCCTTCCGCACGGAAGGGTTGCCACTCGCCGCGCCGGTCTAGGGAGGTCGCCTGGCCTCAGCCCAAGGGGTGTTCCCTGAACGGGACTTGGATGCTAGACCAAAAGGAGGTGACAAAGAAGAAATAAATATGAAGGATGAAAAAGAGGGAAGGCCCGCGTTCCTGTCCCAATGACAGGTGAGGGAGGGAAGGAGGGTGGGTGGGTCGATCAGATGACTGGAGTGCAGCCAGCTGGGCAACCTTTGTACAGTGTCCGTCACAAGGAAGCCGGCTGGCTCGGGGGCGACAGGTTGGCGCCGTGGCTCCAGCGGTGTGCCACTGCACCACTTTGCAAAGGCAAGGGTCCCTGGCTCTCTTCCGCCTCCTGCAGGTAAGTGGGAAATGCTTTTCCTCGCTTGGGGAGGGGGGTGCCACAAGGAGACAGGGTGCCCGATAAGCAGATTTGGGGGTGTTTTTCGCACTTTCTCTTAAGACTATCCCCGGGTCTCTCGCGCATGTGGCTGGCAAGCAAAACGCCAGGCGCCTTCGCCTGGGGATGGGGGGGGGGGACTTGACAGCCACCAGAAGTTCCAAGCGGCAGATGAGAAGCCGCGGTCAGGCAGCTAGTCTCGGTGGCCATATGGTGGAGCCTCCGCCACCAAGAGCAGTATACCTCTGAGCACCAGATCCTGGCCCGTGATGGGGAGAGAGGGCGAGTTTCTCCGTGTTCGTTTCGAGAGCTTTCTAGTAGTATTTGGATGGTGACGGAGAGATTGGTGTCTTATTCCTTCGGTTGATCCTGTAAGGCAGTGGTGGCGAACCTTCGGCACTCCAGATGTTTTGGACCACAACTCCCAGAAATCCGAGCCTAGATTGCCTAGGACAGTGATGGCGAAACTTTTAGAGACCGAGTGCCCAAACTGCAATTCAAAACCCACTAATTTGTTTGCAAAGTGCCAATACAGTAATTTAACCTGTATACAGGTGGCTATGAAGGGGCGATGTCGGGTGCCCACAGAAAGGACTCCGAGTGCCACCTTTGGCACCCGTGCCATAGGTTCGCCATCACTGGCCTATGACAAATGACTGTGAGTGTTGTAGTCCAAAACGTCTGGAGTGCCGAAGGTTCGCCCCCACTGCTGTAGGGTCTCTTTTTATGGACTCGATGGTCCATAGGTTCCCTTGCGTCTCTGCAGTTCAAAGCTAGCTGGTTTTAACAAGCGCTAAGACCTCTGAACAGCTGCAGAACTTGACCCAAAGCATCCCTCCGCGTCAAAGCCGACCCCTGGACCCAAGGGAAGACCCATTGCTCCAGTGGGCGATTTACAGATGCGTCGACTTCACCCCGAGCGACCCGTTCAGTGGGTCTACTTGAGTTGGAGAAAGCCATCGGCTTCAGGCTCTTTCTAGTCGGCAGGTCGCCTGGCGCCTGGCGCTGACGGGGCCCAATAAATTTCGCTGCCTGAGGCAAAACAAAACAAAACACTCCACAGCAACAGAGGTGGCAGCCTCAGGCATAGTCTATCTGCTACTGATCAGGCTGTGCTTTCCAAAGTACCCAGACAAATCAAAGAGCCTTCACCACCAAGGCCATCGCTAACGACCCATTCTTGATAGGTCTGTGAAGATTCTCAGTCATCCAGGTGCGTTTATCTGGGAGTTGAGTCATGGCTACTGGACTTCTTTTTTGAGAGATAGAAACGTTTCGCTGTTCATCCAAACAGCTTCATCGGTCTGAATGCAGCTGGTGCAAACCCTGACTCTTATAGGCAGCTTTGACCTCTAGTCACCCTGGCCTCAATTAGGCTCATCAGATGAACTAAATAGGCTCGTTAGAGAGACAATGGTATCCTTAGCCTTGAGGTGAACCATGGCTTAAGGTGCTGAAACCTATCAAGAAAGGGTCGTTAATGGGTCGTTAGCTATGGCCTTGGTGGTAAAGGCTTTTTGATTTGTCTTGGTAGTGTGGAAAGCACAGCTTGATAAGTAGCAGATAAACTATGCCGGAGGCCACCACCTCTGTTGAGGGAGGGATTTTCAATGCTCACATGAATGGCCTCCCTTACTCCTCTTTCAAACCACCTCTCTTCTTTGTCTAATATGTGTACATCCTCATCTTTGAAAGAGTGCCCTTTCTCCTTCAAATGGAGGTGTACTGCTGATTCTGGACCTGAGCTGTTACCCCTCCTATGTTGGGCCATCCTTCTGTTTAATGGCTGTTTGGTTTCCCCAATGTAGAGGTCTGAACACTCCTCACTGCATTGGACCGCATATACTATATTGCTCCTTTTATGGTTGGGTACCGGATCCTTTGGGTGGACAAGTCTCTGCCTTAGTGTGTTTGTGGGTTTGAAATAAACAGGGATGTGGTGTTTGCCAAAAATCCTTTTAAGCTTCTCTGACACTCCAGCCATGTAAGGAATGACCAGGTTCTTCCGCTGGGTCTGGGTCTCAGACTGATCCCTTGTTCTTCTGGGATGGCCCACTGCTTTGTTGAAGGCCCACTTTGGATATCCACAGGCCTTAAGTGCTGTCTTCAGGTGCCTGTCTTCCTTCTTCTTGGCTTCTGTGAAGGTGGGGATGCTCTCTGCTCTGTGGCTTAGGGTCCTGATGACTCCTAGTTTGTGCTGTAATGGGTGGTGGGAGTCGAACAGTAAGTATTGATCTGTGTGGGTGGGTTTCCTGTAAACTTCTACTTCCAGGCCACGGTCAGGTCTGATGATGACTGCACAATCCAGGAAAGCCAGCCTGTTGTCTTGGGTGTCTTCTCTAGTGAACCTAATATTAGGGTCCACTGCATTGATGTGGTCTGTAAAGGCCTGTACTTCCCGAGTCTTGATTTTCACCCAGGTATCATCTACATACCTGAACCAGTGAGATGGTGTTGTCCCTGGGAAGGTGTTGAGTGCCTTCTTCTCCACTTCTTCCATGTATAGGTTTGCAACAATTGGTGACACTGGGGAACCCATGGCACAGCCATGCTTCTGTCTGTAGAAGTCCCCTCTGTACATGAAATATGTGGTATTCAGACACAGGTCCAGGAGCAGGCATATCTGGTCTGGGTTGAGTCGGCATCTGGAGGTGAGGGTGCTGTCTTCTCTTAGTCTTCTCTTTACCATCGTTAGGGCATCAGTGGTGGGAATGCTTGTAAAGAGCAATGTGACATCAAAGGATACCATGGTTTCTTCTGTATCCAGTTTGAGCTCCCTGACTTTAGAAACAAACTCTTCTGAGTTGTGTACGTGGTGGTCCGTGTGTCCAACCAGTGGGGCTAGGATAGTTGCCAGGTATTTTGCGATGTTATAAGTCACTGAATTTATACTGCTGACAATAGGTCTGAGGGGGATTCCTTGCTTGTGGATCTTGGGAAGTCCATAAAAGCAGGGGACTGTCTCTCCGGGATATAACCGGTGGTAGGTCACCCTGTCAATTGCGTTTTCCTGCTCCAAGAGTTTTAAGCATTCTATTACTTTCTTCTTGTAATTGCTGGTGCCGACTCAACCCAGACCAGATATGCCTGCTCCTGGACCTGTGTCTGAATACCACATATTTCATGTACAGAGGGGACTTCTACAGACAGAAGCATGGTTGTGCCATGGGTTCTCCAGTGTCACCAATTGTTGCAAACCTATACATGGAAGAAGTGGAGAAGAAGGCACTCAACACCTTCCCAGGGACAACACCATCTCACTGGTTCAGGTATGTAGATGATACCTGGGTGAAAATCAAGACTCGGGAAGTACAGGCCTTTACAGACCACATCAATGCAGTGGACCCTAATATTAGGTTCACTAGAGAAGACACCCAAGACAACAGGCTGGCTTTCCTGGATTGTGCAGTCATCATCAGACCTGACCGTGGCCTGGAAGTAGAAGTTTACAGGAAACCCACCCACACAGATCAATACTTACTGTTCGACTCCCACCACCCATTACAGCACAAACTAGGAGTCATCAGGACCCTAAGCCACAGAGCAGAGAGCATCCCCACCTTCACAGAAGCCAAGAAGAAGGAAGACAGGCACCTGAAGACAGCACTTAAGGCCTGTGGATATCCAAAGTGGGCCTTCAACAAAGCAGTGGGCCATCCCAGAAGAACAAGGGATCAGTCTGAGACCCAGACCCAGCGGAAGAACCTGGTCATTCCTTACATGGCTGGAGTGTCAGAGAAGCTTAAAAGGATTTTTGGCAAACACCACATCCCTGTTTATTTCAAACCCACAAACACACTAAGGCAGAGACTTGTCCACCCAAAGGATCCGGTACCCAACCATAAAAGGAGCAATATAGTATATGCGGTCCAATGCAGTGAGGAGTGTTCAGACCTCTACATTGGGGAAACCAAACAGCCATTAAACAGAAGGATGGCCCAACATAGGAGGGGTAACAGCTCAGGTCCAGAATCAGCAGTACACCTCCATTTGAAGGAGAAAGGGCACTCTTTCAAAGATGAGGATGTACACATATTAGACAAAGAAGAGAGGTGGTTTGAAAGAGGAGTAAGGGAGGCCATTCATGTGAGCATTGAAAATCCCTCCCTCAACAGAGGTGGTGGCCTCCGGCATAGTTTATCTGCTACTTATCAAGCTGTGCTTTCCACACTACCAAGACAAATCAAAAAGCCTTTACCACCAAGGCCATAGCTAACGACCCATTAACGACCCTTTCTTGATAGGTTTCAGCACCTTAAGCCATGGTTCACCTCAAGGCTAAGGATACCATTGTCTCTCTAACGAGCCTATTTAGTTCATCTGATGAGCCTAATTGAGGCCAGGGTGACTAGAGGTCAAAGCTGCCTATAAGAGTCAGGGTTTGCACCAGCTGCATTCAGACCGATGAAGCTGTTTGGATGAACAGCGAAACGTTTCTAACATTCTTGATAGGTTTCAGCGCCTTAGGCCATTGTTCACCTTAAGGCTATGGATACTGTTGTCTCTCTAACGAGCCTATTCAGGCCATTGTTCATCTTATTAGCCTAATTCAGATCAGGGTGGCAAGAGGTCAAAGCGGACTATAAGATGGAGGACTCGCGCTAGCTGTATTCAGACTGATGAAGCTGTTTGGATGAGCAGCGAAACGTTTCTATCTCTCAAAAAAGAAGTCCAGTAGCCATGACTCAACTTCCAGATAAACTCACCTGGATGACTGAGAATCTTCACAGACTCCACAGCAACAGCTGTTGAATCAGATTGCAACGGACCAGCAATAGGACCCGGTCAGATGCCATCCTAAAAGCTATTTCAGGAGGCGCAAACAGCTTTGTCTTATGACAGAAGGGAAAAGGGAGGAGGGAAGGGGTTGCTTCAATTTGACTTCTGATCGAACCGGCCCTCTTGGGTGGGCTTGGGTGCCGTCCCAAGGAGCCAGCTGCCAAATTCGGCACGGACCATTACGGTCTCATATTTCTGCTCGCCATGGATGGGTGTGAAAGCGCAACAGGAAAGAAAGCGGACCGAGGTGGGAAGGCGGCAGAATCATTCAAAATATGGTGCCAGACATATCCCCCTACACAGATTTATTACAGAATAATGAAACACAGTGAGAATCACTCCTGAGTCATTGCATTTTAAAACCACTTCACTTCATTTTTACAACAATATATTAAAAGAAAGTGGAATGCTGCCTTCTTTAGTTATTTTGATTACAGCGATAGCTCCTGTCTCTCCAAAGAAACTCAAGGAACCCTGTGAGCTTCGTCAAATTAGCAAGAAACCCACTAGAACAGTTTTATACACCAAACTGGGCCAAATCTGAGAAGAAGCTCTGCAGCTGGACAGGATGTGCAATTAGAAGCAGAGCTGGCTTAAGCAGGAAAAGAGGTAGGATCATCCTCAAATGGCATTCACTGCTTTGGTCAAATCTTAAGTATTTTATTTAGATCAAAACATTGAGTTAAAAACAGGGCAGGTTATCCGGTGAGGCTCGTGTTCTGAAACGGATTGATTCTTTGCTGACAGCACTCCAAGTGTATCTCAAATGGGCAACGGGTTCCTTATTAAAACAAATCTATCATATAAAAACACACACACACACTGGTTAAGATAAGCCCAGTGGCACCTTAGGGAGAGTGAAAATGGGATCTGAACCGCATTTTTTCAAGTTTTCCCAGTAACCAGGAAACAAATTAGACATAGAAAAGAAACAAGTATAATCAGATGTGAGCGATGACCATTTTGAACAAAGACAACAGCAGATGACAATATGGTGCTTGTTGCATTTAATGGCATGAATGAATATAGTTGCCTCACTACAGGGCCCATCATCCACCATGGGTTATGCTGGTAAGGGCTGATGGAAGTTGTAGTCAAACACATCCAAGCGCCAGGTTGATTTAGCTTCCTAGATTCATCTCCCCGGCGGCCTCTGAACACCTTTGTTGCTGGTGAATTCGTAAGAGGGCTACTACCGCCTAACTCTTTGCAAAACGAAGCGGATTATTATGTTAGAATCCCTTTTTTTTTAAAGGAGAGGGGTCAAACATGGAGGACAGTTGAAAACGGCAACTAGCCGTGAAACATAGAAAATGTGGCTTCAACCTTCTTTTCCCCGGAGCTTTACTAAGAATGATTTTGGTGTTCCTCTCGGGCTAAACCTCCCATCGTCCCCAGCTAGTCGTGGAAACATGGGGGTTGTAGTCTAACCCGCCGGGAGGATGAAAAGCAGGGGAAGGACGGGCCTAACTCACTGCCACTGTTTGCTCAGTCCCTGTTCTACATGTTGATCATAAGGGTAGGTATCTTGTTTAGATAACACCCATTTGGTATATAGATAGATAGATAGATAAATATCTCCCTCTTGTTTACCAGGCATTGATCTGAAGCCTGATTCAAGTACTGACACTGTTTACTAAGGATTTACTTAAGATCTGCCCTGGTGAACTCATACAAAGCCTGGTCATCTAAGCAGGGGAAAAGAAAAGGAACTCACCCGGACATCGGAAATATCCCTTATTGAAAACATGTTGTTTGCCAGGAAACTCTTTAAGGGCTGAACACATTTGATAGTCACACCAGGAGCTTTTTTGCCACCTCTAGTTGTTTTCTGGTAGATCTTTGGGGGGGGGGGGAAATCCGGGTTTTATTGGGACCGGTACGAATTAATCTAACTGCACGTTCCTGGCCTCGGGAATCTGGTTGTCACACTTCTCGTTCCGAGACGAGTGGCCATGAGGTAAGGCTCGTCACGCAACGTGCCATTCTCCATCTAGTGGCAGGAGCGCAAAGTGCCATTCGCCAGTACATTCCTTAAGGAGTCAGCAACGCAGTGCAGAGAGATTAAAAGACAAATGCCTCAAACTTAGCTCCGTAACGCATTGAAGGCAAGGCTTTGGAGAATCGAAACATCGAAAAACGGAAGGTCGGGGCCGGGGAAAAAAAGGACAACAAAGGCATGAAATTTCACATCTCATCACAGAACGAGGACGTGCGGTAACAGTCATGCCGGTATCATCCATGACGCCCGTGCGTACACGGGAACAGGGACAGAACTGGAAGAAGACCACGTGACTGTGACCGACATCAACACGCAATGAACGTCCTCCCGGGACGAGAATGGACGTGAAACAGGGCTTTATTTCAGAAAGCCTTGTTAGGGTCACTATGATTCGGACCCTAGCAAGGAGTTTGGAAATTACAGTTCCCCCCTAAAAAAAAAAAAAAAAATTAATTCACCCCTAAAGCTCTGAATATTATCTTCCTGGTTTGCTAAACTGCCTTGACTCTCTACGGGTCAATACGTCCGTTGACCCAATCCGCCCTTCGTCCGCCCAGAAGGCTCAAGCCAACTTGACGTTCGCTGAGGGGGGAAAAACGAAGCACACGTATCACGTGGAAGGGAATGAAATAATTTCCTTGAAGGAGCACGCCCTGCTAAACCTCACAAACCTTCCCCACCCACCCCCTGGACGAAAACCACAAGATGTTTATCTTTCTATAGAGCACATACTTTGAGGTGATTTCCAGATAAGCCACGCCAGTCAACTGGGCCCGGCTGCCAAGAGTAACACATTAAATCTGCCCCAAGGAGCAGATCGGTCCACGCAAGCTTAGTCTTCTAAAGTTTTCGACCTCTTTATTTTCCATTCTTCTGTTGGACGCCTTCGCTCGCTGCTTTGAGAAAGCTAACAAGACACCACCACCCCCATGTCTGCAAGGGTTGGATCGCTGCCCACGAACGGCTCGGGAAACACCTCGGAAGGTGATGTCTTAGGAAGACACAACATTCCAGATTTCATGGAACTGTCCAGCAGGAAAGTTTCCCGTGGGTCATTCTAGCGATCTCAACGTAGGAGAACAAGCAATAATATATATATCCTGAAACTTCAAACTCTGTTCCAAATCTGAAACACAACAACTGTATATCACACCTCCGGACCTTCCCTGCCTCCCGACACACATTGAACACCAGTTTCAATGCTGCTTCATAAATTTCTGGGAGCCAAAGCACGTGCTCAGAAAAATCTGTGTCTACAAGGAGTGCTCCCTTTAGTGGCAAAAAGGTCTAATTGTGAAAGCACACTGAACAAAGGAATATGTGCATAATCTGTATTATTGGTGGATTATTTCCTTGTAAATAATTTTTCTCTTGCTTGGGAGAACATATCGTAAGAGTAGGAAGCATGCATTTCAGAAGACATGCATTTTGACCCTTGGTGAATAAAAACTGGTGTATTATGAAAATGGATTAGTAGAGAGTCATTTCTATCCCACTATCAGTCAAATCATTCATCTACCAAATAAACTAGGTACATTTAGAAAAGTTGTCCACAATGAGAGCTATACAAACTGCCAGTGAGATTTGTTTAGAGGCGATCCAGCATCTTCCTAACAGTTGCAAAGAATTCACTTCTTAGCGATACAATATTTTTGACACAAAGTTACGGCACTGCTTTTTTTAATTACAATGCCACAGTTTTATTTACGACCATTGTGTTTCAGAAACAAATGTAGCAATAAAATTTATCCTCAGCAGCGGCCAGAAAACCTACTGCTATTTATGTAACATTTGCAGAACTTTGGCTAATAGGAGTTGGTTGACCAGTTTCTGGCATGGATCTCATTGCTAGCTTTTAACATGCAGCATCAGATTCCATTTCAGAGCACAGTTTTTTTTTTTTTTTTGGGGGGGGATAATAATAATCCAGGTTCTACATTTGTTGTCATTAATTGGGTTGTTTTATTCCCAGAAATTATGGGAAGGGACGTATTTGAAGGATTCCATGAAATTTGTGGAGCCCCAGTAAATCAACAGGCCTGTATTAACACAACTCAAGAGATTGGTGCAATATCAAAATTCACCACTAGAGGGAAGCAGAGAGCATACTGATGCGTTTTGCTGTCCAGTGTAAATTCAACATATTATTAATAACATGCAGTGTGACAAATTACTGGAGCAACCATAATGCAATAGTGCAATATTTTGAACATTCCTCCAGTCTCTAGGTAATGCTGCTTTAACCACACCACCAGTAAGGCACCATTAATGCAGCTTTCCAAGCTGGCAGAAAAGGAGAGGGCTAAAATAGATTTATAGTAAACAAAGCCTGTGTAACTCCATTAAGTAAACAGTGGAGGAACATGGCTGAAAATTATTGTATCCTCATTCTGCCTTCTCTGGTGAGTCATCAGGGGTGCTTTCATCCAGTCTTGCCTTTCCAATTAAAAAAAATATTACATAGTAACATCTAATGATAAGATAAAAAAGTGTCCTTTTTTTATAAAGACCATAACATCCCTACAAAACTGTTAAACAGAGTCAATAAAACCAGAATGCAACATGTGTGCGACGGAGCTGCAAAAACAGTAAATCACGCCAATTGAAAGCAAAGGCAAGGAACTTAATAAGTGAAATGAATTCACTGCAACTGCCCACTTAGAGGGAACCAGAGAACATGCTATGGGTAGCGTTTGGTATCATCTGCATTTTTCAGCATCCACGACGGAGCTTGAAACCAACCTGCCTCAGATACAAGGGTCCAACTGGAAACGCCATAAAAATTAAAAGCTGGCAAAGAAAAAATGCTTGCCACTTGCAACGGAAAAAGAAAACGTCCAATCGAAAAGGAAGGCGAAAGAGAGGCATGGTTCTCCATCAAACGCTCATACGCTAATGAAGTGGTCAAGAGTCAAATTAATAACCAGAAATTCAGTACAAGGTGACTGCTCTGTTTGCCGAAAACTGGGGGGAGGGTGTCGAACTGCAGGCAGAACATGCTTCAAATAGAGGTGTTTTGTTCCGTAAACAGCTCCTGACAACCAGGACAATTGGACCTCCCTGGGGGCCTGGCTATCGACTGAAATTTGAAGGCATTGCATCCCGAATTTATGTATCGTTGGCCCTATCTCTCATTTCTGTATTCCCACCTGATCACGACCGCTCACAACTCCGGGGATCTGGTACAAATGCAGCATGAACAGCCCATCAAGTGGATTTCGATCCATTAAAGTTGTAAGCTGCTGCAGTATCCTGTGCTTTCTTTTTCTTCGGTTTTATCGTCCTCTAGAACAGTGGTTCTCAACCTGTGGGTCCCCAGATGTTCCTGGACTGCAACTCCCAGAAGTCTTCATCACTAGCTGAGCTGGCCAGGATTTCTGGGAGTTGCAGTCCAGGAACATCTGGGGACCCACCGGTGGAGAACCACTACTCTAGAAAGTATCATGAGGTGCCATCTTAGGGAAAGGAGAACACAAACAGCCTGAGTGGCCATTCTGTGAGAAAATAATTTTATTTTATTTATTATATTTATTCCCTGGCCATCTGGACGCACTCTAGTCCTTGCTGCCTTTCTGGCTGCCAAAAAAGTTACTTTCTCCACACGACAACTCCCAGAATACTTCACCGGGCATGGCTCCTGGTGACTAGAATCCCAAAACAGGGAGCTTTCTCAGGATGTGCCAATTTCCAGATGCAGGAGGGCCTGGGGGAGTGGTGGAGAACCTTTGGCAGTCCAGATGTTTTGGACCACAACTCCCACAGTCCTTTGTCATTGGCAGTCTGGGCTTGGGATTCTGGGAGTTGTGGTCCAGAGCATCTGGAGGGCCGAAGGTTTCTCAGCAATGCAGAGGCCAATTCCCTGTGGGATCCTCAAAGAAATTCTTGTGTTTTTATATCCCTAGAAATGGCCTTCAAATTAAAGGACTGGTTTTTACCCGGAGCCCTGCTGCTTCTAGCAATCTTCTCACTTACGGCCCTTATTCTAAGCTTGGTGGCAATCCACAACGTCACACAACCGGTGGGGAACAAGGTAAGCGTGCAAAGCAACTGAAAAGTCATCAGCATAGGCCTGGCTTAGATTAAGACCCCTGTGTTTTATGGCTCAGCAGGCTAGGGCGCTGAAACGGCCAGCTGCAAAGTTGGCCGCTCGGCGGTTCGAATCCCGGGTGCCACACTGCGGAGCGAGCTCCCGCTGTTCACCCCAGCTCCTGCCAATCTAGCAGTTCGAAAGCACGTCAGTGCAAGCAGATAAATAGGTACCAACGTAAAAACAACAACAACCAGGAAGATAAAACAGTGTTTCCTTGCAGCCATGCCGGCCACCTGGCCACGGACTTGCACAACACTGGCTCTTTGGTTTGAATACGGAGATGAGCACCGCCTCTAGAGTTGGACACGACTAGCACACATGAGCAAGGGGGGGACCTTTACCCTTTTTATTAGCGGACCTGCCCAGTATTGGTGATTTCACTTATACATGGTTTAAAAATATTAATAACATGTTAAGAGCATGGTTTCTGGCGCCATCTGGTGTCTGATTCTGGTAATGCAGACCAAAATGCATATTTATGGATTGTTTTCTTTTACCATACTATGTATGTAAACAGCATTGACTCTATAGTCCATGGTTTTCCGCATCCATGGGGAGCCTTGGAACCATTTCTCCACAAATATGGGGGGGTCCTACTTTATAGATCCATCTGTCCATGTGCCCAGCCTTGACAGAAAATTATATCATATAATTTGATATAAAAAGCGCGAGTTTGGTTTCGCAACTCAGAATTTTAAAAAAAGCTTATTTTAATCTGACCTGCATCTTCCTGCCTGACCCATTTCTTTTTAACCCTTCTCTTTCCAGTACGGGATGGTCTTTGACGCGGGCTCATCCCACACCTCCTTGTTCATCTACCAGTGGCCAGCAGACAAAGAAAATAACACAGGGATGGTCAGCCAGGCATTCTCCTGTCATGTCAATGGTCAGTTGCTGCCGGCTTCTCCTAATTTATTTATTTGTTTTTATTTTCAATATTTTTACCCCACCTTTCTCCTTGGAAAGGGACCCCAGGGGGGCTTACAATAATGAGGGAACAATATACAGCCCGGAACATTTAAGACACATTCAAGATGAAGAACAGGGAATTAGAAGAGGCATCTTAGAACATTAAAAGGTAACATTAAAGCTAAAATCTAAAAGGTTAGGATAGTCAAAGCTATGGTTTTTTCCAGTAGTGATGGATGGAAGTGAGAGCTGGACTATCAAGAAGGCCGATCACCGCAGAATCGATGCTTTTGAGCTGTGGTGCTGGAGGAGAGTCTTGAGAGTCCCCTGGACTGCAAGGAGATCAAACCGATCCATCCTGAAAGAAATCAACCCCGAATGTTCACTGGAAGAACAGATTTTGAAGCTGAGGCTCCAGTACTTTGGCCACCTCGCGAGGAGAGAGGAGTCCTTGGAAAAGTCCCCAATGTTGGGAAAGATGGAAGGCAAAAGGAAAAGAGGATGGCAGAGAATGAGATGGTTGGATGGTGTCATCGATGCAACCAAGATGGATTTGACCAAACTCTGGGAGGCAATGGAAGATAGGAAGGCCTGGCGAGCTCTGGTCCATGGGGTCACCAAGAGTCGGACATGACTGAACGACTGAACAACAACAACAAAAAAGCTAGAAGAGGACACAAAAAGAAAAAGAAAAATCCCTTATGAGGGGTGGAATCTAACATGGAAAACTCTGCTGTTCTGATGAAATCAGTCCATGCAATCATGCCTGGTAACGCAGAGAAAAGTCACATCATAAACGTAGCAGGTGGTTCCGGAATGACAGTGAAGAAAGAGCAAACAGCAGAGTTAGGAGCCTGCTGTCAAGTCGGAACTGAAATATAATAGGGTTTTCAAGGAAAGTGAGATATTTATGCAGTGGTTTTACCCGCTCCTGCAGTGAGATTCCAAGGCCGAGTGGGGATTCGAACCATGGCCCTAGTCCATTGCTCTAACCACTACACCCCTTCTGTTTTTCACCTTGCGTCTGGCCAGGATGATAATCCTTTTTTCTGCCTTTCAGGGTCTGGAATATCAAGCTATGCCGACGACCCTCCGAAAGCAGGGGACTCCCTCCGGGAATGCTTGGATGAAGCCATGAGGGTGATCCCCCCAGCGCAGCAGCGGGAAACGCCAGCCTACTTGGGAGCCACCGCCGGCATGAGGCTACTCAGGTACGAAGAGAGAAGGACAAAGGTCCGTAGAGCCAAGGTACAACCAAGAAACCAGGGTTATACCCGACGTGAACGGCAAAGTCCCATCATAAACATGGCTTTCGTCCTGTAAGGGGTTTTCAGACATAAATGCCTCAGCAACCCAGTGCATTGTTAGTCTGTGGAACTCCCTGCCACAGGAGGTGGTGATGGCATCTGTCCTGGATGCCTTCAGAGGAGGATTGGACCGATTCCTGGAGGGAAAAGTCCATCACGGGTGACAAACCATGATGGAGGTGTGTGTCATCTCCAGGCTTAAAACCGGGGGTACTTCAAGGGCCAGATGCAGGGGAGTGGTATCAGGAGACAGAGATCTAGTCTTGTGCGCTCCCAGAGGCATCTGGTGGGGCCACTGTGAGATCCAGGAAGCTGGACTAGATGGACCTTTGGCCTGATCCAGCAGGGCTCTTCTTATGTTCTTATGAGAGCGAGATTGTGTTTACCTTGCAATGACCAACCGCGCAATAAAGCACGCTAAATGCAAAATCAAGGGCAGCAGAAAATCACCAATATCTTTTATCGCTCGAGTAGATTAGCTTCTCTAAAAATCTGCTAGGTGTTTTGTCTAATTTGATCCTCAGTGGCCAACTAGACAAGTTCATGGAGAACAAGGGTATCAATGGCTCTCATGATGGATGCCTAAGGACAACCTCCGGGTTGGAGAGAGAGAGGCAGGATATCTCTCAATGCCATTTGCAAGGAATTGTAAGCAGGTGAAGACATCTGCTTGGGAATACCCTGAAGCAAATGGTGAGCTGTTGTGTGAGACAGAATGCTGGACTGGATGGGCTGTGGCCTGTTCCAGCCAGGCTGTCCTTTCGTGCTCACATATACAACTATATACATGAACTTTACCTACGTAACGTATTGCATATGAATCCTGTTCGCTCTCTTATTTTTTTTACAATTTCATCTTGGTTTATTTTATTTTATTTTATTGTTTGAAACAAAATACAGGCTAAAACGATTACAAAAAATACATGTGAAATTTTCTTATGAGTCCTGTTCAAAGAAACTTTCACATGCAGTGGTTTTCATAGACAGAGCATACTAGTCCTTTAACTTTTATTTGTCAAAGGATACTTGCTTAAGAATTTAATCCTGTTTTTTTTTAAGCAATTGAGTTTCTAGTCCTTAAGGATTTTTTTTTAAAAAAAAGATTTGAAAGTACATCACTGAGGATTGCTCAAAACAGAGCTTGGAAGGTGATTTTTTAAAAACCAATTTGTTCTATATGATTTTTTATACGAGCTGAATAAGTATTTTTACTGTCAGCTTCACATGCTCTCTTTAATAACTGGATTTGTTACTTTTTATTTCCTTTTCTGGAAAGCAACTGCACCCAAAGTGTAAGCAAGTATCTTTTTAAAAAAGCAACTAATAAAGGCTTTACAAAAATGTGTAGTTCCTAAAATGCAACAAGATAGAAAAATGAGTAAACATTTCAGAATAAAATTTACACTGATTCCTGCTGCTACTTTCCAAACGGTAACATTTTGTTACGTGAGCTGCAACGGATTACATACCTATTTCTAAGGTTTTGCAGAGAATCCACAGTTCTAGCAATCAAATCACACATTAAAAGAAATCCATATTCAGTGAAACTTCAACATTTTCCTTCTAGATATGCAGTTCTTTCCAAGCTCCAGGACTGAGCAACCACTTGCAAATTAAGCCTGGCTTTGCTTTCTAGCAACCAATCAGAAAGCATAAAGCAAGTAATCAGAAAGCATAAACCAAGTAATTTGCAACAGGCAGAGGCAGGACAGCTTTTTTTTGGGGGGGGGCATGTATTTTATTTTTTAAAAGAGTTCATCTTCCAATAGCATCTGGTTTCAGCCACTAGAACTCTGTGCCTCATTGACAGAGTTCTAGGTGGCTGAAACCACTAGGCAATCTAACCAGGGACGCAGAAATCTGTTTTTTTCCTTTTAAATATGTGCTATCCTATAATCCTCATTTCCCAAGCTACCCTTAAAGCTCTCCCTTCACAAATTCACCCTACAGGATGGAAAACGCGTCTCTGGCCGACCAGGTGCTGAAAGCCGTCGGCCAGACGATCCAGCAATATCCCGTGAACTTTCGAGGCGCTCAGATAATTACCGGCAACGATGAAGGTGCTTACGGCTGGATCACCATCAATTACCTGCTGGATTCGTTCACCAAGGTGAGATGTACGTCACAAGACGGTGGTTGGCTCGGGAATCGGGATTCATACATGGATAGGAGACCCCCGTAGCCCTAACCCTAACCCTAACCCTAACCCCCACACCTCTGTACCTTTTAACAACTGGCTGGTATCATCATCATCATCATCATCATCATCATCATCATCATCATCATCATCATCATCATCATCATCATGGGATTATGGGAAGCGTAATACACCAGAGTCATTGTCCTCCAGTTCTGTCTAGGTCACAGTGGTTCTCGACCGGTGGGTCCCCAGATGTTCCTGGACTGCAACTCCCAGAAATCCTGGCCAGCTTTGCTCATGGCGAAGGCTTCTGGGAGCTGCAGTCCAAGAACATCTGGGGACCCACCAGTCGAGAGCCACAACTCCCAGAATCCCAAGCCTAGATTGCCAATGGCAAAAGGACTGCGGGAGTTGCAGCCCAAAACATCTGGAGTGCCAAAGGTTCGCCACCACTTGTTCTAGGACAGGCATGTCCCAACTTCAGCCCTCCAGATGTTTTGGACCACAACTCCCACAGTCCTTTGTCATTGGCTATCTAAGCTTAGAATTCTGGGAGTTGTGGTCCAAAACATCTGGAGGGCCGAAGTTTGGACATGCCTGTTCTAGGAGATCAGCCTCCAACACAGAGGGTACGCAGAGCTCAAAGTGACATCTGTTTTGCTTCTCAGAGCATTTCTCTCCTGGTTTGTGCCCCCACAGTATTCTGCTAAGGACCACGACTGGATACATCCCTCCTCGGCCAATATCTTAGGGGCTCTGGACCTCGGCGGGGCTTCGACACAAATCAGCTTCATGCCAGCCGCCCACATCGCTGACCAGAGTGAAGCTGCTGCGTTCCGCCTTTACGGGTTCGATTATACCATCTATACCCACAGCTACCTGTGCTACGGGCAGAATCAAGCCCTCCAGCAAGTTATTGGCGTTCTTATCGTAAGTTGACCCCTTTGGTTATTCAGACACGGCTGCCCGAGCCAGAAAAAGAAAAATAATTCTCTATATCCACTTCCGCCACTCCCCCTAACTTGGCTGGTGATTCAAGGGTTAAGGGCAGGGGTTAGAAAGACAAATAGAGGGCACAGGAAAAAAATGGAGGGAGTAATTCAGAGAAACATGGAATTGGAAGAAACTTTGAAGGTGAATTCTGGACCAAAATTGCCACCTGAGTCACAATCGGAAAAAGAGTGTCTGACAATAAATAAATATTGGTTTATTTTGATTGTGAGCTGCCCAGAGAGTCTCTATATAGGATGCTGGCAGTCTATAGTGCATGTTCAGTTCACACAAGACAACAACCAGAGATAATCTAGAACGCGGGAAGTGGCAAATTTTGGAAAAGTTACTTTCCCTGGAACTCAACTTCCAGAATTCCCCCCCCCCATCACCATGGCATCCCCAATCACCACAACAAAATAAGAGAAGCAGCTAGAAAAAACAATAAATCCACAAATATGATTAATATGATGTCCAGTCCAGTTGTGTGCATGTTTTTTGTGGCAAACACCAGATCTCGGGTCTCTCTCTCTCTCTCTCTCTCTCTCTCTCTCTCTTTTTTTTTTTTTGAGGATACGAATTACGAGACAATCCATTCCCTGCAAAATCCGTGGCCTCTTGGAACCAAGAAAAATTAGCCCAATGTCCTGGATTCTAAATCAAAGAAGTGTATATCACAGAGCGACAGCCACAAAATGCGATCCACGAATAGCTGAAAGCAAAATACAATGGGCATCCCATAATACTTTGTTTCTGATGGACTTAAGCAGATAAGACACTGAAATGCTAGCTACAAGCACTCATGACCCCAAACGCCCGCTGATGGGTTCATCTGATCCAGTCCCAAAGAAATCATGGCTAAGATTGTTCTCTAAGGCTCGAATTTCAAGTTTTATACAGATGTTTTTAATGCACCCTGCCATATAATCAGGGTTTATAGAACCAGGGATATAAGGAACACATATGTGCTTCCTTCAACCAAGGGAGGGAAAAATCTACCTCTCAGAATACAGGTGACACCCAAGACTTGCTGCTGCCTGAGGTCACGCACGAGACAGACCCAACCCTCCACTTTGTGGCCAGATGTGCACCGGACGGGTGGCCGAACTTTACTTCAAACCTTAGTAAGGGGACGGGGGGGTTATTTATTTATTTATTTATTTATTGGATTGGTATACAGTACCATCTAGTCCAAAGGCTACCCTAAGAGCTGACTCGAGATATTTTGCTGCCAGAGGCAGAGCAGCAAATCCACTCCCTCACCTGCCTGCCCTACCAAACAAAACAATTTTTTTTAAAAATAAAACACATTAAAAAAAAACCAGAAAGAGTAAAAAAAAAAAAGCCCCCAAACTTTAGTTTTTTAGAAAGCCAGTTCAGCTATTTGGGCACATGGAGTAGAAAAATACCAATAAGAAGCTTTCCTCACACTTGGTTGCAAAAAATACAGTAAATAAATTAAATAATTCACATTTTTGCCTCCCATTAGCATCCCCCCCCCCCCGATGAAAACCCTGATCCAGCCCTCATAAAAACCTTAATACAAAGCCACACTAAACATTTCTCTGTCTCCGCCAATTGACAGAAGGTTATTATTGCTACACATGGAAATAGCAATTTATTTAGATAAGTTTAAATATAGCCTTACCTAGAGAGGTCTGTAAATAATCAACTAAAGGCAGCCAGTTCTGATTTTTTTTTTTACCAGCTGGAAAGCTTGCCAGTAATTAGGAGTGCACTTTTATTGACTCTCCTTAAAGGGAGAGTCCCTATTTATCAAGAAACTTAACTAAAGTTAGTATTATAAATTTGAACACCCCCCACCCTTTTTAAGGTACTAATTTTGATAGCTGTAGCCTCAAAAAAAATTCCTCCATGTTTTAAGTCAAAAGGTTTTCTACTTTTTAGGGGAAAGTTCTATTCATAGGGGTCAAATCCAAATAATAAAATGAAATAGAAGCAGTTATAAATCTAAATATGAGGGGCAAGATGTTAGAAGGAACTAAATAAATAAATATGCAGCGTGGCATAGTGGTTAGCGCAGGGATGAGCAAACTTGGTGAGTATGAGGGAGTAGTTATCAGATCACCTTATAATATATATGGAAAGAAAGGAGGCCAACATTGTACAATGTTTGCGAGTTGGATGTTTTGCAAAATGCTGCGCTCGGGCGACAAAGTAAGCGTAGCAGTAGTGTCTCTGAGCATGGGCGGAGTGCCTTTCTCTCGCCACTGGGAGCAGCAGCACGAGCAGCTGTTTTCTACACCGGGGTCCCAGGGATTATTTGACTACCCCTGGAGTATAAAAGCAATTCCCCATAGTAGAGATGGGCATGAATCAAAAAAATGGCATTTCGTTTGTCATTTGGAGGGTCCGTTTCGGTTCGTTTCCGTTTTTCGCGAATTTTTCCCAAAAATTCGTTTTTGTTTCCGTTCGTTTTGTTACCGTTTCGTTACCATTTATTTCAATTTTTGTGATTTTTTTAGCATTTAAAGCAGTTCACTGTATTGCAGTAATGGAAACGAAACACGTGACAAACTTTCCGGTGTTTCTGTTCGTTTCGTTTCATTTTGGAGATAAAATTCGTTTGTCGTTTCGTTGCGCAACGAAACGAAAAAACGAAAACGAAAACGAAAAATTGTTCGTTTCGTGCCCATCTCTACCCCATAGCATTGTGAATAGAATGACTGAAGCAGTGGCTGAGAAGGTGCAGGCGTGTCCGAACTGTGGCCCTCCTTATGTTTTGGACTACAACTGCCAGAATTCCAAGCCTGTATTGCCCATGACAAAGGATGGTGGGAGGGGTGGTCCAAAGCATCTGGAGGGCTGAAGTTTGGAGGCAATGTGTCCGAATTTCATGAACCCAGTGGGTCTTCTCTAGTTGGATCTAGGCCAGTGGTTCTCCACCGGTGGGTCCCCAGATGTTCCTGGACTGCAACTCCCAGAAATCCTGGCCTGCTCAGCAAGCAATGAAGACTTCTGGGAGTTGCAGTCCAGGAACATCTGGGGACCCACCGGTGGAGAACCACTGATCTAGACTTCGGCAAGCACCTTTCCCCATTACCAGCCGTGGTCTCACTCTGCAGTTTGTTTTTTTTCAAATTTGCCTCTAGAATTCAAGCACCGCTGATGAGATCACCCATCCGTGCTACCCGAGAGGCTACAGGGAGCAGGTCAGGACCACAGACCTTCTTAGCGGTCCTTGTACGAAGCCTCTGGGTTTGCCACCCTCTTCGAGGAACGTGACTCTGGTGGGCGCCGGCAACGCCTCCCTTTGCCGGGAGACCGTCAAGAAAATCTTCAGCTTCTCCAACTGCAGCCACAATGCCTCCTGCAGTTTCAACGGCATCTATCAGCCAATGGTCAACGGGAAATTCCTGGTAGAGTAGCTACTTTTAAGTAATCCATAAAAACGTTTTGAAAATCAATTTAATTTTTTAAAAAAATTAAATTAAAAATTTAATTTAAAGAATTAAAAATGTTTTTAAATTATTTTTTTAAATTAAAATTTGGAAAGAAAATAAATAAATGTGAGAGATATTGGAACAGACAGATCTGTTCATCCCTGGCTTGCTCTCATGTCTCCTGCTGGTTTCCTAATGTTGGCTTTTCTCCCCCCCCCCCCTCGCACTAGGCGTTTTCTGCCTATTATTACACCTTCCATTTCCTGAACTTGACGAAGCATTACCCGCTAGCCACCGCAGAAGCCGCCATTCAGACATTCTGTGCCCGAACGTGGATGGAGGTAGGAGCCGTATCAGTTCTAGGCAGAGATCCCGGGGGGGGGGGTTACGGGTGCAGATCAGAGTTTTGTACTTTCCGCCGCAAATTCTGGAGAGGAACAGGTCGGAGCGTTTGGCCTTTTCGGTGTCGAAACGGAGGCTGCCCTACTTGGGGCACCTCTTGGGAAGACAGGATTCTCCGAAAAACGACATCCTGCTGAAGACAGCAGGGAAAGAGGAAGCCCAAATACATGATGGACCGCCCCCCTAAAGGAAGCCACAGAGTTGAGTTTGCGAGAGCTGGGCACAGCAACTGAGGCCAAGCCATTCTGGAAATCATTCATTCATAGGGTTTTGACAAAACTCTCTCACCAAGACTGAGTAATTCTGGTCTAAATTCCACACGCACACACACCCCTCTAGCTGTCAAGATGTTCAGAGAAAGAAGGAAGGAAGTGGGCCTAAGAGTACAATCTGAATTTTAAAATTCACATTTTTCGTGGGAGGAGCGACACTGCTGTGTCTGCCCATCCCAGCTCCACCAGGATGTGTGCCCGCACTCTTCATTCAGTGCAGTAGCACCACCAGTGGTTCATCTGCCATTTCGGAGTAAGGCAGGGAGAATAAACATCCTCATAAAACCAACTGGTGGTCCAAGGAGGCTCGGCCCTTCCATTAAGCAGAGTGAGACACTCCTGTTTTATTAATTTTTTTGTTGTATTTCTTAAAGCGAAAGCAAAGCAAAGTGTTCTGCTTATATACCGCCCCATACCACTACAAGTAGTCTCTGGGCGGTTTACAATTTTTTAATGACAGTGTGCAGGCTACACATTGCCCTCTCTCCCCCAGCAAGCTGGGTACTCATTTTACCGACCTCGGAAGGATGGAAGGCTGAGTGAACCTTGAGCCGGCGACCTGGGATTGAACCCCAGGTCGTGAGCACAGTTTTACCTGCATTACAGGCATTTAACCACTGCGCCACGAGGCTCATTGTTAACACATTGGCCTTCTTAGTCAACACATTGGTCCTGTTTGTGCCAAGATCTCTTGGGTGACCTTGGATGGTTCTGCGCGCCTCTTGGCTCGGATGGGGCAGTGCAATTGTGGACTCGGCTTCAGGCAGCAAAATCTGTAGGGTGGGCTCTGACCTGGGGCTTGTCTGCCTCCCTCTGTGCTACTCCCTAGCTGAAGTCGAGCTATCCGGACGAGGATGAGAGACGCCTGAAAAACTACTGCGCCAGCGCTAACTATATCCTCACCCTCCTGTTGGACGGTTACGGCTTCAGCGAAGACACCTGGGGAAATATCGCCTTCCGGATGAAGGTGAGGGCAGCTCAGCTCAAGGGAATAAAACTTCTCCTTCCAACCTTGACAAAAGAGGCAAAAAAAATCTGTAAACGCATCTCTCCCGTCCCTGTAAAAGTTACAAATAGTTCAACACTTGGAAATGGATTGTATCTTTCATGACACTTTGACATCTATGATATGAGAGCTATGTTTAAATATTTGAAAGGATGTCACATTGAAGAAGGGACTGGTTTGTTTCCCACGGCTTCAGAGACTAGGATGCGGGGCAACGGTCTCAAATTGCAGGAAAAGAGATTCCATTTAAACATTAGGAAGAACTTCATGACAGTTAGAGCTGACTGGCAGTGGAATAAGATGCTGCCCCAAAGGAGGGTGGTGGAGTCTCCTTCTTTGGAGGTTTTTAAGCAGAGGCTGGATGGCCATCTGTCGGAAATATTGTGATGGGGGTTCCTGCATGGCAGGGGGTTGGACTAGATGGCCCTTGAGGTCTCTTCCAACTCTATGATTCTGATTCTGATTCTGACTCAGGGCAATGGGTCTCAAACTCCAGGAAAAGAGATTCCATTTGAACATTAGGAAGAACTTCTGACGGTTTGAACTGTCCGGCAGTGGAATAAGATGCTGCCCCAAAGGACGGTGGTGGAGTCTCCTTCTTTGGAGGTTTTTAAGCAGAGGCTGGATGGCCATCTGTCGGGAGTCCTGTGATGGGGGTTCCTGCATAGCAGGGGATTGGACTAGAATTCAGTGGTTCTCCACCTGTGGGTGCCCAAATGCTCCTGGACTGCAACTCCCAGAATTCCTGGCCAGCTCAGCTAGTGATGAAGACATCTGGGAGTTGCAGTCCAGGAACATCTGGGGACCCACAGGTTGAGAACCATTGGACTAGATGGCCCTTGAGGTCTCTTCCAACTCTATGATTCTATGATTCTAGGTGGCAGCTGCCCCGTTGGGTCTAACAGTAGGGCCGGCCCTGAATGGTTTTGAGGTAGGTCAAGCACAGAGGGATCTGAACCGCTGAAAACCTGCCTTCTTTCATGATCTCCTCCTCCACCACCACCTCCTCCCACAGGCGGATAGCTCGGAAATCGGCTGGTCGCTGGGTTACATGCTGAACTTGACCAACCTGATCCCTTCCGAGAACCCGCGGCGGCTGAGAGGTCACGAGGAAGGCGTGTGGGTGGCGAACGTCTTCTTCATCGCCATTTCGCTGGCCGTCTGCCTCGTCCTGATGGTTCTCCACTTCCTAAGGTGAACGTGGTGGCGTCGGGAGAGTCTTGCGCAAAGCGGGGAACATTTAGGGGTACGATGGACCTGGCGCTTTACTGTTGCAAGGGACAGAGCCTTGGGTTCCTATGGAAGACCCCCCCCCCAAAGGGTGGCTCCATCACCCTGGTGACTCTTCTCAGGAGCTAGATCTTCATGAGGATCACATGGGGTGGCCACCGCCAGCAGCTGTTTCTCCGATCATCACGGACGGGGTCTTCTTCTTTCTGAGAACTAGACACCGGGCCAGAAGGTCCTTCTTGACGTTCGGCCGCCTGTTCTCTCTTCCAGCCTGACCTACCTCACAAAGTCACAATGCCAATGTAAAAATAAATAAATGTGCGGGACAAGAATGTGCAAAGATGGAGAGACGTGTTTGACAAAACGCATTTGTACCCATCAGAGCCGTAAGAGTGTGGTAGGGCAAGAACTCTGCGGAAGGATTCGTGCCGTTATTATATGCCGCAGTCTGTGGGAGGCATGGTTTGTTGCTTAATAATAATCAAGCCATTATTTAATAATAATAATAATAATAATAATAATCAATCCATCTCTCATTTCCGTTTTGTTTCTCTCTCACCCTTTCTTGCTGGCTTCTTTGTTAAAGTGGGCCATTGTAGAACCCAACCACGTGGTTGTGGATTCGAATCAGAGCTAAAAGTTCTCTTTTGTGTGTGCCATTCCTATAATCCAATAACTCCTGAAATAGCTTCAGATGTTGGTTTGTGCCGGATTAACAAACTATGGCTTGTTTGAGGTCTGTTTCTGCATCGTATCAAGCTAGATTTCATCCCTAGTTCTGGTGAGCAAACACAACTTATATACTGCAAAACATAGCACGCTCTTGGTCTATTCTTTGCCGTTTCAAAATTGATTCTCTCTCCATGTAGTCCCAGTAAACGAGCATGATTTGTCTAGTTGTATTGTCTAAATCACAGGTTCTTAACCTGTAGGTCGTGACCGCCAAGGGAATTTGCAAAAGTGTTTTCTGTCGGGGTCCCAGGAGTTATTTTTACCTGCAATTATTTTTATAAGCAATGTCACCAGGATGGCTTTCAACAGTTAGTTATTGCCTAGATTAATTATATTCCGAGGGAGGGGGGATTGTTTTAATGTGTTCTCTTTACCCTATTAAAAATGTGTTTTTCTGCAAGTGTGGCAGGAGTATCTCAAGTTACTTGGCTAATAGAAAAGAAAGTCATAACTTGAAAGGGGTTGGAAAACAGTGGTTTAAGTGGATTTGTTTTATTAACTTTTTATATGTAAGATTTTCTTTCATTTTTGTTATAAATTATAAGATTAAAATGTCAAAAATGCAGCTGCCAGTTAGGTATAGAGTCCCCCTGCCAATGCATGCTAGTCGTGTCTGACTCTAGAGGTGGTGCTCATCTCCGTTTCCAAGCCAAAGAGCCAGTGTTGTGCAAGTCCGTGGCCATGTGGACGACATGGCTGGACGCATTTCTGCACATGAAACAAAGTTTACCTTCCCGCTTTTTACGGTGGTAACTATTTATCTACTTGCATTTTATATGCTTTTGAACTGCTAGGTTGGCAGGAGCTGGGGTTAACAGCGGGAGCTGACTCCACTGCCTGGCACCCGGAATTTGAACTGCCGAGGTGCCAATTTTGCAGCTGACATTTCTGCTATTAAAGATGCAGGGAGAAAAAGGAATAATTTCTATTTAGAGAATGCCCATCTCAGTGTTGTTGTATGCTTTTTTTTCAGAACTGTCCCACATTTTACTCAAAATATCTCAACCCAAAAGTCCTGTTGTTAGTTAGAAGTTGGTTCCTATTTTATATCCACACCCACTAGAGGGTGGCAAATATTGTTTGCAAAGAAGACCATTCAAGGTATATGTATTGTCACTAAGATTTCAGCATCTAACAATACTTGAGGAGGAGGAGGAGCAGGATGATGATGATGATAATAATAACAATTATTATTATTATTATTATTATTATTATTATTATTATTATTATTATTATTATTATTATTATTATTATTTGGCAATCACAAGGAACTATGCTTCTCATCATATCAGGCAATAATAAAAGAAAAATTAAAAATTAAAAAAAGACCAAAACGTAGCATCTTCAAGACTCATTGCTATAGATATTTGCTCCCTCCAACCCGTCATGAAGGCCAACACCTTGCTATTTTTTTAAAAATGCTGGTGCTTCCACTTTGCAAAACCTGTTTCCGCTACATTCATAGTAAAACAGCCCCCATGGCTTACCTCTCTAGATCATTCTCCTGGTCTCTTCTGATGAGATGCAGGCAGCCAATATGGAAATAAATCTTGGAAGATGGATTTGTGATATTGCAAAAGACACTCAGGGCAGATTCCAAGTCATCTTTATTCATCTTCCTCCGAGGCTTTTACCAGTCCGTGGTAATCCATAGTCCTCCCTGTCGAAGACTTAATGATCTGACTATAGAATCACAGAATAACGAAGTTGGAAGGGGTCAATTAGGCCATCAAGTCCAACCTCCTTCTCAAGGCAGGAATACAAATTACAAGATAAACTATTTCCATACTTTGTGTGCGTGTGTGCAACATCTAAATATATCAGCATCGTTCCCTCTTGTGCAAAGTGGGTGGTGGTGGTGAATGTGTCATTTAAAATGTCAAATGGCACTGTGTGGAGAAGTCTCTATGCATCACAGGCTTCCCAGGAAACACAACAGTGAAGAATTAATTTGATTTACTGCAACTTCCACAAAGAGAAAAAGAGAGAGAGAAAAGAAAACCAACAGAATTTATTGGTCATCTGTCATTGTAAAAAAAACAAAAAAAAAACAAAAAACAAAACCCAAACCTCACAGCAATGGTATCATTGAGGAGGAATGGATGGTTACATTCATATATTATATTTATGTACACATCTGAATGCCATTTCTAAATACAATATGTACACAGCCATACCATAGTAAAAAACAAATGATGTAGAAGTGAAAAAAGTTAGTGTTTTTTTAAAAAAAGGAGAGAGGACAGGGTAAAAAAGGAGGAAAAGGGTTGTTTGAGGGGATTGTATGTGCTCTGGGACAAAAAAAATGGCAGATGTATCCACAGTTTTGAACTTCAAGTAACATGGAAAGGAAGTATCCCAACCTGGGCAGCCTTCAAAGAAAAAGAGGCAAAAGGTGCATCCTTGCAGTGCTGAATTTTGATTGGTGGTTGCTAGGAGATGTGCTAGAAAGGCTGAGGCCTACCTGAGAGAGGAAGGCCTAGCCAGCCCTCCTGGTGTGTTGCCTAGCAACCAACTCCTAGGATGGCCAACTGACCAGGAATAAACACATGCCCTGGCCTGTTCTTATGCTCTCTGAACATCACTTTTCATGAGGGGAAACCAAACAAATGAAATTTTCTCCTGGCACAGAGATAACGTTTGTTGGTTTCTGCCATGTCTCCAGCTTAAAATGCAGTTCTGAGAAAGGCACAGGAGCAAGGACCAAGGAAAAGCGTTGGCATCCTAGTAGTCTGCTGCGAAGCCATAAATTGTAGCCCAACTGTGTACTGAGGCAATAAAAAAGGCACATTAAAAAGTTTTTTTTGTAAGTGCACAAAGGGGCAACCATTTGAATACTGCCTATAAGAACTAAAAGCAAAGTGTTCTGCTTCTATACCGCCCCATAGCGCTTCAAGCACTCTCTGGGCAGTTTACAATTTTAATTATGCAGGCTACAACACTGCCTACCCAGCAAGTTGGGTACTCATTTTACCGACCACGGAAGGATAGAAGGATGAGTCAACCATGAGCCGCCAACCATGACTCAGTCCTTCACATCTCTAGTTACAAGAAAATGCTGCTAAATACTTCCTAAAGACCCTGTCCTAAACACAGGGCTGGAAGGACTAGTGGTCATCTCCGGTATTGTCATTATGTGCCATCAAGTGCCCATCCACCCCCAGACTTACAGCAACCCTATGAATGAGCAACTTCCAAAATATTGTGCTGTTCAGTACCCTTCCAGGCATTATTGCATTTTTCAGAGAATCTTTCCAGTATTAGGTCATTGTTTGTAGCAATCTTGCTCGCCATTCTCATAATGGCTAGGAGCGTGCGGTGTGTGTGTGTGTGTGTGACTTTTGACTCAACACATTCATGGTAAAAAGGTCAACGGCAGGGGTGGTTGACTATTTCTCTCTCCAGATGTCATCGGATGAAGCCTTCCGCCACTGCAGCCCATGTAACAAGAGCGGGACGATAGGATTTGTAGTTCAGTAACATTTGGGAGGTCACAGTGGATGCCTGTGCCCCAGAATCTAGGCTCTTGAACCTGAGGATTGTGCAAAAAAACTAAAACTAAAATAAAATAACATTGCTATGAAATGAGAAGCAAGGACGATCGATCTCACAGTGTTGTTGTGAGGCAACTTTAGGAGGGACCCATGCTGGGAGTGGGACCACACTCAGTCTGGAACATAATGCGTTTTCCACATGCACAAAAGCCGTTAGTTTGCACATTGTGGTCTGCGCCCCTCAGAATGTGCAGACAAGGCATGCATTTTTTCCACCCAAACTGTGCAACGGAATGTGCACAAACATTCCAACTATGGAAGCGGAAGGGTCCATCACAGAACATGATTGAGGAGAGGTACTCCGTGGGGCTTCATGCAGCAGCAAGGGCCGAGAGGCTGCTACAGGGGAGTGACTTGAAAAAAAAACACGGCCTGAGAAAAACCAAATGTCAAAGAGAAAAAGGCAGGGTAGGGAGGGCTGTGTAGCTTACATTTAACATACCAAGACAAAAACAAGGCAAGCCTAAGGCAAGAGAAGTGAAATTCCTTCTAAAATGCTACATTTTAGGATGGGTGGAAAAGAAAAATATAAGAGAAACAGAGGGAAGTGGATAACATTTAAGAAAGACGCGTTCCATAGCAAAATCCGATTGACCGCTATATGAATTCCAGAGAAAGTTATTACTTATTATATACCACCTATGAACCACTGGGCTCCAAAGAGTTGAATATATGACTTAAGTACTTAACAACATTACAGTAGAGAACAAACCTGTACAGATGTCTATTGCTGGCCTACAGTTCCCCGAATCCTGTTGAATTTGTAGTTATGTGCCATCAAGTGCCCCCAAACAAATCTATGCATTTGCAGTACAGAATATCAAATTCTCAGTTTTCTGAATTCCAGTTATTCCCAAATACTGGGCTCCTTTGCTCAACAATCTTTCGCTTCTTTGTTCTTCAAAGCTTTTGTTAAAGAAAGAAAGAAAGAAAGAAAGAAAGAAAGAAAGAAAGAAAGAAAGAAAGAAAGAAAAGAAAAGAAATTTGGTTGCTTCTTCCCCTATCTTGATTAAGATCAACACCAGCTACAAAAAAGGTGCAGTAGCAAAACTTTAAGCAGCAGCTTCCAACTGCTAGAAATATTCAATCTTTCTAAAAAAAATTTAGCAAACCCCCATGTGCTTTCAGAACGAGCATAAAGGACTAGAAACTTAGAATCCTCTTCTAAGCATGGAAGACAAGCTCCTCCGTTATTCTGACCTCCATTTCATGACACCATTTGCTCCGGAGAGATTTCCAAACGTTTTCAAAAGCTTCCAAGTAAAAAGGAGGGAAAATATGTTTTTAAAGTAACAGTAATTCGTAGAAGCATTTTAAAAAAGGGTGGAAGGGTTCCTTGTACAAGGAGAGGAGGGAGCAAGATGCATTAAAGCAAAGTTAGGTTGTTGTAATGATTGACATTGTTTTTTTGGATTGTAGTGAAAAAAATATGTAACATCCAAGCTTTGAGTTAGGGGGAGTTTTAAAGCCTATTTCTCCCCCTCCCTCCTGCTTTGGCATCCTTTTAAAACCAAATCTTGGTCCATTACTATTTACAGTTCAGTCCATTTGGGCGCCCAGTCTCCCGACGTAAGGCTGCTGACATCATTTGACAATAACAACAGTGTGAACTGTCCTTCGGCTACAAAAGTCCCTCACCTGATCCTTACTATTTATATAGGCCAGTGGTGGCGAATCTTTGGCACTCCAGATGTCTTGGACCACAACTCCCACAGTCCTTTGCCATTGGCAATACAGGCTTGGAATTCTGGGAGTTGTGGTCCAAAACAAACATCTTAAGTGCCAAAGGTTCACCACCACTGATATAGGCTAACAGAGGGTCTTCAGTGACCTTCTGATGGCCGTTAAACATTCCTTAAAAAAAAAAAGAAAAAAAAAAGAAACTGAAAAACGTTAATCCAGTGTGGAAGCATTTACACACACGCCCCTTTCTGTGCCTGGCCACGAGCACCGGGAAAGCCACAAATCCAAAAGTACGTCGGCGGGTGACGCGGTTTGCTTGGTAGGAAACGGACCTCCTCGCTACCTCGTCTCTTATAGGGCTCCTTCAGGATGCACGGAAAACGGCAGCCAGTAGAAGTCACAACCAAGATATATCTAACCAGCGGGGCGTTGTTTTGACAACGGCTTTGGTTTCGAAGAAAGTGGTCGTAGTCGCGTTATGAGGAAAGGCCCCTCTCTCAATAGTTCCAAGATGGAGGGCCACCATGGGTCTCTTGACCACGGCTGAGGGAGACAGCAGCTGCCATGGACACCTCCTTCAAACACAGGTCGTGGAGGATGGGTTCTGTAGTAGCTGGTGGAACCACACACCTCAAGGCGTGCCTGCATTCCCCTGGAAAGGCCCCTGTGCACGTGACTTGGGTGGGGTGGAAAGTCCACCTCACGGCACGCGCAGAAGGAATCGAGTCGTTTGGGGCGAAAACCACCCTGGTTTGGCCCACTGTGGCAAAGGAAGTCCAACCAGAAACTTTCCAAAGCGGAGGCCAACGTGAGAAGACTCTTAAAAAAAACAAAACTCTTATGGATGCTGCCCCGGGTGGGTCCGTCCTCCTCCTTCCCGACGGTCAAATGCTTCCGTCCATCTGCTCGACCAAGAACAGGTGGACGGCCTCAAAGGTGGGGCGGTCTTTGATGTCTCGGTGCCAGCATTTCATCATGAGGGAGAAGACGGAATTCGGACACAAAGGGGGTTGGGACAGATAGGCCTGTTGGAAGACGGAAAAGGACAGACAGACAGACGGTTGACACTGCAGGACATTCGCGACCCAAACATCTGGGGTTTGGCTGAATCAAAAGCCATCCCTGTCACCTTCATCCACTACCTTTAAGGGCCATGCAGCTCTCTCAATAACCAATTTATTATAGCATAATTGTAATCACCAGCATCCTATCTACCCACGGAGTGGGAGCAACCTTCTCTAGGAAGGCGGGGAGGGAATTGAGCTTTTTTCTGAATCACTGCTTCAGGCACTTCTGATTTCTATTTTTCAGGGTTATCTAGGTAGAAAGTAGTCCGAAGAGGCCTGCCGTTTCCCTTCATCTGGGAAAAAGGAAGTGAGCAGGTATGGACACAGCCGCAGTACAGAAACTTCCTGCTGTCTTAAAAAAAAAACAACTCCAAAAATCACAACCTCTCCTTTCGGAGTCCTTCCTCCAAGGAATGCCGATGAGCAAAGTTTGGAAACAACACGTTGATTGAGCCTGTCAACATTTTAAAAAAATTGGTTTCTTTCCCATGCAACAGGAGCATCACCTCTGATCTTTAAAAGTTAATCCCCCTTTTTGGAAGTAACGCTGTAGCGCTAAAGCTATCGCTTTAAAAAAAATCTGTTTCATCGGCACACCTGTTGAGTTTTGTTCCTGTGTGATGTGAAAGGCGTGCTTTTGATGTGAACGCCTTCAAGGACCGTGTCCTTTGCAAGCCCTCTGTTTCTTGATTTTGATTGGAAATGAAGAAAAGAGGCAAATGGATGTGACACCTAGCAGCACATGTGAGACCTCTGTGTGTGTGTGTGTTTGTGGAAATAAAGCATCCTGGCCAGGGATGGGCATTTCGTTTCGGAACCAGTAGGTTACGAAATGAACCACGGGAGCCCAGGTGGTCCTCAGAACCGGCCGATACATGCAGATCCAATTGCTCTACCTTTCTCTGTCTCCCGCAGGGCTAAAATCCAAACAGGAAGCACGCTGCGACGTCATCTGTGCTAGATCTGTGGTTCTGGCCAATCAGGAGCTGTGCAGGGACAGGCATCATCCCGCCTCCCTCTCTGATTGGCCAGCCGCACGAAGCAGGAAAGCCGCACTGTCGCAGCGTGCTTCCTCATTGGATTTTAACCCTGCGCGAGACAGAAAAAGGTAAAGCAATTGGATCTGCGTGTATCAGCCGGTTCCGAGGACCACCTGGGCTCGCGCGGTTCATTTCGGAACCAGTAGACCATCCCTAATCCTGGCCCGCTGGATCAATCCCATACCATCTGACCCTGAAAAGGGCCCCCTGGAGTCATTTTACAACCTGGGTTGTCCGTTTCTGTACCTGCCGGCCTTGGTCACGGAAAAACTCTCCCGTATTCTCAATGACCTGCTCATCAGTCAGCCAGCTGTAGGGCTGCTCTTTGCACAGGGTGAACATTTCCCACAGCGTCACGCCAAAAGCCCATACATCACTCGCCGTGGTGAACTTGCCCTAGAAGGAGAAAGAATTGCCCAAGAGTGACTTGAAGGCCATAGCAAGATCCAAGTAAACCACGTCTCCAATTCTTAATTAAGAGTTGTCCACCAACCCAGATGTCAGCTTTGTAGCAGTCACTTAGGGCGCTTTTACACGAGCCCTAAAATCCGAGGCAAAGGGCTCCCAGATCCGGAGCTTAAAAATGTTTTCCCACCCGCTCTGGACTTTAAAAACAATTAAGTACGACCACGCCCACCTAAGGGCGTCCCAGCGCACTTTTCAAGTACCTGGCCTCCAGGAGGTAAAAAAATCTTCCAATGCAGATTGCAGCCGGGCTCCCTCACCTTTTGTTTGTTTTTTTGTCCCCGCCGCCCCTTTAAGAGACAGGAATCACTACAGGGCTGCTTCGCCTGGCAGACGGAGGTGAGCCTGCATTTTTTTCCTCCCTTATTTTCCTCCCTCCCCTCACACAGACAGGAACAATGGAGTGCGGAGGGGTGGGAACACAGGAAGAGGGACAAACCCCCACGATCTCTGGTCCGGATTTAAGTTGCCAGCGCATTTTAAAGGTCGTGTAAAAGCGCCCTTAGTACTGCCTGCTCCGCTCAGGGGGTTGTGTCCCCTGTCCATTCCGCCTCTGCCCTTACCAACAGGATGCTCTCCCAGGCCATCCAACGGATCGGCAGCACGGCCCGTCCCTGGATCCGGTAGTAGTCCCCACTGTACAGGTTCCGGCTCATGCCGAAATCGGCGATCTTGATGGTATAATTGTTCCCGACCAAGCAATTACGGGTGGCCAGGTCCCGGTGTACGAAGTTGAGGGAAGCTAAGTACTTCATGCCAGAGGCGATCTGTGTAGCCATCAGGAGGAGGTGGAGGCAGCTGGGGGACAAACCGTGACAAATAAAACAAACACATGGCAATGAGTGGAAGGTTCGGTAAAGTCCTTTTAAACTCTGTCGCATTCATGGCAGGTTTTTTTGGTCATTTATAGCTTTAGTTATCTTTGACATTCATTGCACTCCCTTCCTCCTGATTCTGCGATGAAGGCAAAGTGACGGAATATAGCTGCTTTCCATTCCCCCCCCCTCAAAACAATCCTGTGAGGCGGGTGAGAGTGAGCAAGGTTCTGGTTAATTCTTCGGTTCCATGGCCGAGGGTGGATTTGAACCCACCTCTTCTAAGTCATAGCCTAGCACTGTAAGTACGACACCACCCTGGCTCACCGCTACCGCACCGCCATCACATTTCATCAGGGATACATCCCTTCAGAACAGAACTTGTCGATCGTTTGCCTTACAATGTCCCCTCACAGGACAAAGCACGCTAAATGCAAGATACACAGGTTAGGAAAACCATGGGCTAGGAGAAACAGACTCATATTGAGGGCTGGGAGAGTAAGAACAGACAAAAGAAAATGTTTTTTCACCCAGCGCGTTGTTAGTCTGTGGAACTCCCTGCCACAGGATGTGGTGATGGCATCTGGCCTGGATGCCTTCAAAAGAGGATTGGACAGATTCCTGGAGGAGAAGTCCATCCCAGGTGACAAACCATGATGGAGATGCGTCATCTCCAGGCTTAAAACCGGGGTACTTCAAGGGCCAGATGCAGGGGAGTGGTAGCAGGAGACAGAGATCTAGTCTCGTGTGCTCCCAGACGCTTCTGGTGGGGCCACTGTGAGATACAGGAAGCTGGACTAGATGGGCTGTTGGCCTGATCCAGCAGGGCTCTTCTTAGGTTCTTATGTTCTTATGACATATTCCATCCACCAGGGCAAAGCCTCTATAAGAAACGAGTAGAGGTGTTGTCGACTTGGATCATCTGCTGTCGGCCTGTCGATTCTCGGCTGACACCCCCCCCCGGCCCGCCACTCTTCTGCCCCTCCTCTTCCCCTTCATCACCTGATGCAAGGCATGTTGTTGGAGAGGGTGAAGGGGCTTCTGCTCTGCCGTTGCAGGAGGAACTGATGGAGATCCCCGTTCTCCATGTATTCCGTGATCATGCACAGCGGATCATCCCGCACGCAGACTCCCAGCAAACGGATGATGTTCGGGTCCTTCAGCCGGGACATGATTTTAATCTCTTTCAGGAAGTCGTTTCTGGGAAGGAAAACGATAAACTGAGAAAGCAGTCTTGTTACTGGATGAAGGAAACCGGAATCCTCCGTGCGTTTCAGCCGACCGATTGATTGCTGAAATCACAACGTACAGTGTACCGTATTTTTCGCTCTATAAGACGCACCTGACCATCAGATGCACCTAGTTTTTAGAGGAGGAAAACAAGAAAATGTTTAGCCTAGGGCAGGCATGTCCAAACTTCGGCCCTCCTGATGTTTTGGACCACAACTCCCAGAATTCTAAGCTTAGATTGCCAATGGCAAAGGCTTCTGGGAGTTGTAGTCCAAAACATCTGGAGGGCCGAAGTTTGGGCATGCCTGGCCTAGGGTTTCATAGCAGGCAAATCCAGGCTGCAGGTAGGGAGAGCAGAGGCCCCATCTTTGCAAACGAGGTGATTGGAACACCTCCTTCCATATGAACCTACCTGGCAATTAAGATCGAGCCCTCCTGAAAGAGCCATCCCTAAAGAAGGTGAAAGGGATGGCTTATAGGAATAGGGCTTTTTCGGCAGCTGCCCCCAGGCTATGGAATACCCTCCCGAGTGAGACCCACCTGGCGCCAACGTTGATAACATTTCGGCACCAGGTAAAAACCTTCCTGTTCCAGAAGTTTTTTCACTAATGATTGTGGGTCCTGATGGCAATTTTAGTGTTGTGTTTTAATATATTGTATTTATATGTTTTTATTGTTCTGATTTTATTGTAATTTTGATGTTTTAATTGTTTATTTTGATTGTGAGCCACCCAGAGACCTTTGGGTAGTGGCCGGCATACAAAATATATAAATCAATCAATCAATAAAATCCAGTCTGCAGCAGGGGACAGGAGAGGCTCTGTGCAGGTTAACATCTCTTTAAGTGAAAATCTGTGATATATATGTAGCAGGGACTACTGTATTCACTCTATAAGATGCACAGACATTCCCCCTTACATTTTAGGGGGGAATGTGTGCCTTAAAGAGTGAAAAATACGGCAATTCAGAAGACACTCCTGCTGCGTTCAACAAGGTGGATTCGAACGAACCAGTGGGGGCTGGCTGATAATTCTAGTTGTGACTGTGGGCGCGCATCCCACAAACTTTGCACCGTCCGAGGCATGCCACTCAGGACGGAGTCCCTGATGGGGTGGGCCGCGCTCACCTCGCTGTCTTGGTGACATTCGGCCTCAGCATCTTGACCGCCACGAGAACCGCCCGGCTGGAGGCGTCGGGAGACGCCCGGCCTAAGAATTCCAGGAGACCATCGGCTTCACAGAGATGGACCTGCAGAGGGGAAAGAGGGTCAACCCAACACAGAGCAAGAACCTAACCCAGGCATGTCCAAACTTTGGCCCTCCAGATGTTCTGGACCACAACTCCCACAGACTTTTTGCCATTGGCCACCTAAGCTTAGAATTCTGGGAGTTGTGGTCCAAAACACCAGGAGGGCCAAAGTTTGAATATGCCTGACCTAACCCAACGGTTCCCAAGATGTTATTGGAGGACAACGCCCAGAAATCCTGGCCAACACAGCCCGCAGCGGAGGCTTCTGGGAGTTTTATTCTGGGAACAGCTGGAGCGTCGATGTTGGGACCGCTGGTCTAGAAGATGGGGCACGGCGGAAGACCTCTCTCCCAGCGGCACCTTCCTTGTATATCAAGAACGGCAAGCATGTTGGGTGCCAGGATGAGTCCTCTTAGACCAGGCATGTCCCAATTTTGGCCCTCCTGATGTTTTGGACCACAACTCCCAGAATTGCAAGCCTGTACTTCCAATGGCAAAGGAGTGTGGGAGCTGTGGTACAAAACATCCAGAGGGCCGAAGTTGGGACCTGCCTGTCTTAGACGTAATGAGCAAGGAAGACTCTGGAGAAGGTGGATGCAACTTAGGGCTGTTAGAAGCTATGGTCCCCTTGATCTCGAGGGACCCCAGAACTATCTGACGTGGGTCAGGTGGATATAGATGTTGGAGATCCCAGGTGACAAACCATGATGGAGATGTGTGTCATCTCCAGGCTTAAAACCGGGGTCCTTCAAGGGCCAGAGGCAGAGGAGTGGGATCAGGAGACAGAGATCTAGTCTTGTGCGCTCCCAGATGGATCTGGTGGGGCCACTATGAGATCCACAAAGCTGGACTAGATGGGCCTTTGGCCTGATCCAGCATGGCTCTTCTTAGGTTCTTATGAGATTGGGCCAAGGTCATGTTGCCAATTCCTTAGCCAAGCAGGGACTCCTACCTGGGGCATCCCTAACCACTGCACCACACAGCCCTTCCTGGGGAAAGGGTGAGAGACGTACCTCCCCAAACTGCCCTTCCCCTAGCTTCTCCTTGAGCCGCAGCTGCTGCCTGGGGAACTCGGCCACCGTGATGTCCTTCTTGGTCAAGGAGTCGACCGTGAGGGCCGGCACCGCGTAGGTGTTGTTGCCCGTCACGCCCTGGAGGCTGACGATGTCCGTCTCCGCGTAATGGGGGACGTTGTTTTGGAAACCTTGGTGAGGCGTGCACTTGGTGACGTCCGGCTCGGCATAATCCCCGCTGCAGGCTGAAAGATGGAGAAGGAAGTGGGAGGCAACAGAGATTCAGACAAGGGTCTTGGGCCGGGGTGGTCAAACTTTTTGGCCCTCCAGATGTTTTTGGACGACATCTCCCAGAATTCCAAGCCTAGACGGCCAATGACAAAGGACAGTGGGAGGTGTGGTCTAAAACATCTGGAGGGCCAAAGTTTGGACACCACTGGCCTTGGGTTTCAACAGGAATCTCTCTGTGCATTCTCAATATCTGTTGTGGGTTTTGGGGGCCGTTTGGCCGCGTTCTGGAAGTTTTTTATCTATCTGTATATGTTGAGGGGGATCCAGGGCGGATCATGAGACACCAGTGCGGCGTAAGCTTTCTGTGAGATTTCAGGCTCCATTTTGGAACTTTTTTAAATCCAAAAATAAGGCACAGCCTTTGGAACTGGAAAAGGTGCAGAAGAGAGCGATTAAAATGGTTACTGGGCTGGGGCACCTCCCTTATGAGGAAAGGCTAAAACATTTGGGGCTCTTTAGTCTGGAAAAAAGGCGCCTGAGGGGGGGATAGGATTGAGACGTACAAAATAATGCAGGGCATGAGTCAAGTGGATAGAGGGACGCTCTTTTCCCTCTCACAAAATACCAGAACTAGGGGACATCCACTCAAATTGTGGGCTGGGAGAGTAAGAATAGGCAAAAGAAAATATTTTTTTCACCCAGCGCATTGTTAGTCTGTGGAACTCCCTGCCACAGGGTGTGGTGATGGCATCTGGCCTGGATGCCTTCAAAAGGGGATTGGACAGATTCCTGGAGGAAACGTCCATCCCAGGTGACAAACCATGATGGAGATGTGTCATCTCCAGGTTTAAAACCGGGGTACTTCAAGGACCATATGCAGGGGAGGGGTATCAGGAGACAGAGATCTAGTCTCGTGCGCTCCCAGACGCATCTGGTGGGGCTACTGTGAGATACAGGAAGCTGGACTAGATGGGCCGTTGGCCTGATCCAGCAGGGCTCTTCTTAGGTTCTTATGTTCCTTGTATCTAGCCATTGGTTTTGAGATTTATTCTGCTGCTTCTACACCCCTCCCCAAGCCTATCCTGTGGGGATCAAAAGCCGAAACGTTAGAGATCTGCCCAAGGTGTTGCCCGCCCTTGGTTTTTCAGGAGAGACGTTCAGGTTTCCCCTGCTGCGATTGGAAAGACCTGAACTCCGAAAAAAGAGACAGAGAAATAGTGATAAAAAGATTGAGGGAAAAATAGTAGATGTAGGGTGGAGGGAAGAGGAAAAGATATGGCATAAAAATTGATAGTCTTGCTCGCTGCCAGAACGAATAGAAGGAGAAAGGTAATGGTTCCCCCCGCACATGCGTGCTAGTTGTGTCCGACTCTAGGGGCGGTGCTCATCTCCGTATTCAAGCCGAAGAGCCAGTGTTGTGCAAGTCCGTGGCCCCGTGGCCAGCGTGGCTGCGAGGAAACACTGTTTGCATCTTCCCGCTTTTTATGGCGGTAGCTATTTATCTACTTGCATTGACATGCTTTCGAACGGCTCGGTTGGCAGGAGCTGGGGTGAACAGTGGGAGCTCGCTCCGCTGAGTGGCAGCACCCGGGATTCGAACCGCCGAGCGGCCGGCTTTGCAGCCGACCGTTTTCGGCGCCTTCGTCCGCTGAGCCTTTGATAATTCCAAAAAAGTCCTCCAGTTGTATTTTATCATAAACCAGCCAGCAGAGGCCGGCTGTGCATCAGAAGTGGTGCCATCCTGTCTATTGGTAGGGCCGGCCTCAGCAACGCATCCAAACAGCTTCCGTCGAAAAGAGGCTTCGAAAAAAGACCAGCCGCCACGGAGGGCGCTCGGATCCTCCTACCTGAGTCCTCGGCACTTTGGGACAGCTCTGGCAGTTTTTGGAGAAGAGCGACGGGCTGGTGATATTCCAGGTCCAACGGGAAGACCCTCTCGTAGGTGGGATTCGTCTGGTGGATCTGGGTCTGCCCGCCGACCACCCTGGAGCTGTAGAACGAGAGTCGGACGGTGGCGTCGTCCTCTACGATTCTTCGAGGAGCCTTGGAGAAGGGAGAGGGGGACAAGAAGGCGATGCAACTTGCAAAGCAGTGGGAGATATTGGAGGGCAATTGTCCCTTTGTCACTACAGTGGTCCCCCCGCCATTTCGCGGTTCATATACTGCGGTCCCGGTATATTGCGGGACCACAGTATATGAAAGGCAAGGGCCCCCGGGGTTAAGCTGCTTGGGCCTGTTTGCAGCCTACTGCATTTAACCCAGGCTTGACAGGCTGCCCCAAATGGGCCTCTGACGGGCTTCCCGGGCCTGTCAAACCGGAAGTTTCCGACAAACCGGAAGTGACTTCCGAAAAACCGGAAGCGATTTCTGGATTGCAAAAAAACACTTCTGGGGCCCGGGAAGCTTGTTGGAGGCCCGTTCGGGGCAGTGCCATGCCCCCCAGTCCTGTCCTGACTCAGCATTCCCATATCGCGGATTTTCAATTATCGCGGGTCGGGTCGGGTCACGAATCCCCGCGATAGGTGGGGGATTACTGTATTTGTGTCAGCTCTGTTTCTAATCGCAAAGCGGCATCTTGTCGTCCTCTTTGTTCCCGCCCAAGAGACTGATTTTTAAAATCGAAGCTAAACAAGTTGAGGAGCCGTGGAGCCATCACAAAATCCAAATGCAAAAGTGGAACAGGGGATAGCTTCAGGCTGCTAGAAAATTCACAAAAACGTTGCTGATATTTTGAGGGCGAAACCCCCTTCCTCAGAGAAGCGCCGATAGGTTATAACATGGCAAAAGCTGGATTGGCCAGGAGTTATTTCTTAGATGTAAGGTCCTTGGCAAGATGGGGGGGGGGAGCCTCAACTCTAAGAGACTGCCTGGCTTTTCTTATAGCACAGGGGCCTCGTGGCACAGTGGTTAAGAGCCCTTTTACACGACTAAAATCCGCTGCAAAACACTTGCAGATCCGGAGCATAACATTGTTTCCCCAGCAGCAGCGGACTTTTAAAAAAATAAAGTACACCCACGCCCACTTAAGCATGCCCCAGCGCACTTTACAAGTACCTGGTCTCCGGAGGTAAAAAGTTTTCCAATGCGGATTGTAAAGCTGTGGATGCCGGGCTCTCCTTGCCTTCTGTTTGTTTTTCTTGTCCCCGCTGCCCCTTTAACAGACAGGAATCCCTACGGGGCTGCTCCAACGGCAGGCGGAGGTGAGCCTGCATTTTTTTCTCCCTTTTTTCTCCCTCCCCTCACCGCAGACAGAAGCAACAGAGTGCGGAAGGGTGGGAACACAGGAAGAAGAACAAAACCCACATGATATCTGGCTTGGGGGATCCGAATTTAAGCTACCAGCGGATCTTAGGGGTCATGTAAAAGGGCTCTACATTGCCTGTCCTGCAGGTAAAACTGTGCTCACGACCTGGGGTTCAGTCCCAGGAGGCCGCTCAAGGTTCACTCAGCCTTCCATCTGTCCAAGGTCAGTACAATAAATACCCAGCTTGCTGGGGGTGGGGGCAATGTATAGCCTGCATAATTAAAATTGCAAACCGCCCAGAGAGAGTGCTCGAAGTGCTATGGGGCGGAATATAAGCAGAACACTTTGCTTTACCGTCTCCAGACGCTTTTGGGCGTACTGCCTCCACAGGATGGTGACGATGACGACGAGAAGGAGCAGGATGATGGCTACCAGGCATCCCACCAAACCGGACGTGTTGGGACTCTCTGCCTTCAGCTCAACCCAAGGGCTGGTGACGGGCAGAACAGTGGTCCCTGGAAAACCGGGACAAACACAGTCAACACAACTGCGCTGACGGACATGTTTCAGCCTCGGCAGCTCCTGTTTCCCAGTTCAAGTTGACCTCGTTGCAAATATTCAGATGCCCTTTTCTACATTTGCATGCAAGGAGGATACAGTAGGACCCTCGTATCCACTGATTCATTATCCACTGATTCAGTTATCCACGGTTGGCAGAGGAAAAAAATAGATAAATCATTCAGCAGCTGCAAAGCAAGTTACTGTCACAAAGAGCAGCTGTAAAGCAAGCTACTGTCATAAAACAGCAGCTGTAAAGCAAGCTTCTGTCACCAACAGCAGCTGTAAAGCAAGCTACTGTGGCAAAACAGCAGCTGTAAAGCAAGTTACTATCACAAAACAGCAATTTTGCGGACATTTTGGCGTTCTCTCTTATCCACGGTTTTCATTATCCACGGGAAGGCTTGGAACCAATCCCTGGTGGAGACTGGGGTCCGACTGTACATGCATTCCTAGGGTTTTTCTTTTAATAATTTCAGAACATGAGAATCCATGGATATCGCTTCTGCAGATAAGGGGCTTCTATTCTGTTAAGGCTGGACCTCTTTGCTGCTTCCTCTCATTGTGTGCAGTGGGTGTGAAATCATTTTTAAATTGATTTTAATGTCTTGATTGATTGGGATTGTTTTACTTTTGTTTTTATAGCTGACTTTTATGGATTTTCTTGCTGCGAACCGCCCAGAGTTCCTTCAGAAAGTTGAGTGGTATATAAATACAAATAAATACATAAATAAATAAATTTAACACACCACCCACCGGTCCTAGTACCTTAGGCCTTTGGCCCGCAGTGGTGGCTAAACTTCGACCCTCCTGATGTTTTGGACCACAACTCCCAGAATTCCGAGCCTCTATTGCCAGTGACAAAGGACTGTGGGAGCTGTGGTCCAAAACATCTGGAGGGCTAAAATTTGGCCACCACAGGGAGTCCAACCCTAGCTGGCCCACTGCTGGTCCTTACCCCGACTTCCATCGGTCGCGTTAGGTTCCTCGGACGGAAGAGGCCCCAACCAGGCTGTGCTCGAGGCCAGGGTGACCACAGTGGGAACGGCGCCATCCATGTCCACTGGAGAAACATGTCCAAAAAGAAACTCATCAGTCATGGCCTGGGGGTGGGAGCCGCCCGGTCCCCAGTTGGTCACCCCAGAGTAATTACTGTATATACTCGAGTATAAGCCTAGGTTTTCAGCCCTAATTTTGGGCTGAAAAAAAGGGGTCCTCGGTTTATATGCGGGTCAATACTTTTAGCCACTGAGGCAAGTTTGGGTCGGTGGCTAAAAGTCATTTTAAACACTGTACGCCACTTCTCCTGACCCCCCCATGTGTAAAATGACTTTTTAAAAGGTCATTTTAAAACAATGTTTAAAATGACTTTGAGCCACCAACTCAAGCACTTGCCTCGGTGGCTCAAAGTCATTTTAAACATCACACGCACACCCAGCTCACAAAGGAGGAGTTGCCAGGCCCTGCTGCATTTCCCACCTTAGGCTTATACTCGAGTCAATACGTTTCCCCAGTTTTGGGGGGTTTAAATTAGGGGCCCCGGCTTATACTCGGGTCGACTTATACTCGAGTATAGACGGTATTGTTCTTGTTCTTTTGGTGCATGGCACCCATAATAGCCTTGTTCAAGACGAAGGGGGAGACAATGCAATTCAAGAACAGAATAAGGAGGAGGATGCAGCGGGGGAAACCCAAACCACTTTAACAGGGGCGTTCCTGCTGTTCCTGAGAGCCAAAACAACAGCACAGTTAAGGCACAAGAGGGAGAGAAAATATGCCGCCATTGTTGTTGTCCTTGTCCTGACTGTTATCAAAATCAAACTGGCAGGAGCAAACCAAGGTATCCCTTGATCATTTCTGAAATGATTACTGGCCTGGGGCACCTCCCTTCTGAGGAAAGGCTAAAACATTTGGGGCTCTTTAGTCTGGAAAAAAGGCCCCTGAGAGGGGATAGGATCGAGACGTACAAAATAATGCACGGCATGAGTCAAGCGGATAGAGGGAGGCTCTTCTCCCTCTCACGAAACACCAGAACTAGGGGACAGCTGCTCAAATTGAGGGCTGGGAGAGTGAGAACAGACAAAAGAATTTTTTTTACCCAGCATGCTGTTAGTCTGTGGAACTCCCTGCCACAGGGTGTGGTGATGGCATCTGGCCTGGATGCCTTCAAAAGGGGATTGGACAGATTCCTGGAGGAAATTCCATCACGGGTTACAAGCCATGACAGAGATGTGTCATCTCCAGGCTTAAAAACAGGAAGGAGTGGTATTAGGAGACAGAGATCTAGTCTCGTGTGCTCCCAGAGGCATTTGGTGGGGTCACTGTGAGATACAGGAAGCTGGACTAGATGGGCCTTTGGCCTGGTCCAGCATGGCTCTCTTCTTATGTTCTTATGTTCTTCTTATGTTCCTATGTTCTGTTCTTGTTAATAAATTTATATAGGGTTTTTTTTTTGTTAGACCTTTCCTTTGCAGGGTGGGGGAATCCATACATGTGATCTTCTCAGACGGGAACACGGAGGGGGGGTGCGTTCACCTGACTGGAAGGAGACTTCGCTGATCATCATCCAGGCATCGGCAAAGTAGAAACGGCACAGGATCGCTTTGCCCACCCGGTGGTTGAGGGGGACAGTCACGAAGCGGGCGCTGGGGTTCTTGTCGTCCAGGACGGTGTCGGCCCCCACGGGCTCCGGCTCCCACTCCGCAAACAGCTGGGGCTTGAAGAGGCAGTCCACCCTCTCAAAGATCTTCACCCCCTTCGGAAACATGTTGTTGCAATGGACCTAGAGTTTGGAGAAAGAGGCCGGGCGGAGGAGAACCTAAGAACATCAAGAAGAGCCCTGCTGGATCAGGCCAAAGGCCCATCTAGTCCAGCTTCCTGGATCTCACAGGGCGCTTTTACACGAGCCCTAAAATCCGAGGCAAAGGGCTCCCAGATGCGGAGCTTAAAATTGTTTTCCCACCAGCTCCGGACTTTAAACAAAATAAAGTACGACCACGCCCACCTAAGCGCGTCCCAGCGCATTTTCCAAGTACCTGGTCTCCAAAGGTGAAAAATTTCTGATGCGGATGTAAAGCAGTGAGTGCCGGGCTCTCCTCGCCTTGTGTTTGTTTTTTGTTTGTTTTTTGCCCCCCACCCCTTTAAGAGACTGAAAGAGACTGGAATGGTTCCCGGAGCAGCTCGAGGGCAGAGCGGAGATGAGCCTGCATTCTTTTCTCCCTTTTTTTCCTCCCTCCCCTCACGCAGACAGGAGCAAAGGAGTGTGGAGGGGTGGGAACACAGGAAAAGCGACAAACCCCCAAGATCTCTGGTCCGAATTTAAGTTGCCAGCGGATCTTAGGGGTTGTGTAAAAGCGCCCACAGTGGCCCCACCAGATGCCTCTGGGAGCACATGAGACTAGATCTCTGTCTCCTGATACCACTCCCCTGCATCTGGCCCTTGAAGTACCCCGGTTTTAAGCCTGGAGATGAGACATCTCCATCATGGTTTGTCACCTGGGATGGATTTTAACTCCAGGAATCTGTCCAATCCCCTTTTGAAGGCAACCAGGTCAGATGCCACCACCACCTCTTGTTGCAGGGAGTTCCACAGACTAACATCATGCTGGGTAAGAACGTTTTTTTCCTTTTCCCTGTTCTCACTCTCTCAACGCTCAATTTGAGTGGATGTCCCCTAGTTCTGGCGTTTTGTGAGAGGGAGGACACGTCAGGGCCTGCCGATGGAGAACCGTGGCACCCACCATAAGCAACCGTACTGAGCCTGAGCCTGCGCTCTCTACTTTGGGTGGCTAGTTAAGGCCTCGGCAACTGAACTCAGCACTGTGTTCCTCTGGCGGGGATGAGAGGCGGGCCAAGTGGCAGTCACATGCAAAAACACAACATGTTCCCAGCATGCCGTCGGACACCGAACCCACCCGTACCTTCATGGAGGTGAAGTTTCTCTGGCGATCAAACTGGAACTCCATCTGGACGGCCCCGTCCGGAAAGCTTTCGTTCCTCCAGCCCACGTAATCGTAGCCTGGCCACACGCGGTACTGGTGGCTCTTGGTGAAATCGTCCAAACCCAAGACGCCGTCGGTGAGCTGGCCCAAACCCCCGTGCAGGCGCCTGCCAAGAGAGCGTGGCCATTACATCCACCACACGAGAGCATTCCGAGACTAAGAGGGGATCAGCCACAGCATCTCAGTAGAGATTTGAGGGATGTAGTAGATAGAGAGATAGATAGATAGATAGATAGATAGATAGATAGATAGATAGACAGATAGATAGATAGATAGACAGACAGACACACAGACAGACAGAAAGACAGACAGACAGACAGACAGACAGACAGACAGACAGACAGACAGATAGAAAAGAAGGAAGGCACAGATAGAGAGAGAGAGAGAAGGAAAGAAGGAAGGCATAGATAGATAGATAGATAGACAGACAGACAGACAGACAGACAGACAGACAGACAGACAGATAGGAAAGAAGGAAGGCACAGATAGAGAGAGAGAGAGAAGGAAAGAAGGAAGGCATAGATAGATAGATAGATAGATAGATAGATAGATAGATAGATAGATAGATAGATAGATAGATAGATAGATAAGAAAGAAGGAAGGCACAGATAGATAGATAGATAGATAGATAGACAGATAGATAGATAAGAAAGAAGGCACAGATAGATAGATAGATAGATAGATAGATAGATAGATAGATAGATAGATAGATAGATAGATAGATAGATAGATATACAAGTGGTACCTTGTATAAAGGAATTAATTCGTTCCAAATGAAATTCTGTTAAGCAAATTTTCCTTTGTACAAATTCCCCACAGGAATGAATTGAAAACCGATTAATCCCTAACCGCTTTTCTGTTGTACGGATTTGCCCCATAGGCGATTCTGTTGAGCGATTCCTCCCTATCTCTGGAAATTTTTTTCCTTTCAGCGGATTTTCTGTTAAATCAACCGCTTGTTCCATGAGGGTCCACAGTATTTACTTCCAACGAATGCGAATTCTCAGAGAATTTTGTGGACGGTTTCCTTTCCCCTTTCTTTTGAGAAAACGGCACAGTGTCTTGATAGTTATTTAATATTTGTTGACCACAAACAGACCTCAGACTCCCGTACTCCATTTTTAGACCAATAGGGTGAGTGGAAGAGAGGTGACCTCTTACTTGCGCTCATGGTAGCCATCATAGGTTGAGTCATTAAGATACACCACAGGATGGCCCGGGGCGACTATCACCTCTCCTTCGGGCATGCTGTAGGACTCCAAACCATCTGAGAAAACAAAAAGCTGAAGGTCACCGGAAGAATCTGCCCCATATGATTCAAACATGCCGGTGGTTCTTTCTCACGCTTCCATCCTAACTCCTCCCCAACCCAAATCACTGTGACGCTATTAAGTGAAGAACCTAGCTTTGTGTAAAACAGGCAGAACATAGAACATTACATAAAAACATAAGACTATAAAATCAGCCTTGCTGGAACAGGCCACAGCCCATCCCGTCCAGCATTCTGTCTCCACACAGCGGCTCACCGTTTGCTTCAGGGTGTTCCCAAGCAGATGTCTTCACCTGCTTACGATTCCCCGCAAATGGCATTGAGAGATATCCCGTCTCTCTCAAATCTTTTTTGTAAAAAAAAAACCTTAAGGACTAGAAACTCAGTTGCTTAAAAAACCAGGATTAAATTCTTAAGCAAGTATCCTTTGACAAATAAAAGTTAAAGGGCTAGTATGCTCTGTCTATGAAAACCACTGCATGTGAAAGTTTCTTTGAACAGGACTCATAAGAAAATTTCACATGTATTTTTTGTAATCGTTTTAGCCTGTATTTTGTTTCAAACAATAAAATAAAATAAAATAAACCAAGATGAAATTGTAAAAAAAATAAGAGAGAGAACAGGATTCATATACAGTACATTACGTAGGTAAAGTTCATATATATAGTTGTATATGTGAGAACAAATTTAAGAACATAAGAATAGCCTTGCTGGAACAGGCCACAGCCCATCCAGTCCAGCATTCTGTCTCACACAGTGGCTCACCGTTTGCTTCAGGGGATTCCCCAGCAGATGTCTTCACCTGCTTACGATTCCCCGCAAATGGCATTGAGAGATATCCCGTCTCTCTCTCCAACCCGGAGGTTGTCCATCATGAGAGCCATGGATACCTTTGTTCTCCATGGACTTGTCCAGTCCTTTCTTAAAGCTGTCAAGGCTGACAGCTGTCACCACTTCTTCTGGCAGGGAGTTCCACAGACCAGTGATCCTCTGGGTGAAAAAGGACTTTCTCTTACTTGTTGAGATCCAGCACCCAAAGGTTTCATGGAGTGCTCCCTAGTTGTAGTGCAGTGCGATAGGAAAAACAGCTTTTCCTTATCTACTTTGTCCACACCGCGTATGATTTTATAAACTTCAGTCAGGTCCCTTCTTAGGCGCCGTCGTTCAAGAGTGAAGAGGCCCAGCCGTTGCAGCCTCAGATGGTAAGGAAGGTGTTCCAGTCCCCCGAATCATTCTGGCTGCCCTCCTCTGCACGTTTTCCATTTCCATAATGCCCTTCTGTTTATGTCACCTAACCCCTTTGGAGCCATAAGCTCCAATACCAACTACAGGACTGACCAGTGGTGGTGGTGATGAACTAGAGAACATCTAAGCGATGCCATCCTCCATTAAGATGGGAGATACCACCTAAGGCAGTGGTTCCCAACCTTACGTCTTCAGATGTTCCTGGACTATCACTCCCAGAATTGTTGTGAGAATTCCCTCAGAGCTCCTTGCCAGAACCTGGTTTTGAGTTGTAAATCCTTACCGGACCAAACACAACCATAGAGTTCTACTCTCATGCAGACGGTCATGGGCTGCTCGGTTACTGGGATCACACGGATGTAGCGGGCGATGACCGGAGGCCGGAGATCTTTCAAGACCACGTCGTACGTGTCCACGTTGCCTTGGATCACCTAGAACCGGGAAGAGGTTGCAAGATCCCTTCCACGGAACGCCGTGGAACGCAATCCGTGGGGTCTGGTGGTACACAAGTACAGCAGGCATGTCCAAATTTCGGCCCACCTGATGTTTTGGACCACAACTCCCAGAATTCCAAGCCTGTATTTCCAATGGCAAAGGACTGTGGGAGTGGTGGTCCAAAACATCTGGAGGGCCAAAGTTTGGCCACCACGGCAGCAGAGCCATGCATACTTGCATCTGGATTCCACCCAGTTGCAACAGTCCTGCCACGCTGCAAAAGCTTACGGCAGTGGTGTCCAAAACGTTACCTCTCCAGATATTTTGGACCACAAGACCCACAGTCCTTTATCATTGGCAATCTAGGCTTGGAATTCTGGGAGTTGTGGTCCAAAACATCTGGTGGGCGGCTCCCTGAAGTTTGGACACTCCGGCTGACGGCCTCTACTTGTGCCTCTTCTCCAAATGGGCAATGCACCATGAGAATGATGTAGATTTATGAATCCCCATTTTTGAGAGGTCTAGCTTTTGAAGGAACATACCTGATCCTGGAATTTCTTCCCCAGGGGAAAACTCTAAGCGGTGTGCCACCGGCAGAACCCAGAGAGCTGCATTTCTAAAGCTGTTTGCTAGGTTTGGGGAGCTACTATTTCCAGCAACTAAGGAATTAGTCTGCCAAATGCCTGGCAGGTACCAGATTTTTTAAAAATACGGGACATTTCCAGGAAAATAATAATCTGGGAAGACGGCGGCAAAGAGGGGTATGAAACGGGAGATTCCTGGATAATATGGGATACTTGACAGGTATGGTTGAATATTTGCTTTCTGATTTATATGCTGGCCAGGACCTGACTGGAGATTCCCACCAATATCAATATAATTCCGTAAATCCCAATTAATGAGCAGACACTCGCATCCCAGTGGCACAACGGGGTGTACGACAAGACGCGGGGGGTGGGAACTCCTTAATGAGTAGCGCGTCGCTGCCACGATGGAGGCAAACAAATTGACAGCAGTGACATAACATAAGAACATAACATAACATAACATAAGAAGAGAGCCCTGCTGGATCAGGCCAAAGGCCCACCTAGTCCAGCTTCCTGTATCTCACAGTGGCCCCACCAGATGCCCCTGGGAGCACACAAGACTCGATCTCTGTCTCCTGATCCCACTCCCCTGCATCTGGTCCTTGAAGGGTAGAACTCACAAGGAAAGAGACAAAAGCAGCCTGCAACAAATGTAGGCATTTTGCTTGTAAGGGGAAGTAACTTCAAAGGTCCCAAATGGAAATCTAGTTGCGGCATTCGTGTTACAATTTAAACTTTTCCCGGTGTTACTTTTAAAGTTTTGGTTTGTTTGTTTCTTTAGCATTGGGCAATACTTTGTTTCAAGTTTTCTTATACTATATGTTTTATAAAGCAAGACCAACAAAAAAAGCTGCCGGGAAAACAACACAAGTTACCTTTTAACCACTGTAACCGGTAACAAGGAATTACTTTGGGGACACTGTAGCAGATCATAGGAAGAGCTGCCTTTGAGTCAGAATGCTTGGCTTTAGGAGAAGGTTTAGAACATACGAACCTAAGAAGAGCCCTGCTGGGTCAGGCCAAAGGCCCATCTAGTCCAGCTTCCTGGATCTCACAATGACCCCACCAGATGCGTCTGGGAGCGCACGAGACTAGATCTCTGTCTCCTGATACCACTCCCCTGCATCTGGCCCTTGAAATACCCCCGGTTTTAAGCCTGGAGATGACACATCTCCATCATGGTTTGTCACCTGGGATGGACTTTTCCTCCAGGAATCTGTCCTATCCTCTTTTGAAGGCATCCAGGCCAGAGACCATCACCACAGACTAACAACACGCTGGGTAAAAAAATAAATATTTCCTTTTGTCTGTTCTCACTCTCCCAACCCACAGTTTGGAAATCTCCTGTAGGATTCTGGCTTAAAAAAAAAAAGAACAATTATCTGATGTAAAGCCGTTGAGGAAGAACAGAATCTTTCCTCTCCAAAACAACCAACCAACCAAACAAACAAACAAACTGGGGTGTATGTGTTTCTACCTTTGGAAAAAAAGCAGAGAAACTGCCTGAGGAAAGAACATTCCTCTCTGCTATAGTTTGTTGAGCGTTGAAGTATCTCTTCCTTCAGGGTGGTTTCCCCCAGGCCCTCGACACCCACCTGCCTGTTCTGACGATCCTTCCAGGACAACCAGCGCTCCCCGTCGCGGCTGTAATCGATGCGATAGGCCCGGGCAAACTCCTTCCCGGTGGCGCGAGCGTGCCTCCCTTGAGTGCCCACCAGAGTGATAAAATAGAACTTGTGGAGGTCAATTTGGAGGAACTGCACGTCTTCGGGTTGTAGGAGACCCGCCGGACACCAGGCACCGTCCCCTTCCTCTCTCAGTAGCCTGAGTGCATGCAGGAGGGAGGAAGAGAGAGAGAGAGAGAGAGAGAGAGAGAGAGAGAGAGAGAGAGAGAGGTGGTGGTGGGTGGAATCACAGAATCATCAATCATGGAAGGGGCCTCTAAGACCATCAAGTCTAACTTCCTGTTTTGGGTGTTTTTTTTTGTTTAGTTTACAGGAGGACCCCCATATCCACTTATTCATTATCCACTGATTCAGTTATCCACGGCTGGCAGATAAATTAAATAATTCAGCAGCCACAAAGCAAGCTGTTGTCACAAACAACAGCTGTGGAGCAAGCTATGGTCACAAACAGCAGCTGTAAACCAAGCTACTATCACAAACAGCGGCCACAAAGAAAGCTACTGTGTCAAAACAGCAGTCATAAAGCAAGCTACTGTCTCAAAACAGCAGTTTGGGGGTAGGTGGGCAGGCGTTCTCTCTTATCCACGGTTTTCGTTATCCAAAGGGAAGGCCTGGAACCAATCCCCAGTGGATACCGGGGTCCTACTGTATTTGAAATTAATATACCGCCTGCTTGCACGGAGGCCGCTCAGGGCGGGGCGCAAGATAAAAACACCCATTAAGAGAACAGAATTCATGCCCTAAAAAGTTAAATATTTTGCTGTTGTGGATGATACATATCTTAACATACATATACTTACGATGGCCAGATTAGCCTGGGCTCAATGCTGGAAGGCAGTTAAAAGCCCGGGAGATGAGACAGCAATTAATAAAAGGATCGAACGTGTAGAGCTAGACATTTTAACATATAGGTTAAGAAACAGGGAAGAATGTAAATTTGCCTCTGTTTGGAATAAATTTTATATTTGAATACATAGAAAAAAAAGAGAGATATAAAAATGTAATTTCTGCTTTTGAGACTAGAGCAATAGAGAATGGAACTGTATCGGTACCTAAAATGTTAGCAATTTATATAAGGCATTGACATTCTGTACCTCACTTCCTCTGAAACAATAAAGCAAAGCGTTCTGTTTATATACCACCCCATAGCAGTTCAAGCACTCTCTGGGCGGTTTACAATTTAAATATGCAGGCTACACCAGTCAAGTGGAAATCTGTTTTGTTTTTTATTTGGAAAAATGCTGAATAAAGATGAATTTAAAATAATAATAATAATAATAATAATAATAATAATAATAATAATAATACAAAATCCAGCATAGTTAGCTGTGTGGTTAACAACAACAATAATAATAATAATAATAATAATAGTAATAATAATAATAATAATAATAATAATAATACAAAATCCAGCATAGTTAGCTGTGTGTACAAAACAAACACACAAAACAAACACAACAACACAATATATATAATAATAATAATAATAATAATAATAATAATCAACATGAGTTCTATTTACCGTGCGTATTGGGGTCCAGTAGAGTCGTACCATTGGCTAGACGCTGTGATATCCTCATCCCGGATCGTCCCTTCATGCATCCCCAGAGGGTACCGGCATATCGCTGTGGAAGAAGGAAGAGGTAAAAATGAGCACGGATCCTTGGGGCGATTCTAAACCGCTGTAACCATTGCGATCCTCTTGACAGGTTTGTGGTCTCCTTTCTTTTTAACCGGGCTTCATGGGGAGGGGGGTCTTAGCGGCGCTCAAGGTGGCTTGTTAAGTGTTCCACCCGAATATAGTGTTAATTGCACTATATTAGGGTGGAAGACTAATATAGTGCAATTAAACAAACAAACCAATAAAAAAACAGAACAGTTGCACCGTGTATTTATCAAATCAATAAATCACCAGCCAGAGACAGGCCGGTTTGAGAGCATTATTTTAAGTTACTCCGTGTGATTCCCCTATATCTGTCCATTGTCAAGTTTCTCATTTCTTCTGTGCTCAGGGTTGGTGTTTTTTGGGGTCTTAAGGTCAAGAAATGTTTTGCTGGAGGAGAGTTTTGGCTACACCCTGGATATCTATCTATCTGTGCCTTCCTTCTTATCTATCTATCTATCTATCTATCTATCTATCTATCTATCTATCTATCTATCTATCTATCTATCTATCTTTGCCTTCCTCCTTTCCTATCTATCTATCTATCTATCTATCTATCTATCTATCTATCTATCTATCTATCTATCTATCTATCTATCTATCTATCTATTGAATTAGCACTGCTTAAATCTGCTGTGACTCTCACCTTCCCTGTCCAACTGGGTATGAACTGGATCCCTGCTCCTAGTTCAAAAAGGTTGGGACTACAAATCCCTTTATCCCCTCCCCGCCAAGCAGCACAGCCACTGGCTCTAATGGCAGAGGGACTCGGAGAACAGTACATGGGGGGGGGGAGTATTCAGCATTGTAAGTATTTAAGTACAGTATTAGCTATTAAATGCCCAGAGTGGCCTCTGGGCCAGACGTCAGGGCTATAAAAGTCAAATAAATAAATTAAATGAAACGAATAAATCCCTGCCAACACCGGGGATTTCTTTCTGCAGTTCAGAGGTTCTGGACACCAAGGGAGGGCTTTTGGTGGGTACGGAGGGGAGGGGCCCCCGCCCAGCCACGGAAGGCCACTGCGCTCCCTACCGGGGTTGACTTCGGAGCCGAAGCAATGGGAGAGGCCGGCCAACAATAAGAACGGCAGAACGAGCATCCTTCGTGATGCGGGAGGCGTCCCCCACCGACTGAGGATCAATCCGGCGGGGCTCCTGGTCGGTTGGTCAGTGCCATTCACGTTTCTGGAAGAAAAAAAGAAAAGAAAGTGGAAGAAAACTGAGATCTTAGCTACTTTCCCAGATGCTTTTGTAGATGCATGCATTTGGAAAATGCAAGCAACTTCGGGTCCTGGGTGCCAGTCCGGAGTCCGGACTGTAAAATGATTACTGGCCTGGGGCACCTCCCTTATGAGGAAAGGCTAAAACATTTGGGGCTCTTTAGTCTGGAAAAAAAGGCACCTGAGGGGGGGATAGGATCGAGATGTACAAAATAATGCAGGGCATGAGTCAAGTGGAGAGAGGGAGGCTCTTCTCCCTCTCACAAAATACCAGAACTAGGGGACATCCACTCAAACTGAGGGCTGGGAGAGTGAGAACAGACAAAAGAAAATATTTTTTTACCTAGCGTGTCGTTAGTCTGTGGAACTCCCTGCCACAAGAGGTGGTGCCCTGCATGAACCAGCAGGGGAAACGGCCAAAGCAAGGACCGCCGTTGGAACCGTTTCCCCCCCCCCCCAGGGCCATGACAAGATTCAAAGTTGGCCTCTTTCTTGGCCAGTTCAGTCTGTGGAAGGAGAAAGTCTAGAGATGGTCCTTATCTGCACCCACGAGGAAGATTCTGTTGTGTGGCTGACTTTTATCGGCATCAAGATGAGGCCTGTTCCCTTCCTCTCCTGCTCAAGGGACCCCTCCTCTGTCGTTTGCATCCTGATGGCCAAACAGGAAAGCGTTAAAACTCTTCCCGCCCGGGGGAAATGGGGGCAGATCCAGTTTCTAATTGCTAACAGCTGGCGGAATATATGCATTTTTTTAAAAAAAAATCACCATTACCACAGCTGGAAGAAAGAGGCAGGCCGGGGAGGGGATGGACGGATGTAGAACAGCTGCCTTGAACTTTTGTTGGGGTGGGGGGGGGGGAAGAAGCAACCCTTGCTTCCCATGGTGGGGGACTTCCCCCCCCCCCTTATATCTTTCCCCCTTTCCTGCTGTTTCAACCCATTTTTGCTCAGTTTCCACCCTTCTCTTTTATTGGTGCAGAGGGTGCTACGCCCAGCCCCTTGCGTGCCGAAACGCCTCCGTGCGAGCGCTCCAGAATTGGACAGATGTTGCTCCGTTGCCAACGTCTCCCAGAATCCTCTCTGGTCCGGACCGGGACACGGGGGAAATTCTGCTTGCATCTTGCAAGGAGATCTCAGGAGATCCCGGTACCTCCAACCACCCCCTTGGCTCAACACCGCTAACTTCGGGTCTCCTAGAAATCACGATTTTTTGGCATCATCCCTGAAAGATTATTTTTGGCACCAAAAAGTTCCCCCACCGCCACCCACCCTGAAACCTGGCTGTTACAGCAGCATCAGCCCTTTGGAGGGTTCGATTCTCCTGTAGATCAAGATTATGAACTCTCTCTTTGCACAAACCTGAGTTGAGCAGAAAACAAAACATCCAGTTTTGTTTGATTGATTTTTTAATATGGTATATAAAAAAGTAAGAACTCTAATGGCATTGCAAGGATGGCATTGATATGAGCTCCAGGAGGGTCAAATCACTGGGGGGGGGGAGGGGGAAAGGGGTCTTGGATCCTTGAAGCATGATAGATGCAGGTTTGGGATTTGCTGCAATTTTCCTTTGAGCAGAAAGTTAGGGTAGAAAAAAATTTAAATAGAGTACATTCCCCTAGACCAGTGGCGGCCAACCTCAAGCGTGTGCTGGCCAAGGTTTCGGGGAGAGGCAGTATCTGGGGGCCCAAGAGCGGAAGCCATGGCTAGAGACTACTCCCTGCGGTTCATTTGTTTTAATTTATTTAAAGCAAAGCAAAGCAAAAACAAAGTGTTCTGCTTATATACCGCCCCATACCACTACAAGTAGTCTCTGGGCGGTTTACAATTTTTTAATGACAGTGTGCAGGCTACACATTGCACGCACCCCGAGCAAGCTGTGTACTCGTTTTACCGACCTCGGAACGATGGAAGGCTGAGTGAACCTTGAGCCTGCTACCAGGGATTGAACCCAGGTCGTGAGCACAGTTTTACCTGCAGGACAGGCATTTAACCACTGCGCCACGAGGCAAATGTTTTTGTTCCACCTTTCGCCATAAGACAGGGTCCATCGTAGCGGCAAGGGGATGTGACCGTGGCCTTCAGCTACCTGACCCCATTGCCTCTCTACAGTGGTCCCCCCGCCATTTTGCGGTTCATATACAGCGGCCCCCGTATATCGCGGGACCACAGTATATGAAAGGCAAGGGCCCCAGGGGTTAAGCTGCTTGGGCCTGTTTGCAGCCTACTGCATTTAACCCAGGCCTGACAGGCTGCCCCAAATGGGCCTCCGACGGGTTTCCCGGGCCTGTCAAACCGGAAGCGATTTCTGGATTGCAAAAAACCACTTCTGGGGCCCGGGAAGCTTGTTGGAGGCCCGTTCAGGGCGGTGCCATGCCCCCCCCCCCCGGTCCTGACCTGACTCAAAAATCCCCATATCGCCGATTTTCAATTACCGTGGGTCAGGTCGGGTCCCTAACCCCTGTGACAGGTGGGGGATTACTGTACATCTAATGCAGGCATGTCCAAACTTCAGCCCTCCAATGTTTTGGACCACAACTCCCACAGTCCTTTGTTGTTGGCAATCTAGGCTTGGAATCCTGGCAGTTGTGGTCCAAAACATCAGGAGGGCTGAAGTTTGGGCATGCTTGATCTAATGGTAGGGCTGAGCCAAGCTAGTCCCTATCAGAATAGACCAGGCATGTCCAAACTTTGGCCCTCCAGATGTTTTAGACCACAACTCCCACAGTCCTTTGCCATTGGAAATACAGGCTTGGAATTCTGGGAGTTGTGGTCCAAAATATCAGGAGGGACGAAGTTTGGTCATTGCCTGGAATAGACCCTCTGAATCTAGAAGACTTAGTGTTGACTTAATAATTATGACCCTCAAGTCAACTCCAACTGCCCAAGTTTCCTCGATATAAGATGCCCAGAGGTGGTTTCCTACTCCTGCCTTTTGGGGGCCCTCTGGGACCACACCACAGTCTGCCCAAATCTGCAATGGAGGCAACCACCACAGACCCTTTGGCTAATCTCAGGTGGTTCGCGTCCCCGGAGGCACAGGGCAGACGCGAATTCTCCGGCCCAAAGCTCTCCAGTTCACCTAGCGGCAACTCAACCATTTACGCAACACGGCTCTACTAGCTTGGGGTTACCAGTTGGGTTTTTAGGCCTAGAGATGGCCACGAACTGAGAGAGATGGTCGTTCGTGATGGTCCGTGGTCTGTCGCCATGGCACTACGCACTTTCACAAACTTTCTCTGACAACATGAACTGTTTGGGTGCTCATGTTTGCCATTTTGCTTCGTTCCAGGCAGGGGTGTTTTCCCAAACGAACCACAAAATGGCCAAATTTGTGGGGTGCATTTTTTGTTTTGTTTTGTTTTGGTTTGGTTTGGTTGCTTCTTGGTTTATTTTATGCCCATCTCTATTTAGGCCTGTATCAACAAATGTATGTGTCAGGGAAATAGCTATGTTTAAATATTTGAAAGGATGTCATATTGAAGAGGGAACAGGTTTGTTTTCCATGGCTTCAGAGACTAGGACTCGGGGCAATGGTTTCAAACTACAGGAAAAGAGATTCCATTTGAACATTAGGAAGGACTTCATAACAGTTCGAGCTATTCGTCAGTGGAATATGCTGCCGCGGAGGGTGGTTGAGTCTCCTTCTTTGGAGGTTTTTAAGCAGAGGCTGGATGGCCATCTGTCGGAAATATTGTGATGGGGGTTCCTGCATGGCAGGGGGTTGGACTAGATGGCCCTTGAGGTCTCTTCCAACTCTATGATTCTATGATTCTATGAAATAACACATCAGCAAAAAAAAAAAAAATCTCTCACTGGTAAAACCACCAAATCCCAAATCTAAAACCAAAGCATTGCAGCAGTGTTTGTTTTGTTTATACCAACAAAACTCTGAATCCATGTGAGACAACAGCTTTCAAAGCTATTCGATATAGGCGTACGGTGGATGTTTGATCTGGCCGGCGGGACCTTATAGCCAACAGGACTTCATTGTGAGGCGGATAGATGCACCGTACACCATCAAAGAGGGAATACTATCCCGAAATTATTTCACCTGGATTTATTAATTGCCACGGCTATGCAACGGGCCTGTTGAGGCCGGGAGCCATGTTGACCTGCCATGCCAGACACCTATGAGCGCACATTGACGCTTCTTGTCTCCCAACCACAATCCTAGCTGGTATAGTAGGACCCCTGTATCCACTGATTCATTATCCGCTGATTCAGTTATCCACGGTTGGCAGAGGGAAAAAAATCAAATAATTCAGCAACCACAAAGCAAGCTGTAAAGCAAGCTGTTGTCACAAACAGCAGCTGTAAAGCAAGCTACTGTCACAAACAGCGGCCATAAAGCAAGCTACTGTCAGGAAACAGCAGTTTGGGGTGAGTGGGCAGGCGTCCTCTCTTATCCACGGTTTTCATTATCCACGGGATGGCCTGGAACCAATGCCCAGCGGATACCGGGGTCCTACTGTAATTTTCTCAAGCAAAAGGTTATACTACTCATATTAGGAATGAGTTTGGCCACCAGTTTACAAGCCCAGTCAAAATATAAGCACCCCGCAGAATTCAAGAATTCAGAGTCCTGTCTGTCTCCCATGGGAAATACAGCGGTACCCCTATTCAAGAGCAGCTTGACTTAAGAGCAATTCGACTTAAGAGCGGAAAACTGTTGGCATTTTAACTGCCGACTTACCAATTTTAGACATGGTCTGCTCAACTTACAATTTTTTTAAAATTTTGTAACTTATTTTTTCAAAATTTTTAGACAGGTACCCCGACTTAAGAGTAGTTTGACATAAGAGCATGCATTCGGAACGGTTTAAATTCATAAATTGAGGCACCACTGTAGATATGGGTAGAACAGTACCATTTGGCTTCTGAGGTCCTGAAAATAATGTTTAGAAGCGCCTTTCCTATGAGTCCAATAAGATACCAAATCTTCTTGCACTGTTACACCAGCCAGGGTGGCTGTGGGCAACCCCCTAGAACAGGTATGTCCACACTTCGGCCCTTCAGATGTTTTGGACTGCAACTCCCACAGTCCTTTGCCATTGGCATTCTAAGCTTAGAATTCTGGGTATTGTCGTCCAAAACATCAGGAGGGTCGAAGTTTGGACATGCCTGCCTTAGAAGAAAGGAACGCCCAACCATTTCTGAAATATTGTCTACCTGGAAAACCTTGAAAAGCGTTGCCGCTGACTCAGAATTTACATATCGGCACGCTATTGGTTTTTTAAACCAGAATTAGGCCCGGCGGCTGGTCATGCCACACACACGCCTCTCCTCTGACCGTCTTTCGGGCAGAGAAATGGGTAAACCAGCGGTTCTCCACCGGTGGGTCCCCAGATGTTCCTGGACCGCAACTCCCAGAAACCCCTTCCAGCACAGCGAGCGGTGGAGGCTTCTGGGAGTTGCAGTCCAGGAACATCTGGGGACCCACCGGTGGAGAACTACTGGGGTAAAATCGCAAAATAATTTGCAAGTTGGAGACAGAACTTGCTGCACCCTCCTGGCCCATGCACGAATGAGGTCTTGGCAGCAGCAGCAGCAGCATCCTCATCATCAGAGCAGGAAGGGGCCCCAGGGACCACAAAGCCCAGCATCCCCGTGTCCAGGAGGCCCGGACAGTGGGGGAAACCAAACTCCAGAAAGCTGCTGAGCTTTCCCAAACCCAGCTCAAGATTTCCGGCATTCTCAAACTCGGCCTGCCCCAGAAACCGAGCCAAGAGTGGATCCACTTCCCTCCTTCCTTCTGGGGGTAGTGGGGGCATCATCCTTTGCCCACCCCACCCCACCCCAGCCCGTGGGCTACCCAGGCCAGCTTTGTGGCTATCCCCCCCACCCCCAGCCAAGACTGGCAAAGCAGGCAGGACTTGGACCAGGGAGAGATTGGTGGGGGGGGGGGGGAGAGAGAGAGAGAGAATAGGCTGGGTTTAGCTGAGCAGAAGCAACAAAAGAATGGGGGGAAAGGAGGGGGGAGCAGGAAGGAAGCATGCAAGAAACACCCCCCACCACCCCCACCACTTTTTAAACAAAAGCACAGCAGCAAAACATCTGGAAGAGGGGGATGCAGCCCTACCTGCCCGGCTTGGCACTTCTGATGCCCGGGGCCAGGGCCAGGGGAGCCTTCCTGCCGCCATGGCTCCAGCTGTGTGTATGTGTGTGTGTGTGTGTGTGTGTGTGTGTGTGTGTGTGTGTGTGTGTGTGTGTGCTGTGCTCTCCCTTTTCCGCTTTACTTTTTTCCAACAACAGGAGGTCGGCTCAAAAACTTTTTTTTTGTAAGGGGAAGGAGGGCTCCTCCTCTCCTATTCCTCCTCCTCCTCCTCCTTCTGCTCGCAGCAGCGCCCTGGAGAGTTCCTTTTTGGCTTTTTTTTTTGGTCACTTCCAGTTCCTATAGCAGCAACCTCCGGAGGGAGGCCAGGGAGGGGAGGAAAATAATAATAAAAATAAAATGAAATGAAATCAAGAGAGCTGGTGTGTGTGTGTGTGTGTGTGTGTGTGTGTGTGTGTGTGTGTGTGTGTGTAAGGCACAAAGACTGCTGTCTCTTTTGCCCCTCCTTCGGCTCCCCACCCCCAGCTGTTCCTGGGGTGGGGGGCTTTGCAGTCAAACCTGCTTTAGGCCTGGAAAATAATAATAATAATAATAATAATAATAATAATAATAATAATAATAATAATAATAATAATAATAATAATAATAAGAAGAAGAAGAAGAAGAAGAAGAAGAAGAAGAAATAATAATAATAATAATAATAATAAGAAGAAGAAGAAGAAGAAGAAGAAGAAGAAATAATAATAATAATAATAATAATAATAATAATAATAATAAGAAGAAGAAGAAGAAGAAGAAGAAGAAGAAGAAGAAGAAGAAGAAGAAGAAGAAGGGATCAACTGCTTCCCTTTCAGCATTTAGACTCTAAATTTTAGAGGGTTAAAAAACTACTGGGCAATTTGAACCAGAAAAGAAGAAATTGGAAGTACAGAAGTGATAGATAGATAGATAGATAGATAGATAGATAGATAGATAGATAGATAGATAGATAAAATTTTTTCCGCATAATTCGCCGATACATCACTGAGTCTTAAACGCTTGGGAAGTGTTCGACTAGTGATTTGTACTACAAAATCCAGCATAGTTAGCTGTGTGGTTAATAATAATAATAATAATAATAATAATAATAATAATAATAATAATAATAATAATAATAATAATAATAATAAATAAATAAATAAATAAATAAATAAATAAATAAATAAATAAATAAATAAATAAATAAATAAATAACACTGAAAAAAAGAGACAGAAGCCCTGATTTTTGCAGCTCAAGAACAAGCTATCAGAACAAATGCAGTTAAGGCTAAAATAGAAAAAATCAGCTGAGTCCCCCACATGTAGACTCTGTAAAGAGGCAGATGGAACTATCGACCCTATATTGAGCTGTTGCAAGAAAATTGCTCAGATGGATTACAAACACTGTCATAATGTAGTGGCTCAGATGGTCCACTGGAATTTGTGTCCGAACTATCATCTGCCCGTAGCAAAGAACTGGTGGGATCATAAGCCTGAAAAAAGGGATTGAAAATGAGTGTGCGAAATTACTTTGGGACTTCCAAATACAGACAGACAGGGTTTTGGAGCATAATACCCTGGATATTGTGATTGTGGAGAAGAAAAAAGTGTGGATCATTGATGTTGCTATACCAGGTGATAGTACGGTCACCGAGAAACAACTTGAAAAAAATTACCTGATATCAGGATCTGAAAATTGAACTTCAGAGACTCTGGCATAAACCGGTACAGGTGGTCCCAGCAGTAATTGACACGCTGGTTGCAGTGCCCAAAGAACTAAGCAAATATTTAGAAGAAATTAGAGTTGACAAAGTCACCATCAGTCCGATGCAGAAAGCCACCTTACTGGGATCTGCTCGCATAATTCGCCGATACATCACTGAGTCCTAAACGCTTGGGAAGTGTTCGAGTAGTGCTTGGTAATACAAAATCCAGCGTAGTTATTTTGTCTGCTTGTGTGATAATTTGATGATGATGATGATGAAGAAGAAGAAGAAGAAGAAGAAGAAGAAGAAGAAGAAGAAGATGATGATGATAATAATGATAATAATAATAATAATAATAATAATAATAATAATAATAATAATAATAATAATAATAATAATAATAATAATAATAAAATGGATCTATGGATCATGGGGTCAAGCCCCTCTCAAAGAGGCATCAAGGGGAATCGAACACTCACCTTCTGAGTACCCAAACTGCTGATCTCTATAGCCATGCTCGGTTCTGGAACGTCAATGGTGCCGGGTGGGGTCCCCTTCCCAGGCACAAGGGGACGATCCAGGAGGATGAGCCAAACGGCTCTGGGAACGGCATGTACATCGCAGCGCGAAATCTCACACCCCACCAGCCCTCGCCTCCCTCTGGGGTCGCCAAGCCATACCCTGAGAGGTGGAGCAGCCGTGGGGCGGAGAGCAATTATTGACTTTATTTATAAAATAAAGGCCTGGGAAAAAAAGACTCCAGGGTTTGGGAGTCTTTTCCATCGCGACCGAAAGAACAGGGCCCGTTGTGTGTTCCCTGTACATGCGTTTTCCCTGTCCATGGGAAAAGTTTGTGGAAAGTTGAGGGGGGAGCAGAGAAAGGAGGGACTACAACTCCTGTTATCCCCAACCACCCAGGACAGCAAGACCCCTGGGAGGCGTAGTCCGATTCTCTTAAGACCACCCTGTTTGGTGTAAGTTGATGGGCCTTCAAGCTTCAATGCTTCCTTGTACCTCCCTCATTCCCAGATATTCAGGTATATGTTTACTTCCCCAGGACCAAACCAAAACAAGGTGTAACTGGCAACCCTTAAGAGACGCTTCTGCTCAGATATACCTAGATCTCTGTCTCCTGATACCCCTCTCCTGCATCTGGCCATTGAAGTATCCCGATTTTAAGCCTGGAGATGACACATCTCCATCATAGTTTGTAACCTGTGATGGACTTTTCCTCTAGGAATCTGTCCAAACCCCTTCAGAAGGCATCCAGGGTAGATGCCATCGCCACATCTTGTGGCAGGGAGTTCCACAGACAGGAAGGAAGTATAATGGCTTAAAGCGGTGCATGTCCAAACTTCAGCCCTGCTGATGTTTTGGACCACAACTCCCAGAATTCTAAGCTTAGATTGCCAATGGCAAAAGACTGTGGGAGCTGCTTGTCCAAAACACCTGGAGGGCGGAAGTGTGGACAGGCCCGGCTTAAAGGGTGGGAAACAGGCAGTTTGGATCCTTCAGGGGGGAAATCTCAGGATCTCTAATGGCTTTAGGATTGCAGGATCTTCCTGGGTTGCCATCCATAAATCGGACAGCAGTTCGGTAGCCTCCTGGGAATGCCTTGAGGCAGGCATGTCCAAACTTCAGCCCTCCAGATGCTTTGGACCACAACTCCTACAATCCTTTGTTATTGGCAATACAGGCTTGGCATTCTGGGAGGTGTGGTCCAAAACATCAGGAGGGCTGAAGTTTGGACATGCCTGCGAGGAGACACCAGGAGAAAGGGGAGACAGGGGAGACGGAAGGCCAGCCAGGATTATTAAGGAGGGAGACAGGCGCGCCTGGAGGTCTTAAATCAGGATTATGAGGAGGCTAATTGAAGAGGCGGGCAGACCAGTGTGGAGGAAACACCTGGAGACAGGGATGGGGTGCGTGCAACGCACCGGCCCACATGCACGGGCGATGCCTCCAACCCGGGCGAGACGGAGGCTTTATGAGGTGGTTGTGCAAGCGAAGTTCGGCCTTGGTGGCGCCTCTTCCTAGATTATACGCCTAAAAATGGAGCACAGGCCAGGAACACCCCGATCGGTCTTCTGCCTACGTGGACGGCGGTCTTGAAATCATGGGTATTCCCATCAGCTTCTCCTAGGCCAGTGGTGGTGAACCTTCGGCACGCCAGATGTTCTGGACTACAACTCCCACAATCCATCGTTGTTATTGGCAACCTAGGGTCGGAATTCTGGGAGTTGTGGGTGAAAACATCTGGCCTGCCGAAGGTTCGCCACCATTATCCTAGGCCAGGGATGGCCAACCTTTTAGAGACCGAGTGCCCAAAATGGGATTTAAAACTACAGTAGGACCCCGGTATCTGCTGGGGATTGGTTCCAGGCCTTCCCGTGGATAATGAAAATAGTGGATAAGAGAGGACACCCAAAAGCCCCCAAAACATTCTTTTCCCATTTCATTGGATACTTTGTTAAATTGTATTTTGTTGCTTTTTGCTTCTTTGCTACTTTTAGGCTTGCTTGTGGATTTTTTTTCTTTGTACACCACCTTGAGTTGCCTTTGTATACGTTGGCAATATATACAGAGGTACTTTGCATAAAGGAATTAATTCGTTCCACATGAAATTCTGTTCAGAATCATAGAGTTGGAAGAGACCTCAAGGGCCATCCAGGCCAACCCCAGGAACCCCCATCACAGTATTTCCGACAGGTGGCCATCCAGCCTCTGCTTTAAAACCTCCAAGGAAGGAGACTCCACCACCCTTTGTGGCAGCATCTTCCGCTGCTGAACAGCTCTAACTGTCATGAAGTTCTTCCGAATGTTCAAATGGAATCTCTTTTCCTGTCGTTTGAGACCATTGCCCCGAGTCCTAGTCTCTGAAACCATGGAAAACAAACTCGGTCCCTCTTCAATAGGACATCCTTTCAAATATTTAAACATGGCTATCATATCCCCTCTCAGTCTTCTTTTAGAGAGGCTAAGCATTCCCAGTTCCCTAAGCCGTTCCTCATAGGACATTTCTTCCAGACCTTCAACCATCCCGGTCGCCCTCCTCTGTACCCGCTCGAGGTTGTCAACATCCTTTTTAAATCGAGGCACACAGAACTGGACACAGGACTCCAGGTGGGGTCTGACCATTGCAGAAGAGAGTGGTTCTATCGCTTCCCTTGATCTAGACACTATGATTCTGTCGAAGCAACCAAGATCCCTTACAATTCTGCTTAAGGAATAATTTAAAATCGGGACACTCCTGCCACAAAGCTACGGCCCCCACTGTTTTTGTCTCACGATGACAAAAAGATCAATGATTCTTAGTGTAAAAATTTAAAAGAGAATAAGGACAGTCCTGCCTGTCACCCCTTTGAAGGAAAATGGCACGGAGGAAATACCTTTAATTAACTGCCCAGATCCTGAATATAAATAACACAATACCTCCTGCTGCGTCTTAGGAAGCCAGATATCGCTAGCACAGCGAAGAAATGCCAAAGGCTTTTCCAACATCAACGGTACCGTACCATCTCATATGCGTTATGTTCACCCTTCAGAAAAACATACCTGTGCAGCTTCAGGAAGCGCATATAGGGTTTTTTTACCATCCGCGGACACGCATTTATACAGATTTGGCCCGAACACAATCCCCCACACCCCATCCTCGACTCAAGCGATTTTCAAGGCCCTAGAGGCAACGTTGAATTCAGTGAACAAAGACTTCCAACTCATAACCCTTTAATGGATTTATTTTTTTAAAAAAAGAGGCACACCACTTAAATCCCAAACTGGGAGGAACTGGGGTGAAGTTAATCAGTGCCATGATTCCGGTGGGCGGGGGCCAATATCTCGGTCCCTGGCAAACGAGGCAAGGATATCTCAGTAACGCACCTTGCTATCCAAAATAAACTCAGCTCCAAATCAAACGTGACGGAAATTTGTTACTTGATGCAAGGTAGATTTCACTCCTTTCTTCCCAAGGATGTCTCCTCCACCCCCTCCCCATATGCTTTTGGCAGAAGTCTGTTTGTCTGAGTCCGGCACAAAATCCATCATCCGTGGGTGCTGAGCCCTCCTTGGCAGAGTCTTTTTGTCTTCGAGCATCGGTGTCCTTCCCGGGTTTTCACCTGCAGAACCAGCAGGGCGGAGGACGGATGACCTAGGAGCCTTCCTCCATCTGGAATTTGGGGACCCACTGGCAAGTTTGCTGGCGTGCCATCGCTGCATCTTTCGAGAGAGGTCTACGCTGGAAGGCTACACCGAAGACAGCTGAGGTCTTCTCCCAGGGAGCCGCTTCGCCTCCAGAGGAATTGGGTCGGGTCCTGAGGTTTGGGGTCGGTGCATGGTGCTGGTCCTCAGTGAGGGCCTTGTCCCCTTGCCCGGGCTCTTCTTCCATCCAGATCTGTAGGACCACCAGCCCGAGAAAGAGGAGAAGCCACCGTTTGGCTGCGTCCGTCTCCTGGCGGGGCCAACGCCTTCGGCCCAACGGTGGGTATAAGATTCTGCTCGGTTTTCTCCCTCTCCGTGCCGGGTGGCCTGGAGACACCTCCGTGGGACGTGCCACGGGGCTTCCAGAAACACCCAACCCTGAAGAAGTCACAGAGAGAGGCTCACTTGGACCCATGGACGTCATTCACCTGGACAGGCCTTGGGGTAAAAAAAACTCGGGCCCCAACGCAAGCGAGCAACTTCTGATCGGAAGCCGAACGATGGAGAGAAAGCAAAATTGAGGGCACCAAATCGCTCTCCGAAATCTTGCCGCTTGCTGAGTCAGAAAGAGGAGCTCAGATTTAGGCTTTGGTTGTGGTTTTTAGCTCCTCGCAAGTCGTCTTATCTGATTTCCCCCTATTTTCCTTTCCTTCTCCCTCACCCCTGTCCTGGGCTATAAATACTTGGATGGAGGTGGCCCAGGGAGGGGCTGGCCGTGACTCATGGCTGACTCGGCCCCCAAAGCACTCACCTGCCCACACCCACAGGTAGGGACGGGCAAGGTGAGGCCGTGTGCTGTGTCGGGACAGCCCTGACCGACTCTTCGCGACTCCATGTCCATGGAGTTTTTCTTGGCAGGAAGACTGGAGGGGTTTGCCAGTTCCTAGTACAGCACCTGGTATTCCCTGGTGGTCGCCCATCCAAGGACTAACCAGGGCCGACCCTGCTTACCTCTCGAAATCAGGCGAGATCAGATGTGCTTAGGCATGTCCAAACTTCGGCCCTCCGGATGTATTGGACCACAACGCCCACAAGTCCTATGCCATTGGAAATACAGGCTCGGGATTCTGGGAGTTGTGGTCCAAAACATCTGAAGGGCCAAAGTTTTAGCATATCTAAACTTCAGCCCTCCAGATGTTTTGGACCACAACGCCCATGAGTCCTTTGCCATTGGAAATACAGGCTTGGAATTCTGGGAGTTGTGGTCCAAAACATCAGGAGGGCCGAAGTTTGGACATGCATTTTTTTTTGGCGCAAAGGCTTCCACCGGAGGCCCGAGGGCCGGGTTGTTCTGGTATGGATATCTTGGAAAGAGTTCAAAGAGGCGCCCCATATGCGCTAGCCAACGGCCAGCAAACACTGGCTATTATCTCTTTCGGGGATGGCAAAACGGTGCAACAGAAGGGACTCCGTTGCCGTGAGTTAAGATCCAGATTTGCCCCTTCTGTGCTGGAAGGGTGGCGACTCAAAGCAGCTCTCTGTGGGTCTTTTTTGTTTGTCTGTTTTTGATGGGGGTGGTGATGGTGAATTCGTCCGGGGAACGCCAACAATTGAATTCAAGGCCTTCGGCTGAAAACGCTACGTTTCCCCTGCATTTTTTCTCAGAAGGAAGGAGACGTTGAACGAGAGGAGAGAGACGGGCAAGAAGGTTCGCCGTTGCCTCCCTGGATGAGTGAGCTGACAAATCTTGCCTCTGGTCCAAGGAGCTGATCGGGGCTTTTTGCAGATAATATTCTAATTAAAAAAAATTACTTCTTTCTCCTTAAGGGGACAGCCCCCGGGAGCAGACGGCACATTTCTATTCCTCTCTGCTGTCTCTTTTTTTGTGCGTTTTTCGCGCGCCTTTATTTTGCTGCCGGCAAAAGCCTTCCGCCCAGCCTTTGGGGGCGGAGGGTCAGGCTGAGTTTTGGAGTGCTGGAATGAATAATTGGAACGCGGCTATCTTTCCGGACGGCGGCCCCCGGCGAGCAGATGTGCAAATAAGCCCAGATGTTGCCTCCACTGAGCCTGGATGATGTTTGGGGTCTCCCGATGGGAGATGGGGAAAAGAAAAATAATAATATGAAGACGTTGAGCCTGGATGATGTTTGGGGTCTCCCGATGGGAGGTGGGGAAAAGAAAAACAATAATAAGAAGACGTTGACCTGTTATGGCCCAGGGGCACAGGCCAGGTGTGCCGACCCAAGTGGCTCCGGGTTCTTGGTGAAATTAAATTTCACAGAATACCTTCAAGCCACTCAGTTCTCCTGGATCCACCCTCGCTGTTCCCCCTACTGTTCTTTCTTTCTTCTGGTGCCAGCTATACTTCTCTGCTCCTGAGGGGGCCGCCGGAGGGGGGGGGATTTCCCCGGCTCTGACTTATACCAACAGGTGCTCTTGGCCCTCTTGACATCCTCCGGCGCCCACGCACCGGGAGGAGCGGGCTGGCTTCGCTCGCCCGAGACTTGCCCAACGTAGCTATGTCAACATGCCATACCTCAACGTCTTCGGAGTTGCCCGGGTTGATTTTCGGACTGGGGAGCTGCAAAGCAGTTCTAGGGCAGAGCGACCGGGACTTTGAACCAGGTTGCTGAGATTTTACATTGCAGACTTCTGGATTTCTGGGAGGGACAAATCCCCCCTTTTTAGCTATGCAATAAACTTACTAAAGACAACAGCCAGGTAGACCCCCCCTTTCTCATTAACTGGCAGTTACAGCCTCAACTCACTCTGGGGACATTTGTAGGGGAAATACTGTATATACTCGAATATAAGCCTAGTTTTTCAGCCCTAATTTTGGGCTGAAAAAAGGGGCCCTCGGCTTATATGCGGGTCAGTACTTATAGCCACTGATGCAAGTGCTTGGGTCGGTGGCTAAAAGTCATTTTAAACATTGCATGCCGCTTCTCATGACCCCCCTCTGCATCACAGGGGAGCGGCATGCAATGTTTAAAATGACTTTTAGCCACTGACCCAAGCACTTGCATAAGTGGCTAAAAGTCATTTTAAACATCACACACCACTCCCCCAGCTCACAAAGGAGGAGCTGCCCGGCCCTGCTGCATTTCCCACCTTTGACTTATACTCGAGTCAATACATTTCCCCAGTTTTGGGGGGTTAAATTAGGGGCCTCGACTTATACTCGGGTCGACTTATACTCTAGTATATATGGGTAATATAAAACGTTTCTTTCCTTACAGTGGCTTGGAATTCCAGACTTGCGAATGCACAGCTTTCTTTACTGCACACAAACCAGCAGGTAACCCAACAGATCAACGTCAAGCAAACGCCTGCTACCAATTGACTCACTGATGAACATAGCTCCCCAGAGAGTTCAACCTTTCTCGTTAACGAGGAAAGAATGAAAACCCGACATTACCTGCAGTTGTAAACCGATAAACGGCAATCTAACGCACCCAGCTTCAAGAGACTAGAGAGTGGGAAAGGAACCACCCAGCAGAGAGGTGGCAGAAAGTGGGACTGGGTTTTTCAATCTGTTCCCATCTCTAATAACCGTCTATTCTGAGTGTACATAACACTTCCAGATGCTCACCCTTTGGGCGGAAGGAAATGTGAGATATCCAGGGGTCGCAATCTCAGCTCCAGACGTTCCACCCCAGAGCTCTGCCCTTCTTGTCATCTCTGTGGGAAACAACTACGGCCAATTTTGGCAATCGAGTGCCAGGTTCCCCCACTGCTGGCGGTGGCGGGGAGTGTCGTACCAGGATGGGGGCCTCTACGGATTGATCCGGCCAGCAGATTTCTCGGCAATGGACTGGGAAATCTCTCAGGATTTTTTTGGTGACGAGAAAGGGAAATTCGCAACGAGTATGGTGGTGAAGAATCGAGCCTCTACCACCCCGAGATTCTGTGACCTGAGGCCAAGCGGCAAAGGGGAGTCGTAAGGCCACTGTTGAGTTCCGAGACGAGTGGCCGTGAGGTAAGGCTCGTCACGCAACGGGCCATTCTCCATCTAGGGGCAGGAGTGCCATTCGCCAGGACATTCCCTATGGAGTCAGCAACGCAGTGCAGAGAGATGAAAAGACAAATGCCTCCAACTTAGGGCCTTTTCACATGACCCCTAAACTCCGCGGCAAATGGCTCCCAGCTCCGGAGCTTAAAATTGTTTCCCCACCAGCTCCGGAGTTTACAGAAAATTAAGTGCGACCACGCCCACCTAAGCGCGTCGCAGCACACTTTTCAGATACCTGCTCTCCGGGGGTGAAAATCCCTGATGCGGATGTAAAGGAGTGAGTGCAGGGCTCTAGGCTTCTGTTTGTTGCTGTTTTTGCCCCCCCCCCCCCGCCCCTTTAAGAGACAGGAATCAGGACGACGACAGGGCTAGGGGCGGCTTCGACTGGCAGACGGAGGTGAGCCTGCATTTTTTCCTCTCTTTTTTTCTCCCTCCCTTCACACAGACAGGAGCAAGGGAGTGCAGAGGGGATGGGAACACAGGAAGAGCAACGAACCCCCAAGATCTCTGGTCCGAATTTAAGTGGCCAGCGGATCTTAGGGGTTGTGTGAAAAGGCTCTTAGCTCTGTAATGCATTGAAGGCAAGGCTTCGGAGAATTGAAACATCAAAAAATGGAAGGTCAGGCCGGGGGGCGAGGGCGGACGGAGAACAAAGGCATGGAATTTCACATCTCATCACGGAACGAGGACGTGCGGTAACAGTCATGCCGGTATCATCCATGACGCCCGTGCGTACACGGGAACAGGGACAGAACTGGAAGAAGACCACGTGACCGCGACTGACATCAACACGCAATGAACTTCCTCCCAGGACGAGAAAGGACATGAAGTAACCGTAAGTGCATAAAGGAAGCCACGGGGATGGGTTTGCAAGAGCTGAGCCGTTGGGAACTGCCCGTTTGGGGAATCGTTTGTTCAAAGGATCCCCACAAGTTGGAGGTGACTTTATGGCGCATAACCCCCACAAAAAAGGGACCTAGCTTTCCCCTCCAAAACCATTGAAGAAGCTACATCTTAGGAAACCTTGCATTTCAAACTGCAATTAAGTATGTCTCGGAGAAACTTTTGCAAGGCTTTAACGACCCGGCCATTAAAACAGAAATTAAATATACCTCTTGTGCCCAGCAGGCGGGTGAATCAGACACCCCTCTCCTTGCTTTCATGAGTCACGTTGTTTGATAATTATTGTAGTCAATTTCAAAGGGCAGATCCCCTCCGGGGATTTCTCCTTTTCCCGAAATCTCCTAGCTTATTTTGCCTGACCAGACAAATACCTTGTGTGTGTGTGTGTGTGTGTGTGTGTGTGTGTGTGTGTGTGTGTGTGTGTGTTTTAAACCCAAAACATTAAATAGCTCTGAACATGATGTGCTATTTTTAGGGAGAAGTTATTAATATACCCCCCGCTGATGCTGCAGGAAATCAACAACAAACCACATGGCGGCAAAGATTAAATAATAAAATAAAATGAGGTGCGAGTCACCGCACGGCTTTCTCAGCCTACCTGCCTTGATCCCAGAACCTCTGCACGGTTCGGTGTGTGTGCGAGAAAAAGATTATGTTTAAAACGGAGGGCAAAGCCAAGCATATACAGTGGACCCTTGTAGAACAAACAGCTTGTATAACATAAAATGTGGACAACATAAAAAATTCCGGAGACAGGGGAAATTTGCTTAACAGAATCAATCGCCTATGGGGAGAATCCGTACAACATAAAAATGGGATCACTCCGTTTTCAAGGCATCCCTATGGGAAATTTGTATAAAGGAAAATTTGCTTAACAGAATTTCATTTGGAACAAATTAATTCCTTTATACAAGGTACCACTGTATCTCCTGTTTTCAGTGGTACTTGGACATCAGAAGGGGTTCATCAACGCGTCCTCTTTGAAATACCCGGAGAGTGGACGGAACGCGGCTTCGTAACCAGAACCCGGAGTGATTGTGACGGAGTTGGACTGCGAAGTCCATGACCCTTTGCCATAGTTGATTCTGCCTTACAGAGGATGGGAGTTGTAGTCCCATCCTGCCCACGCTTGGGATGAAGGGTGGATTTTGGAGCTGGTGGGCGGCAGATCTTGATAAATTACTTTGATAAAAAGGACCGGCATCGTGTTTCCCAAAATGATCCCACCTAAGGTTGATTAGCCATGGGGATTTTCCCCCCAGTGGCTTTCGACTGGATGGCTCATAAGAACAACACCCCTGCCACGCTACGGGGAGAAATCAAATCAATCAAAAGCAGTGCAATGTAACTTCTTGAAAATAACTAGTTACTTGTTGGTTTTACGGAAATAAAGTAACTCATTTGCTTTCCTCTTTCTTGGTGACTCGAGGAGAAAACGATTTTATTGTTCATTAATAACATGTTTTTATTAACCAAATTTTAAAAAAAATACACCCTGCAGAAATATAAAAATGTCCAAAATGCACCACCCTGAAACAATCTTTCAGAAATACCAAGCCGTTCTTATAGCCCACAGGCTGGACTTTTTCACCGTATAGGGCAGTGATGGGGAACCTTTTAGAGACCGAGTGCCCAAACTGCGATTCAAAACCTGCTAATCTGGAAGTTGAGTCATGGCTACTGGACTTCTTTTTGAGAGATAGAAACGTTTCGCTGTTCATCCAAACAGCTTCATCGGTCTGTTTGGAGGAGCAGCGAAACGTTTCTATCTCTCAAAAAGAAGTCCAGTAGCCATGACTCAACTTCCAGATAAACTCACCTGGAGGACTGAGAATCTTCACAGACAAAAACCCACTAATGTTTTTGCAAAGTGCCAATAGAGCCGTTTAACCTGAATCCAGGGGGCTGTGAAGGGGAGATGTCGGGGGCCCATAGAAAGGGCTCCGAGGGCCACCTTTGGCACCCGTGACATCGGTTCGCCAACTGGCCGTTCCTTCACGAAGTGCCTCGCTTCGAACCTACCTTGCCTTCGCTGTGAATTCGTTGGCGGCCACGTGTTCTCCCTTCGATCCCACCCCTGTTTAACAGTGCTCACGCGCTGCATTTTTACTACCGAATCGATCACAACCTCACGTGCTCGCTTCGCATTAGGACGCCGCTGGGGAAAACAGTGACACCTGGCGGTAGTATATAGAAAAAAAATAGGGGAGACAGAGAAACCGAACTACAACTGAAGTTGTATAAATATTCACAAATATCTGCCTAATAATTCGCCCGGAAGTAACAGCGAAGAAGCGATGAACCGAAACATCGATGCATCGATATTCCGGCTTGATTGTAATAAAAAAAAAAAAAAAACCGAGTCCGCACGTCACGTTGGGAGCGAAGCGAGATGCGAAGCGAAAAGATTCCCGACCATTTGCAGGGGCACCACTCGCCCCGGTTGGAGCACGGTAAAGGGGGCGTGGTCGGGGTGGCATCGCAGCCAAAAAGGAGGGGCGTGCGGACTGAAACGATCGATTCGCACAGAAAGGAGGGGTTGCCGCAAAGCGAGCGGTTCGTGAAGTAACGGCCAGTGTTATAGGAGGTTCACCGTGGCCACCACCTGTTTGCAGCCGGTCACGGCCAACTGCTGCTCCCCGTTGACATAATAGCGGAGCTGGCCGGCCAAGCGTTCAATGTGCCCCGGGTCCGGATAAATCCCTTCGCTCATCATCTCCTCGTAGAAGCAGCTCCGGACGTGGCTTTTCTCCAGCAAAGCGAACGGGACGATCTCGGCCATTGTCCACAGAGGGTGGATTTGGGTGAGGACGGGGCGGAGGGCTGCCCGTAGCGCCTCGTGGGTCTTTTGGTCCGTCAGGAGGTCCATGCCGGAGCCGTTCTGAAGGAGAAACTTGGTGACCTCCACCCCTCCCAGGTTGCTGATGAGAATATAGACGGCGTTGAGGAATTCGTTGGTTTGGTTCGTCTGGAAGAATCCACCCAAGGTGTCCAGCACGGCCTGAGGCATGGATTCTACCTCGTCCAGGATGAACACAGGGACTCTCTCTTCCGCCTCAGCTTGGTCCACCATCTCGCCGATGGTGGTGGACAATTCCCGCTGGCAGGAGGCGGCAGAGGCCTCCTTGGGGCAGTGGTGGAGGGCGAAATAATGGAGCACCGACTCGGAGCCCATGACGGAGCGGAAGTGCTTGGCCAGCAGCCGGCCGACGTGGCTTTTGCCCACCCCGCTGGGGCCGTGGAGAGAGACCACCAGCGGTTTGTTGTGGATGTGGGTGGCCAGGTAGTCCTTCAGGAGGCCCATCAGGTTCTCCACCGCGGACGTCTGCCCGAAGACCTCCCGGCTCATGGTCTTCTCGAGAGCCTCCAAGTCGTACCTCAAGACGTTGTCGTCCAGGTTTTCGATGGCGTTCAGGATCTGGAAGCAAACGATGCCGACTAAGAGCAGAAGGCACCTAAGAACATAAGAACATAAGAAGAGCCAGGCTGGATCAGGCCAAAGGCCCATCGAGTCCAGCTTCCTGGATCTCACAGTGGCCCCACCAGATGCCTCTGGGAGCCCACAAGACTAGATCTCTGTCTCCTGATACCACTCCATAAGAACATAAGGACATAAGAAGAGCCGTGCTGGATCAGGCCAAAGGCCCATCGAGTCCAGCTTCCTGGATCTCACAGTGGCCCCACCAGATGCCTCTGGGAGCGCATGAGACTAGATCTCTGTCTCCTGAGACCACTCCCCTGCATTTGGCCCTTGAAGGACCCCAGTTTTAAGCCTGGAGATGACACCTCTCCATCATGGTTTGTCACCTGGGATGGACTTTTCCCTCCAGGGTCCTATCCCCTTTTGAAGGCCTCCAGGCCAGAGGCCATCCCCACCTCCTGCGGCAGGGAGTTCCATAGACTAACAACACGCTGGGTTAAAAAATATTTTCTTTTGTCTGTTCTCACTCTCCCAACCCTCAGTTTGAGTGGATGTCCCCTAGTTCTGTTATTTTGTGAGAGGGAGAAGAGCCTCCCCCTCTCCACTTGACTCATGCCCTGCACAATTTTGTACAATCAGATCCCCCCTCAGGCACCTTTTTTCTAGACTAAAGAGCCCCAAATGTTTTAGCCTTTCCTCATAAGGGAGATCCCCCAGCCCAGTAATCCTTTTAGTCGCTCTCTTTTGCATCTTTTCCAGTTCTACGATGTACCTCTTGGCTTTGCTCTTGTGCTCCGTTGGCAGGTACCTCCGGGAGTTGACCGGGTATAAGACCCGGGGGTTTTTGGACCGTCTCTTCTTCTTGTTGCTTCTGCAGACCGGGGGATGGACAGAGGTGTCAAAAGTAAAATACTGGGACGTCTCGAAGCTGGCCTGGGACAAAAGAGAGGTGGCACCACTGCCTGCTTTGGCTCTGCCCGAGGAGCCCTTGCGCTGCAGGAGGTCCGCTTGAGGATCTCGGGGCAAACGGGTTTTTTTCAGGGCGTGGGCTGTCCGCCGGAGCCGAATGACTGCCCGAACGGGGGAAGACAGGAGAGAAAGCTTCTGGGGGTTTTTCAAACCGGGCTTCCGGACGTCCATCGCCACCTCTTCTCGCCCGCGGAGATCCACTGCAGAAAGAAAGGGAGGAGAACAAGGATGGTTAGCGTGATGCGAGCGTCGAGAGTTTCTGATGTGTTTCGGCAGGCCGTTTAAAAAAATCTGGATCTTGTGTCGGGTCAAGAACTGCTGGACAGCTCCGTCGTTGAGTTGTCGGGCCGCGGAGCCAGAGATTTGGAGGTTCGAATCCCCCCAAAGGGACTCCTTGACAGAGGCCTGGACTTGATGATCTAGCAGTGGTTCTCAACCTGGTGGGTCCCCAGATGTTCCTGGACTGCAACTGCCAGAAGCTTCCGCCACTCGCAGTCCAGGAACATCTGGGGACCCACCAGGTTGAGAACCACTACTCTAGAGTAAAGGTGGTGAACCTTCAGCACTGCTTTTAATTATTCAATTGCATTTTAATGAGTTGGGTTGTTTTTTTAAAAAAATTGTAACTTTTTTTTTAATTCTGTCCTTTTTAATATTGTGAGTCACCTTGGGTCCCCTTACCAGGAAAAACAAACAAACAAACAAACAAACAAACAAACAAGTTTTATAAAGTAGCTTTCCATTCTCTGCTTCCAGTCCCTACGTTGGGTGTGTGGGGTGGGGAGATGAATCTGGGTTTGCCCGCCAGAGAGGACTCAGTTACTTGGGCAGCAGCTCCGCCTAGTGGTCACCACCCCTTTCGAAACAACTCTTCCGGGTTGGGAATTAATTCCTGGATTAATACAGAAACAGTGGAGAAAGTTTGGGGCCAGGAACCAGCTCAGGTGGCTCTGAAATCCTTCCAAGGCGGAACAAATTGTGTGTGTGTGTGTGTGTGTGTGTGTGTGTGTGTGTGTGTGTGTGTGTTAGAATAAAAGAGGCAGGAGGGGGACCAAAGGGCCGCAGAAGCCTTGTTGAAGGCATGGTTTTTGCTCACAATAACAGGCGGTGGCGGAAGCTGGCAGCACAAGACAGGACGGGCAAAAACCCGGGCGGTCCGGGTTTTAGTCCGAGTGTCACCAGAGCTCTCCGACCTGCCGAACCCTAAGCCAAAAAACAACAACATCAAAACCAACCTACAAAAGTTCTCTCTACCCCCCCCCCCGCCACCCCGCTGTTGTGCCATGCTAGCCACTGCTGGAGACAGAAAACTCGGTTGTTTACTCTACTCATTCAGAGACCTTTCATTCTTTTTCCGTCTGTTCGGGTCCATTCTGTATTGCTGTGTAATTTCCCTCTCCATCCAGCTTCCTGATGTATAGCCTATACCAGAGGAGCAGTGAACAGTTTTAGCTTTTCTATCAGTAATTTTTTTTTGGGGGGTACTGTAATGATATATGGCACCGTGGCTCTAAAGCTGATAGGGCAGTGAGGGAGGTGGGAGGTGGCTTTTTTTTTTTGAGGGGGTGTTGTTAATGCAGACATGTCCAAACTTCGGCCCCTCCTGATGTTTCGGACCACCACTCCCAGAATCCCAAGCCTGTATTTCCAATGGCAAAGGACTGTGGGAGTGGCGGTCCAAAACATCTGGAGGGCCAAAGTTTGGACACACTTGTGTTAACGTGTTGCGATTCTTAGCCCCCCCCCCTTGGGATGGCTAGCCCTAAAAGAATCCAGGAACTCACCAGTGGGGTGTTCTTCACCAGGCCCTATAACCGGGTCGGAATGCCGAGCCTGGTTATTTATTAACCCCGGGGTTAGGTTTGGAGGCCAAGAGGTGCTGCTAAGCTGGCCTAGCCTCATTCTTTATCAGAAACCCTTCGGCACTGCGGAAATATAAAACCTGCAAGGCTAAGGATCGAGTTTGAGAAAGATACAAATCAGGCTTCTGTACAAGAAGCAACAACAACAACAAATGATGCCATTTCCCCCTCTAGGATGGTCCAAGACGGCAGCTTTATTTTGCCGTAAAGCCTCGGGTCTCAGCATTCAATATGTTGCAAATGGGTGTCTCTGTAGATGTAGCTGTCATCTCATGCTCTAGCACACTCTGTGTTTTTTGTCTGTGCACAAGAACAATGACAACCTGCTCCTTTCTCCGTTCGCGCCCTGGCAACGGAGGCAGGTTTGCTAGTGATTAAAAAAAAAAAATTAAAGGAGGCCCATAAGCCGCCCTAAAGTTGCCAACTTTTAAATTAGCCCATGCTCCTCAGCCTTTAGCTGCACCTCGATATGAAAACATTAGCAGGGGGGCTTTTTGCTGGAGGAGTCTTCAGCCCTCTCTCCCTCCCTCCTTCCCTCTGGAAAAGTTTCACCTGCTTATATTTCTATAGATCCTGGGGGAAAGGCACAAGAGCAGGCCAGGGGGGACTTTTTCTGGTCAGTTGGCAACCGCATCGGTGTGTCATGCAGCTGAGAAAGGTTGCTAATCGCCCCTCCCCGCTTAGGTTTCTTGAACCTTTTCACATCCAATTGGCGGGATCCGTCCTCCATGCCCTTTTAAGCAGTAGCGAAAGATCAAAATGTCACCATCTGAAAACAACCGCCGTTTTCCAAGTTGCTACAAGCGCAAAAGCCCTGGAACCGGCCCTCCTGTAGGGCTGCCAACCCGTATTTACATATATAAATTTAAATATTAAATTTAAAAGAGAACAAAACGACACAGATTCCTGCGCGCTTTGTCGAGCCACGAGATCTTTAGATTATCCGTAAGCGATCATTCGTCTCTCCCCACCTCTTGCCATAGAGCAATCGTAAGCGATCACTTGTCTTTTTTCCCTCCCCTCTCCTCCCTGGAATGCAAAGCGTCTCGCAGGCCAGAACCGGCAGGCGTCTTAGAACCATTTAGAGCCCCTTTTATTTAAAAAAAGCTGGATTCGGGACTGATCCATCCCACCCGCCTCACAGTAAGAGAGACACATAATTGAGAGAGTCTTTTACCAACAAGCACCAGGTCCTGAGAGCTTCACAGCCAGGGAAGATTTATTTTGGCTCTGGAAGAAGTACCAGCCATTGCCATCTGGATGCCAAAGTGCCCGGGCTGAGGCTGACCACTCATTCCAAAGAGACCGCCTCTGCTGGAGCGGAGAAGGGCAGCTCCCTGTGTGTGCAATGGCCCGGGAGTGTGTGTGTCGAAAAAGACACAGTCACACCAGAAAGCCCGTGGGCCTCCTTTTCTCTCCCCTCCCTCGGGAGCCGCTTCCTCCTTTACACACCCACACCAGGCCTTATCTCGATCACCACTGCGCACAGCTGTGTTTAGCTGTTGGCGCATGCCTGGGCGGTTGCAACAGGGGATATTCGTGCACATACACACACACACACACACTCTCTCTGTTTCTCTCTCTCTCTCTCTCTCTCTCTCTCACACACACACACACACACACACACACACACACAATTTGGGTTTCAAGCCTAATGAGGTTTTGGATTACACACACACTCACACACACAGGCACCGCGGCTATTCCTTGGCTGAGTATCCTTCTGACACAGGAAACCCGGTTCTGAATACACACACACACACACACACGCACACGCACACGGAGGCACCCCCCAGCCAATCATTGGCCAAGTGTCCTTCCGACACAGGAAACCCGGTTCTGACCACAAGCCGGAACGGAGCCACTGTCTGACTCTCCGTGGCAAGACTCCCCGGGGCTCCTTCCTTCCTTCCTTCCTTCCTTCCTCTATCCATTCTTTCTTTCTTTCTTTCTTTCCTTCTTTATTTACATAGCTTGTATGCCGCCCACTACCCAAAGGTCTCTGGGCAGCTCACAATCAAAATAAACAATTCAGACAATTAAAACATCAAAATTGCAATGCAATTAAAACAATAAAACATTTAAATACAACAATAACTACAATATATTTAAATACTACACTAAAATTGCCATCAGGACCTACACTGATCAGTTAAAAAACTTCTGGAACAGGAATGTTTTTACCTGGCGACGGAATGTCAGCAACATTGGCGCCAGGCGGGTCTCGCTTGAGAGGGCATTCCATAATTCTTCTGTCCATTCCTTCCTTCCTTCCTTCCTTCCTTCCTTCCTTCCTTCCTTCATCAACTGCCTGCTGTTCCTCTGATTGTCAGTGGCTCTCCTCCCACCCCTGCAATCATATCACAAAACTAAGGCGCCTGCGTCCACTCACCGTCCCAGGAGTCTCCTGCATCCTGCCACCCGAGCCTCATGGCGTTGGCTTTCGTCTTTTCCTGGGCCAAAGCGGCCTCCGCTCCCGAAACCCCTCCTGCTCGGTTTGCCTCTTCTGCCGTTTTGCAGGGATGCGTACGCGAAGGTCATGCAAAATTTCTCGGCGAGGCTCAACAACGGGCAGGTGTGCCCGCTTGTTTGCATAGCTGCCACCTACGGCAGGCGGCTTCAAAGCAACAGCAAAGGAGATCTGGAGTAGATTAAGATGACCTTATATTGGTTCCGTTCCGCTTCCGGGTACAGTTCAAAGCACCTGTTCTAACCTATAAAGCAGTGGTTCTCAACCTGTGGGTCCCCAGATGTTCCTGGACTGCAACTCTCAGAAGTCTTCCTCATGAGCTGAGCTGGCCAGGATTTCTGGGCATTGCAGTCCAGGAACATCTGGGGACCCACCGGTTGAGAACCACTGCTATAAAGCCCTTCGGTGGGGACACAAGAGAGGGTCTTCTCGGTGGCTGCTCCGGGACTTTGGAACTCCCTCCCACTGGAAACCAGGCTGGGCCCATCTTCGCCGTCCAGCCATAAGCCGGCAAAGAATTTTCTTTCCAGACAAGCTTTCCTTTCACGAGAGCCTGAGTGGAGGTTGAAATGGATAGGTTGGGCCTTGTTTTAATGTGAGATTTGTTTGAGTCTTTTTTCCCCGTATTCCTGCCAAGAAAACTCCATGGACATGGAGCCACGAAGAGTCGGTCACGACCGTAACGACACAACACGCACACAAACCACCGTTGCATTCCCGTTGTCTTTCATGGCTTATAAGCCGCCTTGGGTCCTTTTGAAGGAGAAAGGCAGGGTAGACATGTTTTAGCTAAATAAATAATCAACAAACAAACACTCTCGCCCCGAGGTTAAGGAAAGTCTCTGACCTCTCCCAGTGAAGAAAACAGGAAGACAGGTTTGATGCTTTCGGAGGAAACAGGCGGTTTCCAGAACCAGCAACAGCTTTGCATGTGGCTTGTGAACTCCTAAATGAATACTGGTGTAACAGGTTTTTACGCCATATTTGACTCCTATTTGTCCTGAGGGATTTGGCCTTGAGATGTTATTGCCATCCGGACCCGGCAGATGGGGGGGGGGCACAACACCTCCTGTTATCCCCATTTGAAGTTTCTGGTTTTGGGGAAGTACCTTGTTTGGATTCCAGATTCCAGAATCCACCACCCGGGCATGACCGAGAGCTATAACGCCCATATCTGTGGGTTCCCACCCGCCAGCTCTGAACCCATTTGAAGCCATTCCGCCACGAAACCAGGAAGAATGCTCCAAACCAGGAAATTTGTTTAGAAAAGTCATTTCACTGTCCCTCCGAGGAACCAGGAAGGAGGAAGAGGCAGACCGCTCTGGGCGTACTTCCGCATTGTCTCAGGGAACAGAAATATCATTAAAAAAACACAAAAAACAAGAACATCTCCCTCCCCCCATGTTCTTCCTGCACACAAAATGGACATCACAGTTCCTGCTCTGTCCAAATGCCGCGGTCCTTGTGGCTGCTGGACATCTAGACGTTTCATCGAGGCACTTTGTAAAATTCTCAGTCTGGAAGGGATCTGAGGGCCAGCTGGCCTAATGGTTCCTGACCGCGATGCTCTTGGGGCTGGCCAGGATTTCTGAGAGATGTAGTTCCGGAACATCTGGTCCCTCAAAGTTTGGATGCAATGATCTCATCCATCCTCGTTGATGTAGGTTAGGCATGTCCAGACTTCGGCCCTCCTGATGTTTTGGACCACAACTCCCAGAATTCTAAGCTTAGACGGCCAATGGCAAAGGACTGTGGGAGTGGTGGTCCAAAACATCTGGAGGGCCGAAGTTTGGACATGCCTGATGTAGGTAGTCAGCTGCTAGAACCCACCTTGCTGACAAATCATCGGTGAAAACTTTCATGAAACGAATCAGAACACCTGCCGTTGACAGGAGCTGGTGGGGCCAAACCCAGCCAGCTGCAGGTTCCTCAGCCTTGCAGTAGATGCTAGGAGGTCAAAATGTGTGTGCATTTAATCTCTGCACCTAAAAAGCAGAGACATCACTTTGCCAACTAAGGTCAGGATAGTCCAAGCTATGGTTTTTCCAGTAGTGATGGATGGAAGTGAGAGCTGGACTATAAAGGAGGCTGATCGCCGCAGAATCGATGCTTTTGAGCTGTGGTGCTGGAGGAGAGTCTTGAGATTCCCCTGGACTGCAAGGAGATCAAACCTATCCATCCTGAAAGAAATCAACCCCGAACGTTCACTGGAAGGACAGATTTTGAAGCTGAGGCTCCAGTACTTTGGCCACCTCATGAGGAGAGAGGACTCCTTGGAAAAGTCCCTGATGCTGGGAAAAATCGAAGGCAAAAGGAAAAGAGGATGACAGAGAATGAGATGGTTGGATGGTGTCATCAATGCAACCAAAATGAATTTGACAAAACTCCGGGAGGCAGTGGAGGATAGGAAGGCCTGGCGAGCTCTGGTCCATGGGGACACAACTGAACAACAACAAAAGGGCAGGAACACGGGAATGTACAACCCATTGAAAACTCATCTTGAGATGCAAAATTTCTGGGAATTTTGAAGTTATGGGCGTCTCAGAAGTCTTTCGTGTTACAGTATATAGTTATACTGTATGTTGTCTTCATGTTAGATAGTTTAAAATACCATGTCCAAGATGTGCTATTTATTATTATGAAATAGAAAAGTGGAACAGGTGATACCTTTAGGCTACTAGAAAATTCACAAAAACGTTGCTGATCTTTTGAGTGCGAAACCCCCTTCCTCAGGGCAGTACCAAGAGGTTATAACATGGCAAAAGCTGGATTTGCCAGGAGTTATTTCTTAGATGTAAGAAATACATCATCATTATGAAAGAGTATCTTCCACACTTTTGTTTCCCCGGGAGAAAAATAAACGGCTGATAATGCATGTGAAAATATTACTTTTTCCTTTCTAGGGTTCGCTATTATCCAGTTTTCTGTATCCACTGAAGGGGTTTGTGTGCACCACTGGGAACCAATACCCAGCAGATATGGTGGTCCTACTGTACTCCTTCCACTTCTAGCAGACACAACACCTGCATGCCTCACAACTGGAAGGAGAGGGGAGTCCTCTCAGACGTACCTTAACAAGCCATGTGTATGTGATATACGACAAACTTGGTCTCGATCCACTCTTAGAACCTCCCTCCGCCACCTTGAGCCATCAACTTAGAACCAGAGCTCCTGGTTGGACTTGAACTCCCAAACTCTTTTTCTTCACTGGCTCATGGCGACGCCTGTGAAATGGTCATTCGACCCCCCCCCAAAGGGGTCCCGACCCCCAGGTTGAGAACCACTGTTCAACATTATACACAGCAGAAGGCGACCCATTTCCAGACCTCCCCACCCCCCCGGGTGAGCCTTGCTGCTCCATGAGGGAGTCTACCACCCAAGAAATGACCACAAAACAACACGATCCAAAGAGGAGACACTTTTAATGGGAAAAGGCTAGACAGCTGGTCGAAGCTCACGCCTTCACGGCGTATTTCCGAGGAGGGTAGAGCCGCTCCTTCCGCTGCTGCTTCTTGGTCTTTAGGCCCTCTTCGTGCTTGTTCAGCCTGCGCCGCATCGCACGGGTCTTCTTGGGCCGCAGGTCGAGTGGCTTATATTTCTTTCCCTGTTGTTTGTTTTTTTTGGGGGGGGGGGAGAGGAAAAATGCTGAGTTCAGGAAATGGTCTTTGGGAGACAGCAAGAAGTCGGAAAAGCAGAAGAGGCGGGCGCGTGGCCGTGATGCAAAATGCTCACAAGGATCTTGAGGTCTGGGACGCGTCCAAGAGAAGCACGCTGGTCGACCCACCTGGCCACAAGGGCAGCGCTCACCTCCGTTTTCAAGCCGAAGAGCCGGCGTGGCGCAAGTCCGTGGCCAGCATGGCTGCACGGAAGGTTGTTTTACCTTCCTGCTTTTTTACAGCAGTAGTTATTTACTGACTTGCATTGACATGCTTTTGAGTGGTGAGGTTGGCAGGAGCTGGAGTGAACACGGCTGGGTGGCACTCGCTCTCCTGTGTGGCACCCGGGATTCGAACCGCCGACTTTGCATGCAGCCGACTGTTTCAGTGCTCTAGCCCGCTGAGCCACCATGCTCTCCTGTCTAGGTTTATTTATTTAAGAATATTTTTTACCCCGCCTTTCTCCTTGGAAAAGGACCCAAGGCGGTTTACAATAATGAGGGATAATATACAGTCCAGGACAATTAACACAGGTTCGTATCTGTACCGTTTATGCGGCAGCTAGAGATGGGCACGTAACGAACAATTTTTCGTTTCCGTTTCTTCGTTTCGTTACGTAACGAAACAACAAACGAATTTTGTCTCTAAAATGAAACGAAACGAACAGAAACACCGGAATTTTTGTCGTGCGTTTCGTTTCCGTTACTGCAATATGAGTGAATTGCTTAAAATCCTTTAAAAATCACAAAAAATTGAAATAAATGGTAATGAAATGGTAACGAAACGAACGGAAACGAAAACAATTTTTTTGCAAAAACTCGCGAAAAACGGAAACGAACCGAAACGGACCCTCCAAATGACAAACGAAATGCCATTTTTCTGATTCGTGCCCATCTCTAGTGGCAGCCCTGGTCCACTGACGATTCTTAAGTCATTAAAAGGTTACAACAGTCCCAATTGGAGTCATAATATTGCTGGGGTCGGGGCATCGTGTACCTCTTGGACAAAGGCCGGGCCCTGCTGGGTCGGCAAAGGCTGTCCAGCAGGAGAATGCTGTAGCAGGGGCCGATTCGCACTACGTCCACGGGATTCCGAGCAGTGCTGGGTGTGAGCCCTGCAGACCACGGCTTCGGAAAGCCGCCCACCCTCGACACAAGGAGAACCCCTTTCTACTTCAGTCAACCAAAAGGGCAGGAAGCTTTTTAGACCCCGGCTGCCTCCTAGGGAAGGTCTACCAGCAGGGGACCCACCAAACCCTTCGGTCCCGAATGTTCCCATAAGAACGTAAGAAGAGCCCTGCTGGATCAGGCCAAAGCCCCATCTGGTCCAGCTCCCTATATCTCACAGTGGCCCCATCCAATGTGTCTGGGAGCGCACGAGACGAGAGATCTGTCTCCTGATGCCACTCCCCTGCATCTGGTCCTCGAAGTACCCTGGTTTTAAGCCTGGAGATATTACCCATCTCCATCATGGTTTGTCACCTGGGAGGGACTTTTCCTCCAGGGATCTGTCCCATCCCCTTTCTCTGGAATTTTTTATGTGGTACGGATTTTATCTTGTAGAAACCGTTTGTTAAACGAGGGTCCACTGTTTAATGTTTAAAACTCTGTGGGTTTCCCCTCCCTCCTCTTTCGTTCCTGGATCAGCCCTTGCCCAACCACAAAAGTCAAAAGATCGAGGTCATGAGAACCTAAGAAGAGCCCTGCTGGGTCAGGCCAAAGGCCCATCTAGTCCAGCTTCCTGGATTTCACAATGACCCCACCAGATGCGTCTGGGAGCGCACGAGACTAGATCTCTGTCTCCTGATCCCACTCCCCTGCCTCTGGCCCTTGAAGTACCCCCGTTTTAAGCCTGGAGATGACACATCCCCATCATGGTTTGTCCCAGCGGGCAGCCCCCCACCCCCACCCCGCTCGTCCTGTTGGAAGCAACGGCCGAGGGGCGGCAGGACCAGCCGACACGCAGCTTCGCACCCACCTTGTAGAACTTCCTGAGGTTCTCTTTCTGGGTCTGGTTAATGACAGTCAGCACGCGAGCAATCGATTTGCGAACCACCCGGCTGTGGAAGGCAAGCGGGAGACGAGGAATCAGAGTGGGAAGCAAGCGGGACGAACACGACTAAGGCTTACACATTATTTTTCACATTCGGGGCCGTGCCAACTGGCCTAGCGTTCGCCGTGGAAGCCTGAGATCCTTAATTAACACGTTATCAATTAAAACATTTTTAATCCTGCTTGAAAAGGACCCAAGGGGGCTCGTTTCCTTGCACGAAACGGCCATGGACGTAATGGCGACGCACCACTACCCAGGTCCTACACCCCGATCAAGGAGGAAGCGTGCCGGCCCAGAAGGACTCACATTTTGGAAAGTTTAGAGGCCGCGCCGCCCGTCACCTTGGCCACCCGCAGCTGGGACAATTCCACCTTCAGGTCATCGAGTTGTTTCAACAGCTCCTCTTTCTTCTTGCCACGTAAGTCGCGGGCTTTGATTTTGGCCTAGGAGGTAAAGGAGAGAGAGAGAGAGAGAGAGAGAGAGAGAGACAGACAGACAGACACAGAGAGTTCAGAGTGCGGGACAAGGAACGGCTTGGACGTAAGATGGTTTTCCAGCTTCATCCTGGGAGAGCGCTGGGCAGCATCTACGTTTACAACAGGCATGTCCAAACTTTGTGGCCCTCCAGATGTTTTGGGCCACCACTCCCACAGTCCTCTGCCATTGGAAGTACAGACTTGGAATTCTGGGAGTTGTGGTCCAAAACATCAAGAGGGCTGAAATTGGCTGTGCCTGGCTTACAATCAGTCACCTGGTGTTTCTTAAATGTTTCCAAGTACAACCTGGGGACCACCAGCCGGACTGGATGGGATTTATAGCTTAGGAGACTGGCGGGCTCTGCGGACCAGGGTTCTTGTACGTGCGTGAGAAACGGAAGCGCAAATCAGTTTCACCAGCGGTTCTACTGAGACTGACTGGTGTGGGACCGGCATGCATGTCAGAGATCCGTGGAAAAGCACAAGAATGGCTTAAGGACAGAAATCTGTTTTTTAAAATAATCTTATTTAAGGCATTTTCAGCCCACTTTCTAGGCGAGACCATTTTGTCAGACCCTAAGAACAGCCTTGCTGGAAGAGGCCGCGGCCCATCCAGCCCAGCATTCTGTCTCACACAGGGGCTCACCATTTGCTTCAGGGCATTCCCAAGCAGGTGTCTTCCCCTGCTTACGATTCCCTGCAAATGGCATGGAGAGAGATCCTGCCTCTCTCTCCAACCCGGAGGTTGTCCTTAGGCATCCATAAGGATAGCCATGAACTTGTCTAGTTGGTCACTGAGGATCAAATTAGACAAAACACCTAGCAGATTTTTAGAAAAGCAAATCTGCTCGAGCGATAACAGATATTGGTGATTTTCTGAAACCCTTGATTTTGCATTTAGCGTGCTGTATTGTGCAGTTTGCCATTGCAAGGTAAACATGATCTCACTCTCATAAGAACCTAAGAAGAGCCCTGCTGGGTCAGGCCAAAGGCCCATCTGGTCCAGATTCCTGGATCTAACAGTGGCCCCACCAGATGCCTCTGGGAGCGCATGAGACTAGATCTCTGTCTCCTGATGCCACTCCCCTGCATCTGGCCCTTGAAGGACCCTGGTTTTAAGCCTGGAGATGACACATCTCCATCATGGTTTGTCACCTGGGATGATGGACTTTTCCTCCAGGAATCTGTCCAATCCCCTTTTGAAGGCATCCAGGCCAGATGCCATCTCCACCTCCTGTGGCAGGGAGTTCCACAGACTAACAATGCGCTGGGTGAAAAAAACATTTTCTTTTGTCTGTTCTCATTCTCCCAGCCCTCAATTTGAGTGGATGCCCCCTCGCTTCTTAAGGCGTCTCCAGCGAGGTCTCGCTAAAGCAGGCATGTCCCAAACTTCGGCCCTCCAGATGTTTTGGACCACAACTCCCACAGTCCTTTGCCATTAGCAATACAGGCTTGGAATTCTGGTTGTTGTGGTCCAAAACATCTGAAGGGCCGAAGTTTGGGACGTGCCTGCGCTAAAGGGTCCCCGGCCACCCTAAACCCGGGTTTGCTACCGCGTAACGTGTGAACGGGGGCTTTTCCCAACGTTTTCCCTTATGAATTAAAAAAAAGAGTTCCCGGTCCGGGAAGAAGGTGCGGTATATAAATATAAAAATAAATAAATAAATAAATTCCGCTCAGGATACGGAGCAAGGCCATAAACTCCGCCATGTGGAGCCCCCCCCCCCCCAAGAGGGCCGCCGGTTCAGGTCCCAAACGGAGCCCCTCGGAGGCCGACCCGGATTCATCCCCTCGCCGACCCACAGCCGCCCCGCGGCCGCTCGCCATTCCCGGCGGCTTAGCTTCGGCCACCCCTTCCCGCCCGATCCCGTTCACCCCCTTGGGACCGAGACCCCTTTCCGGCGCCGATGGAACCGGATTAAAACCAGCCCCCTTCCCTTCCAGTCGCCGACCGAGACTCACCATGGCGGCTGCGAAAGGCTCCCAAGGCCGACCGGAAAAAGAAAGGACGGAAGCCGGGAGGGGACAAGGCAAGGAAGCGGAGGACTGGAACAGCCCATGAGCTCACCGCGCGCGGGGGGGAGGAGGGAGGGAGGGAGGGAGGCGGGCGGGCGTGCCGACGGAGGACAGAGCGTCAAGGCGACCCCCCCCACGCTGGTCTTGCAAATGGTTTCGTCCCCAGGGTGAGAATACAGTACAGTGGAGTCTTGTATAACAAACAGTTTGTATAACATAAAATTTGTACAACATAAAAAATTCCGGAGATTGGGGAAATTTGCTTAACATGATCGCCTATGGGGAGAATCCGTACAACATAAAAATGGGATCACTCTGTTTTCAATGCATTCCTATGGGGGATTTGTATAAAGGAAAATTTGTTTAACATAATTGCATTGGGAACGAATTAATTCCTTGATACAAGGGACCACTTGTATGGAATTGCACTTTGGAGAGCGGTATTTCCCGGAAAGGATGGCAAGAAGTAACAAACTTATTAGTATTGTGATATTATTTGGTGATTTGTTAATATGTTAAACCGTTATTTTTGGCTTGATATACTTAATGTAATTTTTATAGTGTATTCCCTCCCCCTCCCCCTCCCCCTCCCCCCTTCGTCCCCCCCCCCAAAAAAAAACCCCAATAAAATTATGTCTGTGAAGATTCTCAGTCATCCAGGTGAGTTTATCTGGAAGTTGAGTCATGGCTACTGGACTTCTTTTTGAGAGATAGAAACGTTTCGCTGGTCAGACCGATTAAGCTGTTTGGATGAACAGCGAAACGTTTCTATCTCTCAAAAAGAAGTCCAGTAGCCATGACTCAACTTCCAGACCAATAAAATTACTTAAATTCTGGATAGCGGTGTGGCCCGATGTGAAAGGGAAACAGGATCCGATGGAAACACAACACACACATTTTATTTATTTATTTATTTATTTATTTATTTATTTATTTATTTATGTAGCAAACCTTGGGATAGATATCTTGAGCCGCTGAGGTTGTCAGTGCCAAACCTCCTCCCTTGTGCACGCAGGGCGCTTCTTCTTCTTCTTTTTTTTTTTTTTAAATGCAGGGTCCGAACGGAATCGGTCATGATTGCACACAAGAGCGTTTTTAAAAATATATATATATTTATTTTTATAAAATACTGGAAAAGACTGAATTTCCCATTCCAACCTCTTGCTCCCCCCCCTCCAAGAGGGAAAGGATCAACCCAGACAGAGGCAGGTAAATCTCCGCCTTGCAACGGCGCCCTCTGGCCTGAAGGTGGCGCTCCAACACTCCTCCCTCCCTCCCCCCCCCGCCCGTTGCCCGCCTTCCACTCCTTACGGGGCCGGCTTCCTTACCGAGGGAGGAGGAGGAGGAGGAGCGATGAGCGGCAGGCGCGGGAGCCAATGAGGAGCGAGGGCCGGTGCGTGGGGACCAATGGGGTTTGTTTCTTTTTTTTGGCCGAGGGGGGTGGTCGCTCACCTCGGCCAGGGAGGGCGGATGGTGAGCAAGGGCTGTGCCCCGCCCCCCTCCTCCTCCTCCTCCAGGTGAGCGCGCGCGGGGGGGGGGCGCCCATAGGGAGGAGGAGGGGGGGCTTTCCCGCGCAATGGTGTGTGTGTGTGTGTGGGGGGGAGGCACGGGGGGGGCGCGCGCGACCAGGGAGGGAATAAGGGGTTTGGGAGGGGGAGGGGGAGGGGGCAGCGCTTTGTGGGGTCCTGGGAGTGGTGGTGGTGGGGGGTATCTGTGTGAGGGGATATTGGGGGGGGGTGCCGGGTTTAGAAAGGTGTGGGTGTCTGTGTGTGTGTGTGTGGGGGGGGTCCTTGTGAGAGAATGTGTGGGGGAGGGCAGGAGGGTTTGTGAGGAAGGTGTGTGGGGTGACACACTTGCAGTGGGGGGGCGTGGGGGGGGGCTGAAGGGTTTATGAGGGGATGTGTGTGTGTGTGGGGGGTCTGGGTTTAGGAAGGTGTGTGTGGGGTCCTGGGGAGGGAAGGTGGGGGGTGACATACTTGGGGTCCTGGGGAGGGTGAAATGGGGCGTTCCTGGGGAGGGAATATGGGGGGGTCGCTGAGAGGTTTATGAGGGGATGTGTGTGTGGGGGGCTGGGGGTTTTTGAGGGAAGGTGTGTGGGGTGACACACTTGCAGTCCTTGGGAGGGAATATGAGGGGGGCTGAAGGGTTTATGAGGGAATGTGGGGGGTGTCTGGGTTTAGGAAGGTGGGGGGGGGGTCCTGGGGAGGGAACGTGGGGGTGACTAGGGGTTAGTGAGGGAAGGTGTAGGGTGACCTACCTGTGGTCCTGGGGAGGGTGAAATGGGGCATTCCTGGGGAGGGAATATGGGGAGGCTGAAGGGTTTATGAGGGAATGGGGGGCTGGGGGTTAGTGAAGGAGGGTGTGGGGTGACCGACTTGCAGTCCTGGGGGTGAATATGAGGGGGCTGAAGGGTTAATGAGGGGATGTGGGGGCCTGGGTTTAGGAAGGTGGGGGGTCCCCGTGAGCAAATGTATGTGTGTGTCTTGGGGGGGGGCTTGGGGTTTTGTGAGGGAAAGTGTGGGGTGACACGCTTGCAGTCCTGAGGGGCTGAAATGGGGCATTCCTGGGAAGGGAATATGGGGCATTCCTGGGGAGGGAATGGGGGGGTTTGAAGGGTTTATGAGGGGATGTGTGTGTGGGGGGGGACTGGGGGTTTTGAGGGAAAGTGTGGGGTGACATCCTTGCATTCCTGATGGGGGAATGGTGGTGGTGGTGGGGGGGGGGCTGAAGGGTTTATGAGGGGTTATGGGGGATGCTGGTGAGGGAATGTGGGGGGCCCAGGATGGATTCTGGGGGAAGCTGTCGGGGTGACCTACTTGCGTTCCTGGGGAGGGAAGGTTGGGGGGGGTCAGCGGACACATAAAGATGCTTTGTAGGAACTGTGATGAGTGCCTTGGGGGATCCTCCATCTTAGGTGTGGGGGTCCTTAGGGTGGAAGGAGGGAAGCTTTTGGGGGACGACCGGTCAGTGTGGGGTTTGAGGTAATGGCCATATGAAGCCTTGCAGTGGAAGGGAGGACATGGGAGCGATCAACAGCCAATTCAAATCTAGGTCTGGAGCATGACAGGTGCACATTATAAACGGCCTATAGGTTGGACAGTGGGCGTATGTGTGAATTATGGATGCAGGGACAGGAGACCTACATTTAAAGAGAACTTTTGGGGCAGAAGAGAATGTCGGGTGGAGAAGCGGAGGATTTCAATGTTTCAAGAAAAATCCTAACTGGAGTGCACGGGGGTTGCATTTGTATGCAATTGTAACTGTTTATTGTATCTGTCTCTTGTATTTTGTACTGACGTGATGACCATTGCTTGGTCCGTCGACTGGAAGCCGCCCAGAGTTCCTCCGGGAAGATGGGCGGGATATAAATCCAATAAATAAATTAAATAAATAAATAAAAGTATCAGGATGCCGGATGGATTGTTGTGAAATCTAGACGGGGTTTGAGGTTGAGGTAGACTAGGTTTGGGGATCGTGGCTGGATTGTGGAAGGTTTTCCTTCAGAGGTAATGACTGCAGGTGCCAGGCCGTGCATCCATCTTGGGACGATGGGTTGATGACTTGAAACAGGGGGCATTGGCCATGAGGGAGGTAAAGGGATCGTGAGCAGGGAAAGGGATCGGTCGGTCGAAAGCCCGGGAGTTTTCAGGAGGTCGCAAAGGAAGAGAAGTGAGAGGGGTGGTGGTGGGTGCCTGCCAAAATTGAGGGCAGGAGAAGACTTGAGGGGACGATATTTTCGGGAGGAGATAGATGTTGCGAGAGAATATGGAACCTAGTGTGGTGTTTGATACAAGAGCTTTAAAGAGAACCAAGTTCCTGGAATGAGATCTGCTCCGTTTCCGTAGTTAGATTTGCTTCTGTAAGCATGGAAGGAAAGGGAGGGGTGCGCTGCAAATAAAGACCGCTTAATCTGATGTCGAAGAAATAAGAAAGCTGTTTTGGCTCAGCTTTGCTCAGGTCCGATGGCTTTGCAATCCTGGGATGTCTCCGAGTCTCATCGTCTCGTTTCGGAGCTTATGTGTGAGTTGTGATTGTGGACATTCCTGATGATGATGACGACCACAACGGTGATATTTGTGTCCTGGGCAGCGTGGGGTTGTCGTCCTGGCTTGTCCCCGATGCATTCTGTCATCGCTTTCTCTCGCCCCCCCCATCCCACGACCCCCTGAACCACAGCTCGGGTGGGGAAGCCCCCTCCCAGACAGAGAAACAGGTGAGGAGCTGTCTCTCTTTTCTCCACCCCACCCCCTCTTCTCCCCCGTTGTCAGGCATTCAGTAAGACTACATAGATCATGCTTCCCTGTTTGCCCTCTTCCGTCGCTCGCTCGCTTTTTCTGTCTTGCTTTTCCAGGAACGTTGTGTGTTTTGTGGCGACTCCTCCAAAACCAGCGGGGAGAAATGACAGCTTGGTCTTGGTTTAAGATGGAGCGGATGGTCCTTTTCCCTCCTCCACCACCCCCACCCCCCCATATGCAGCCCCTGGCCGATTTTATATATGTTTGGTTGCCCTGGAGAAGGCAAGGATGGAAGACGGAGCTGGATTCCACCAAGAGGTCTGTTTTAGCTGCAGAGAGAGAGAGATAGAGATGGTTTTTATTCCAGAAAGGGAAGGTATTGTGCCCTCATCCTTGGGGAACACATGTGTGCCTTGGTGGTCTTACGCTAGGACTCCCGTCCGCCCTCTCATTGAAGTGGTTGCCGCTTGGCATGTACATATCTGCATTTATTTTCGACGGTCGCAGCCTTGCCTGGAAATGTATACTGCAGTTGTTGGCAGCTGCCCTTCCTGTGGGCTCTCCGTTCCTCCGCCGGTACGTCTGAAGAAGCGAACGGAAAAATTGCCCCCCCTTTTTGTGGAGCGACGAGCTTTATTCCACAGGTTTACACACACACACAAACACACACACACACACCGATCTGGAAGAAAAGTCACGACTCCCTAGGCTTGAAAATAGATGCCCGCGAAGCAGTCCTTAGTAGCATGCAGGGCTGCATCTCCGTGCCCCCCCCACACCAGCCCCCCTCTCTCCCCCCTCCTCCCCTCCTCTCCAAACCTATCGCTGGGAGGAACGTACCCTACTTTCCACCCCAGTTGCTGAAATGACATCAGCTCCTTGTGCGTGTGGATAGAGGCTTCTTTCCCTACGCGAGCGCTTTTCAGCCGTGTGCAGCCAGCTGCTGCGCTTGGCAGAACCTGCCTCCCTGCTACAACCCCCCACCCACCCACCCCACCCCTGCGATGGCTGGGTAAAGGTAAATCTCAGAGAGGGGAGAGGTTGGGAAAGCTTGCATTGGGGGGGGTCGTATGGGGGGGGAAAGCATGCTGTTTGGGAAGGGGAGGGCCAGAAGGCTGGGGAAGAGCCGGTTGGCAGTGCACCCTTTGGAGGGGGTCGGCGGTGTGTGTGTATATATGTGTGTGTGTGTGTGTGCGTGTGTGCATGCAGGGAGCACAAGAAACCAAGCTCGCTACCCAGGAAGCTGGAATTTTTCTCTCTTTTCCCTCCTCCTTCATCCCCGTCTCCTGCTAGTCAGGAGACCTTGCGTTGCATTCCTGGAGTGCTTTGCTATCTCTGAGGAGCTTTAGGGAAGCAGCTCTGGTGTGTGTGTGTGTGTGTGTGTGTGTGTGTGTGTGTGTGTGTGTGTGTGTGTGTGTGTGTGTGTTGGAGCTTTCATGTTTAGGGGGTAAGGGTGATGCTTTTGCGGGTGGGAGGAGGAGTAAGGATGCAGCAGACGGATAAAAAAGCAGAGTGGCTTTGGAAGGTCTGTCGTTCTAACACCAGACTGCCTCTCTCTCTCTCTCTCTCCCTCTCCCTCTCCCGCTGTGGTTGCCCTTGCTCCTTGCCTTTTACAAATTCTACCGGCGGCTCAGCTCTGTTCGGCCAGTGACCCCACCCCTGTGTGTGTAGTATGTGATACGGCTGCCTTCTCCCCGTTACTATCAGAATGTCCGGGTGACAATCCCCCCCCACCCCCCGGTGAGGGAGACGAACATGGTTCTTGCTGTCTCTTAGAAGAGCCTGTCAGTCATGTACCGTGTTGATTCCCCAGTGCTTGAATTGAGTCCCACTCCCATAGCTTTGCAAGTGCATATAATACACAGGTTCGGTCGTCCCCCACCCCCACCCCATAACACCTTGGGCCAGGTACACCTATCGAATGCACTTCTCTGCTCCATCCTTTCCTCCTGGAATGTACTGGAGGGCACTGAGGTGCCTCCCAAATAGCCAGTGTTCTTCATTTGTCCCTTTGGTGTGGGGGAAACCGCAAGGTTTATGGAAAGAAGGTGGGGAAAGATGGACAGGTGACAAGCCATGATGGAGAGGTATCATCTCCAGGCTTAAAACCGGGGTCCTTCAAGGGCCAGATGCAGGCGAGTGGGATCAGGGGACAGAGATCGAGTCTTGTGCGCTCCCAGAGGCATTTGGTGGGGCCACTTGTGAGATCCAGGAAGCTGGACCAGATGGGCCTTTGGCCTGATCCAGCATGGCTTAATGCCCCTAGCTGTTCCTTAGTGATCCTGTTACAGCTTATGGGGAAAGTTAAAAGTGGTGGCCCTCGCAGATATGGAGTGGTCTAACGGCCACTGTTCGAGCTGCCTAGATGCCCTAAGCAGATCCGATCTCGCCTGATTTCGGAAGCTAAGCAGGGCCGGCCCGGGTTAGTCCTTGGATGGGAGACCACCAGGGAATACCAGGTGCTGTAGGCGCCTGGAGTAGGAACTGGCCAACCACTCCGGTACTCCTGCCAAGAAAACTCCATGGACATGGGGTCACGAAGAGTCGGTCACGACTGTAATGACACAACACACACACAACGGCCACTGTTCCTCATTCGGTGATGGGAGGGGGGGGAGATGGCGATGCTGTAGGCGCCCACATAGTGGGTTCTGGCTGCCAATTCCTGGCTGCCAGTTCTCCCGATGGTTGACTTGACTAAGGGGGAAGAATCACGGCTGAGATTTTTGTGAGCCGCAAACCATAGCCTAAGCACCACTGCTTTGGGAACTATGGGGGCCTGGGTGACCCGAGGTGAACCCTGGTTGTGTAACACTCCTAATGTCTTCCTAGTTCTGGCTGTGGCATGTCGAGCTGAGAATTCTCCGGATTGCACCTGCCTTCGGGGCACGAGAGATGCTGGAGGTTGATTTTTTAATAGTGAGATTAATTTCTTTCCTTGATCCCTCCCTCTCTCTCCCCCCCCCCGGTCTCTCGTTTTTATTTTTTATTTTTGGTTCCGTCTGTCGTTCTCATTGCCTTGGGTATGTTCTTGGAAACGAAAGGCCATAGGAACTGAAATATCAAGTTACCCGGCTGTGGGTTTCCAGCTCCTTCTGTCAGCATTGCCAGAACCACAAAAGGGGTCAGATCTGTGCTTGGCAGGGGCTGAGGGAACGGAGCACTGTTTGCAGCAAGCGGGCAGTGGAGTAGGCGTAATGTGTATGCGTGTCCCATCCTTCCTTCCACCGGGCTAAGGAGGGAGAATCAAAGACGCCTGAACTACGACAAACTAGCAGGCTAAATCTCGTGTGTATGTGTGTGAGAGAGAGAGAGAGCGAAAGAGAGAGAGAAAGAGAGAGAGAGAGAGAGAGATGGGAGTTGGAATTTAACACCTCTTCTGAGCAGTGGAAGTCGAGGGAGGGATGTTGTGATTCCAGAGCCAGGTGTGTCACTTGGATTAGAAGTCTGTAGTTTTGTGGTTTCAGCCTGGGAATTGTAGTCCAAAAACACAAATCTGTTCTCCTGTACTTGGGAGGGGGCGCGGAGGCGGCGCTTGGCTGCATCGGATATTTAACTAGGCAGAGCCCAGCCCTCTAAATGTTGGACTACATCTCCCAGTTTTCTCCCAGTTGGCTGTGTGGTCTTGGATCGAAGTGGGGAGCAGTTCTGTAGCGTTTTGATGCCGTCCCACCCTTGTGCTGCAAGTGAATGACTCTAACCTTCAGTTTGGTGTTTTTTGTTTTTTTTTGTAAATCTTTCAGGCTATGATAGATGGTCCCAAACGCAACGTCTCCCCATAAAATTATGATGTCTGACAGCACGCATAATCTTCAGTGAGGCAGAATTATGAGCGTGTAACATTCTGTATCAGAGATTTATTTATTTTTAACTTGAAATTATTCTGGACTTCATTTTGAGATGTTTTGATAGTATGGTACAGTACAATTGCAATCTCTCTGTCTGTCTGTCTGTCTGTCTCTCTCTCTCTCTCTCTCTCTCTCTCTCTCTCTCTCTCTCTCACCCCCCCTCTCACTCACTCACTCACACACACACACACACACAACACCTCTGTGTGTGTGTGTGTGTGTGTGTGTGTGTGTGAATTGGTTCAGATATTTCCTATTTCCTTTTCATTTGTTTTCTTATTACAGTGGCATCTCAGCTTACGAATTTAATCCGTTCCGAATGCAAGCTCTTAAGTCGAACTACTCTTAAGTCGGGGTACCTATCTAAAAAATTGAAAAAATAAGTTTAAAAAAAATAAAAAATATATTTGTAAGTTGAGCAGACCATATCTAAAATTTGTAAGGCGGCAGTTAAAACGCCAACAATTTTCCGCTCTTAAGTCGAATTGCTCTTAAGTCGAGTTGCTCCTAAGTTGGGGTACCACTGTATTTTTATTTTTCTGAATGCACTTTTGGAAGTGGTGTGGCTGGCAGTGGGCTGCAGAGGGCAAAGGTGCCTGAATATCTTTTAAACTCATTGCTATGTTGAATTTCCTTCTCTGCCCATGATAGAGGACGGGAAGGTTATGGGACCAAGGGTCAATGGAAGCTGGTTGGGTGAATTCTGGTTGGGCACATCCAAAATAAAACTTGGGCAGGTTCGGCGAGGTGAGACAGACCTCCCGGTTCGCTGACAGTTCCAGGCGTGAATGGTTTGGCAGTTCGTGGATGGCTTTAGTTGTGTGTTTCAAGCTCGAATGACTCTTTCCCCCCATTCCTCCCTCCCCAAGGTCTTTTCCTTCAGAGGCCTGTCTTCTGAAGATGGAAGAAAATTCCACCGCGCTCAGATGCTCTCCAGGAACCTGGCTGTTCTAGGCATGCGTTTCCTGACGGCTCGAGGTAAGTTTGAGGGTGTGTGTGTGTGTGCAGGGCTTGGCTCGGCGATGAGCGAGGTTGGCCACCGGCCACCTGAACATGCAGGAAATGGGCTCGCGTCCACGGCTGTGGGGTGGCTGGGCAGCTGTGTGTGCCACGGCTTCCAAAGAGGTTTTCGAGTTACAGTGAACCTTCGTATAACAAACGGTTTGTATAACATAAAATCTGTACAACCTAAAAAATTCCAGAGAGAGGGAAAATTTAATTAATAGAATCACCTATGGGGCGAATCCATACAACATAAAAATGGTCACAATTAGGGATTACTCCATTTTCAATGTATTCCTATGGGAAATTTGTATAAAGGAAAATTTGTTTAACATAATTTCATTTGGAACAAATTAATTCCTTTATACAAGGTACCACTGTAGTCTGAATCAGCATGTTTGATAAAATGGGGTGGGTGAGGTGTAGAAGGAGGAAAGGAATAACAGGAAAGAGTGTGGCCTCTTAAAGACCACCAGGGTCCTTTTCCACTATGAGCCCCCGTTGATTAAAACCCACTCCCTCAGATACATCATACATTCTCGGGCGTGTACGATGCGTTTGGGGCAGTGGGCTTTGATTCGTCAAAGCTTTGAGCTGAAATAAAATTTATTTTTATTGACAGCGGGCCCTCGCATAACAAACGGTATGTGTAACATAAAATCTGTACCACATAAAAAATTCCGGAGATAGGGGAAATTTGCTTAACAGAATCGCCTATGGGGCGAATCCGTACAAGATAAAAATGGTCGTGGTTAGGGATTACTCCATTTTTCAATGCATTCCTATGGGAAATTTGTGTAAAGGAAAATTTGCTGAACAGAATTTCATTTGGAAATATACAAGGTACCACTGTATTTTGTTTTAATTCTTTGAGCATTTTTACCCCTCCTTTCTCCTTAGAAAAGGACAACAGGCGGCTTACAGTAAAGAGAGACAATATACAGTCCAGGAGATATTTAATATACAGTACAGACATATTCAGTTTGAGAAAACAGGGAATTGAGGGGTATCTTACAGCATTAGAATGCAACATTAAAACTAACAATTGATAACATAGTATCAATGCAATCACACAAGGAGAGATCTAAACACAAAGTTATAATAAACCTGTTAGATCGTTACCATGTGTTCTCTGCTATTTTGTGTCACCTTGCTCTCTACCCCACCCCATTGTAACCTGCCCTGGTGTAAATTTTACTTAGTACTGAGTTTAAACCCTTGTAGTTTTTGGCTTTCTGCTTGTTGGCTTGTTTTTCCTTTGGGTGACTGATGCAAAACAATATTACAGGTGGGTATTCCTGCATTTTTAAAAAAATTGCTTCTGGGAGGCGTCTGCCGTTCAGACTTACTCTTAGAAGACTAATTGCAGTAAAACGGAGAGATTGTAAACTCCTCTTGATTTGTCCTCTTTGCGCTTGATGTATAATCGTTTAGGGTCCGAAGAAGCTCTGCCAAGGACCATTGAGGAGAGGAACTTAAGGCCACGCCTGTATTATTCTCCGGTTTAGCGGGTTGGGTTGAGGTTGCAGTGAGATGAGCCGGAGGATTTTATGACTTTCCGAGAGAAGCAGAGCTCCAAAGCAGATCCTATTACACCCATATAGAATAAAAAAGAATAGGGTATGCAATTATATCCTTCTTGCCAATGGTCTGTCTTTGGCTCCTGACTGCCACAGAGGACCCTAGTTGAAATGCAGAGGCCGTGCCACCCCTCAGTCTGGAGTGGATGAAAAGCACTGATCTTCAGGTATCTCTCTGGGAAATGAGCAGAGCTGATGAAGCTTAATATGTATTTTATTCCACATCTGCACTGCAGTTGAGTTCTAGTAGGCTTGTGTTATATGCAGAATCTTTTTTCATATACCCGTATATACTTGAGTATAAGTCGACCCGAGTATAAGCCGGGGGCCCTAATTTAAACCCCCCAAAATGGGAAAATTTATTGACTCAAGTATGTAAGCCTAGGGTGGGAAATGCAGCAGGGCCTGGCAACTCCTCCTTTGTGAGCTGGGTGTGTGTGTGATGTTTAAAATGACTTTTAGCCACCGAGGCCAGCGCTTGAGTTGGTGGCTAAAAGTCATTTTAAACATTGTTTTAAAATGACCTTTTTAAAAAGTCATTTTATACATGGGGGGGGGGTCAGGAGAAGTGGCGCACAATGTTTAAAATGACTTTTAGCCACCGACCCAAACTTGCCTCAGTGGCTGAAAGTATTGACCCAAATATAAGCCGAGGACCCCTTTTTTCAGCCCAAAATTAGGGCTGAAAAACTAGGCTTATATTCGAATATATACAGTGTGTGTGTGTGTGTGTGTGTATCTATCTATCTATCTATCTATCTATCTATCTATCTATCTATCTATCTATCTATCTATCTATCTATCTATCTATCTATCTATCTACACACACACACACTATATATATATATATATATATATATATATATATATATATATATATAAAGGTAAATAAGATTCTGCATTTCCAATGTTTCTATTTCTAGAGCAGTTGACCAGCCAGCGTGGAAATGAAATCCAATCAATTAGAACAATGAAAAATAACATTCAAATGAAAAGGAATTTAATTTGTTTTGAATGTGATGGTCTGTGTTTTAATTTTTTTTCCCTGGAGCGCCATCCTGGGAAGCTCATAAAGCAAGGGAACATCACGAGAGGAAGAGGAACAGGGATTAGTACAGTATGATTGACGAGGAAGTGTTAGGGCTAGGATCCATATGACCTACTGTTAAACTACAGGAGGGGTAGTGCTTTTCCCGGTCCCTTGCACTGACACACACACGCACGCACACACACACACACACACACACACGCACGCACGCACACACGTATGCACACACACACACACGCACAATGGTTGGCCATCCAGTGGGTTTCTCTGAATGTCATGTTGTGAGGTCTGTGACCTGTCCTCAGCCGTCATTCCTGGCTCATGAAATACATCTAGCCTACGCCATTGGCGCCGCTCAAGATCATTCCTCCATACCTGCTCTCCACCTGTTTGATTTCAAACGCGTCGATCGTGGGAGAAAGAGGACTGTTCTGAGCGGTCGCCGTATCTCTTTCAAATCAGATTGCAAGAACTCGGCAGGTATTTTTTTTGGGGGGGGGGGTACGCAGCCATCCTCCCCTTCCTCCCCCTCCACACAGAACGTCACACAGTCCTTTTAAAAATATGTATGTCTAAAAGCGAGGTGAGCTGTCAGGCTAAACAATGAGTGGAAGGAATGGCCTTCAAAGATGAATAGAATTAATTGCGCCTTATTTTCTCAGGAAACATGCATAAAGAATTGGCCCCCGGGTTTAGCTAAGCCCAGCCTTTTTCTTGCAATCTTAATTGGGCTCCCTTGTTTGCTTCTCACCAGCAGCTATTAAATGCTAAAAATAACAAGGCTATTTCTTTCTCTGTTTTTCTTCTTCTTATGGCATTCTGATTTCTGTTGATTTGAATACACCTTTTTTTCATGCTTGGCACATTGCTGTGTGGTTTTTTTTAAGCAGAATCTTTTGAACAGTTCTCTTGATTGGCTTTCGGTGAGGGAGGGGATCCGTTGAGACGCTCAGGAAGCCCCTTGCTGCCCAGAGAATCATAGAATAACTGAGCTGGAGTTGGGGGGGGGGCTGTATAAGGCCTTCCGGTCCAGCCCCCACCCCACCCCCCACCCCGCTTAAGGCAGGAATCCCAAATCAAGAGACCTCGATTTGAAAGCCGGGTTGGAAAAAAAGAGCTGTTCTTTCTGCCCAAGAACTCAAGGGGGTTGCAAGCTTGTTAACAGGAGGTGGACAGGGTATCAGGAGACAAGCTGAGGGCCACAGCAGACTGAGTCAGTCCTCAGGGCCTGGCACTGGTGTGTGTGTGTGTGTGTGTGTGTGAGTGAGAGAGAGAGAGAGAGAGAGAGAGAGAGAGAGAGAGAGAGAGAGAGATGTCTGGTTTTGCTTTATGGTAACGCCAATGCTGTGTCTTGGCCATATGCATCGTCGCGATGTTGCCTCTTTTGTTTTTGTCTTCTGACGGTTTAACGGTGTCCATCAGGGGTGGCAAACCTTCGGCCCTCCAGATGTGTTCTGGACCTCAACTCCCACGGCCCTTTGCCATTGGCAACCCAGGCTTGGAATTCTGGGAGCTGTGGTCCAAAAACCTCTGGATGTAAGCCGTTCTAAAGTGTTTGGGAATGAGACATGCGCATCAGCACAGGGGCTTTCCTCCAGTTCTAAAGGCTTGTTTCCTCTGTTTAAACTGGAGATGGATAAGGCCTAAGAGGTGGCAGCCTCAGGCATAGTCTATCTGCTACTTATCAGGCTGTGCTTTCCAAAGTCCCCAGGCAAATCAAAAAGCCTTCACCACCAAGGCCATAGCTAACGACCCATTCTTGATAGGTTTCAGCACCTTAGGCCATTGTTCACCTTAAGGCTAAGGATACTATTGTCTCCCTAACGAGCCTATTCAGGCCACTGTTCATCTTATGAGCCTAATTCAGGCCAGGGTGACAGGAGGTCAAAGCTGCCTATAAGATGGGAGGATTTGCACTAGCTGTATTCAGACCGATGAAGCTGTTTGGATGAGCAGCGAAACGTTTCTATCTCTCAAAAAAGAAGTCCAGTAGCCATGACTCCACTTCCAGATAAACTCACCTGGAGGACTGAGAATCTTCACAGACATAAGGCCTAAGGCACTTCTGCAGAAACAGACTTTTCAGCTCCTGGCTTGGAACCCTCCCCAATTAATTTTCAAGGCAGTTTCATTCACCAGCATCCTGAGAGTGTCAAAACCCTCCTTTCAGGCCTCCCTGGCATTGCCCTTCCAATTTTTTTTTTTAAATTCACTGTCACTGTTCTGTCCTGTAAGGGTGCTGCCGGCAGGTTCTTAACAAAGAGAGGCGGGAACCAAGTACAATGGAAACTGCTGGAGCCTGTAGAACAGACATGTCCAAACTTCGGCCCTCCAGATGTTTTGGGCCTCAACTCCCACAGTCCTTTGTCGTTGGAAAAACAGGCTTGGAATTCTGGGGGAGTTGTGGTCCAAAACATCAGGAGGGCTGAAGTTTGGACATGCCTGCTGTAGAAGAAATCAACCCCCTCCACACACACACACCTTTAAAAAGTGGCCTCTTTTAATTTTAGCTCAAGAAGCTTCACCAGGTCATGAGAAGTTGACCACTGGCCAAAGCTTGGCTGAGAGGCAAGGGAATAATTTGCTATCTAATTAAACCGGCATATTTTGTTTAAAAAAAAGACAGAAAAGAAAGAAAGAAAGAAAGCAAAAGCGTTTTTTAAAAAAAACCCACAACACACACATCACGTTCAGCGAGAAAACCCTCCTGCCTGCCACCCTCTCCCAAACCAAGGAAAAAGCTAGAGAGAGAGAGAGAGAGAGGAACAACACCCAGCTGTTCTGACACGATCAACTGGAGGCAAAAGAGAGAGGAGAACAGTCATGGCTTTGGTGAGCCAGAAAGATTCAACGGACATAACATTCAGTGTGCTGTCCTCTGACTTTCCCCCTGGCTGGTGTTTTTTTTTCTTTTTTGGTGGCCTGCACTGGGTGGAATCTGTTTAAGAAGCCTTTGTGTCGGAGGCAGAGACAAGCAGCGGCAGGGATCCCTGTGAGGGAAAACGGTGGCATCTGATGCTTTTGTGTGTGTGTGTGAGTGTGTGGGTGTGGGTGTTATTTTTTATTTTAGTTTTGGGAAGGTCTGCATTGGCGGGGAGGAGACACCTAAATGGGCAGATGTCTTTAAGGATTTAGTGATTGAATAGAAAAGTACAAAAGATCTCATGTGTTCCCTCCTGGATTGTTGTTTAATAAGAGGAGCCAGGAAGGAAGAGAAGATAGGTGAGGTGGATGTGGAAGGAGAATATTCCTTCCTTCCTTCTCTTTTCTTCTCTTGTACCTTATTCCTTCCTTCCTTCCTTCCTTCCTTCCTTCCTTCCTTCTCTTCTCTTCCCTTCTCTTCCCTTCTCTTGTGCCTTATCCCTCCCTCCCTTCCTCCCTCCCTCAGTGAATGAATGAAAAAGTGGATGATAGGTACAGGTGAGTGTTGGAGGGTGTGTGGTCTGCATCCGCCCCGTTTTTCAAGCGATGTATATGGCTTGAAGAGAAACCCAGTTTCATTTGGTGATTATCTTGGCATTCTCTCATCCGTTGCCTCGGAGTGCCTGCAAGTTTCTGTTTAGCAAGTGTAAATAAAATATGCTTTCCCAACATCCGTTGGCAAACGGCTTGGTGAATGAATTTTTAAAAGCCAGGATACGCTGTACCCGTTATACTGCAAACTGGAGGGGAGCTGTTATCCTACGACGATGGTTTTATTACTTAGTGGTGCAGATGGAGTGATGGAGTGGGACTCGAGGCTTGGGTTCGAATCCTGATCCGTCAGGGGAAAACTCGCCTTGAAAGAGCCCTTAGGGTCGCTAGACATCTGCTTTGATTCATCGGAATATAACAACAATGCTATGTAGTCACTTGCAAGCGGTATCATCTGGCTCAGTGCTGTGCCCTCATTGACGGACGGAGGCTCTCTGAAGTGTGGTGGTGGGGTCTTGCTAATTTGATTTTAACTGGCTGAACCTTCTCTGTTGGAAGCGGGCGCTCAGTAATACCCCGTTTCCCTGAAAATAAAACATCCCCCGAAAATAAGACCTACTTACAGTTTTGCCTTTCGCTGAAAAATAAGGCATCCCCCCGAAAATAAGGCCTCCCCAATAATAAGATAACAATAAATGTGTACCATATTGTTCTTCATAAAACATCCCCTGAAAATAAGACCTAGCGCATCTTTGGGAGCAAAAATTAATATAAGACACTGTCTTATTTTCGGGGAAACATGGTACAACATTTCTCTTCTGCCCACGTCTGCCGGAGCGCTGGCGAGCAGCCTCTGTGTATTCCTGAACGTTTTGGAATTTAAGACCGTTTGGTATGTTTCGGAGCCGTGGCAACCCAGTGGCTGCGTGGACTGCAAGGGACAGAGGGGTCTTGCTTCTTGTTCCCCGTAACAGCACAACGTTGTGCATCACAACCTGTTGTGCAACGCAAGAGAGCAATGGGGTTGCGTCCAGGAGGTGTGGCAGACCACAGCAGCTTCTTGTAGCTTTGCCTTGGGTGAATATTTAAGCGGGGTTGTCCTTGCATAGAGGGTCTTTTTAAAATAGAAGACTCTTAAGCATCAATGCAGAATCTATGCTTTTGAGCTATGGTGCTGGAGGAGAGTCTTGAGAGTCCCCTGGACTGCAAGGAGATCAAACCTATCCGTCCTGAAAGAAATCAACCCCGAATGTTCACTGGAAGGACAGATTTTGAAGCTGAGGCTCCAGGACTTTGGCCACCTCCTGAGGAGAGAGGAGTCCTTGGAAAAGTCCCTGAGGTTGGGAAAGATTGAAGGCAAAAGGAAAAGAGGACGGCAGAGAATGAGATGGTTGGAAGGTGTCATCGATGTAACCAAGATGGATTTGACCAAACTCCGGGAGGCAGTGGAAGACAGGAAGGCCAGGCGAGCTCTGGTCCATGGGGTCACGAAGAGTCGGACACGACTGAACCACTGAACAACAAAAAAGCATCAAGGCTTACAGGCGGGAGCCGTATCCTGCCTGCAGTGGGTTTTGGCTTCTCCCACCTTTATTCTGTCGAGGTGCAGAGCATGTCCACAGCTCCTGTGTTGGCCCGCCTTCCGATACTTTGAAGCTGTTTCCCTGAAAAACCATTCCCCCTGATCCTTTTGTTTTGATCTGCTTCCTTCTTTCCTCCCCCCTTGTCCCATTTCTTCCCTCTCCTTCTGGATATTTTTAGACTGCTCTGGTAAGTCTGTTCCACCTCTCCCCTCTCCCCCATCCTCCCCAGCTTTGCTTTTCTGTCTTTAGGCGGGGGAATTGCCACCCCCCTCTCCTAGTTTGCTCACTTTTCTCTTCTTCCCTACCCCACTGTTTTTGCCTGCCTTGCCAGCATTCCTCCATCTGCTTCCTATTTCTCTGGCTTGTTCGGGCCACCTTGTTTCCTTGCTTACTCAATCTCTCAGCGGTCTCCCCCCAGCAGTCTTCTACCTGTTTGTTAAGGTTATAGCAGAAAGAAGAAAAAATATATATATACAGCCCTCTTTGCACATACGGTGGCATGGCTTTGGGGTGGTTTTTGGTGGGAGATGCCAAGAAGGTGACCACCTTGAAACGCTCTGGAGTTGGTTTCCAATCACAGATACAATATAGGTCAGTGTTGGCAAACCTATGGCACAGGTGCCAAAGATGGCACTCGGAGCCTTTGCTGTGGGCCCCTGACATCGCCCCTTCACAGCCACCTGGATTCAGGTTAAATGGCTGTATTGGCACTTGATGGATAATTAGTGGGTTTCGAATCACAGTTTGGGCACTTGGTTTCTAAAAGGTTTGCCATCACTGGTATAGGTGCAGAGGCACACTTGGCGTGGTGCTTCGTAGCTACTCTGCACCAGTGTTTTCAAGAACATGGCAGCTGCTGAGATGATTGACCACTGGAAGAGGCATTTTTGACTTGCGTACCTCTTACCTCAAGTTGGAATATGGCTAGCAGGTCAGGATGTAACAAACAATACCTCTCTTTCTGTCTCATAGCATTTCTTCAACTCCTACCCGAATTTTCTCCCTATCGTTTTGGATTGGGTCACGGCACCTTTCTTTCCGCACTTCCGTTTGCACATGATAAACACACTGGCCCCTCAGTTCCTCACACTTGCCCTAATCTGGTGAATCCATCACTGAATGGTTAAAAAAACCTCCCCGCACAACTCAACACTTAGACAACTCCTACAGAGTCTCCGATAGATGGAAGTAGCAGCTAGGTTTTAGGCTGTCATCCCTCCGTGTAGCTGGAGTTGACCTCCTTGGCTGGGTTGCTGGTGTTTTGCGCAGGAAAGAGAAATCTCTTTTTTTTTTAAAAAGACAAGTCTTCGAGATCTATTTTAATCATCAAGAACGAGCAGCCCCAGTCGGAGGCTTGGTTTGAGCGAGAAGATAAACAACCAGCGATACCCACTCAGCTTCTTTGTCTCTCCCTCTTTCCCCATGTGAATTTCAGATGGCCTCTAGGGGCTTTGGTGTGGAGGGGAGGAAATTCTGTACATGTGTGTGTGTGTGTGTGTGTGTGTGTGTGTTTCCCCCCCCCCCCCTTCATCCCTGTGTTGCTGTCCGTGCCAGAGTCCCAGCTGTGACAACTCTGTTCTCAGGCTCCTACCATCCATGGCTAATGTTGATTTTTTGTCCTTTTTTCCCCTCCCCAGGACTGAGCTTGCCCTGAAAGAAACCATGTCGACGGGCGGTGTGGAAGATGATATCCCACAGGCCGAGAGGAAAACAGTCACAGATTTCTGTTACCTGTTGGATAAATCCAAGCAGCTTTTTAATGGCCTAAGGTCAGAAGAGTCTCTTTTTTTTGTGGGGAGGGCAGGAATGGGGGGGGGGGAGGAAGGGGAGGTGCTTTACAGGCGGATCTGTGTTATCCTAAACGGGTGCATTTTTGTGTATGTGGGTCAGCATACTTTAACAGCTCCAACCGAATCCCCTGTTTTCCCTCCCTCTTGTTCGGTTTTACACGATGGTTAGTTTTGCCAGTCGCAGAGCATGGCTGAGAAGCTCATCAATGCACTCTGACATCTGAACCTCTGAGATGTTTTGCGAGCTGTCGCCCCCAAAACACTTGAAACAACCAGCTGGAAGGGCCAAACCGGGAGGGATGCGCGCAAACCTTGTGGAATCCGTTGTGCGGCCTTTGTTTTGCCCGCCCGTTGCAGGATTCTCAGTTTGTTTTTAAGGATAAAGTTGGGCCTCGTGGGATTGAAACCCAATTTCTCCAGTGGAATTGTTACGGCATCGGAATTGATCCTGTGTCGTGGTGGGCCACAGTCTTCAAGCTGCCAAATCTCTCTCTCTCTCTCTCTCTCTCCATGATCTTTCCGAAGTGGCAAGCGGTTTGAAGAGCTAGGGGTGTTGATACTCTTCCTGCCTTTGCTATTCCTATCTGAGGTTCTCTCTCCAGCTTCTTCCCATGGCTTGGAGGGCAGTGTCTCTGGGCCTTTTCACACGACCCCTAAACTCCCGGGCAAATGGCTCCCAGCTCTGGAGCTTAAAATTGTTTCCCCACCAGCTCCGGAGTTTACAGATATATTAAGTGCGACCACGCCCACCTAAGCGCGTCCCAGCGCACTTTTCAGGTACCTGCTCTCCGGGGGTGAAAATCCCTGATGCGGATGTAAAGGAGTGAGTGCAGGGCTCTCCTCGCTTCTGTTTGTTGTTGTTGTTTTGCCCCCGCCCCTTTAAGAGACAGGAATCAGGATGATGATGGGGCTCGGGGCGGCTTCACCGGCAGACGGAGGTGACCCTGCATTTTTTCCTCTCTTTTTTTCTCCCTCCCCTCACGCAGACAGGAGCAAGGAAGTGCGGAGGGGGTGGGGACACAGGAAGAGCGACAAACCCCTAAGATCTCTGGTCCGAATTTAAGTGGCCAGCGGATCTTAGGGGTCGTGTGAAAAGTCTCTAGGAGAAAGTATGTTCCAGACGGGTCCTTAACGGTCATCGCCGATTCCTAGTCATGGCTAGCTAGTGGCACATTTGTCACGCTGAATGTGGTCTGCACCTCAGTCTCGGTTGCGTCAGGGAGGTCGACGGTAGACATGCACGTGGAGAGATGGCGCCACTTGTGTTTGGTGGCACACTCCGAGGACTTGTATGCTGATAATGCGAACACACCAACAAGAACGAGCATCCCATTTAGCCTCAGGCCCCGTTGGCTGTCGGTTTTGAAGGGAGCAGCCTGTGCCTATCAGGGCAAAGGCTTATGGGTAACAGCAGTCATGACATTGACTAAGAGCCATAAGAAGAGAAGAGCCATCATGCTGGATCAGGCCCAAGGCCCCTCGAGTCCAGCTTCTTGGATCTCACAGCGGCCCCACCAGATGCCTCTGGGAGTGCACGAGACTAGACCTCTGTCTCCTGATACCACTCCCCTGGATCTGGTCCTTGAAGGACCCCGGTTTTAAGCCTGGAGATATTACTCATCTCCATCATGGTTTGTCACCTGGGATGGACTTTTCCTCCAGGAATCTGTCCAATCCCCTTTGGAAGGCATCCAGGCCAGAGGCCATCACCCCCTCCTGTGGCAGGGAGTTCCACAGACTAACAACGTGCTGAGTAAAAAAAAAATCTTTTGTCTCTTCTTACTCTCCCAGCCCTCAATTTGAGTGGATGTCCCCTCGTTCTGATATTTTGTGTTTGAGAAAAGAGCGTCCCTCTCTCCACTTGACTCATGCCCTGCATTATTTTGTACGTCTCAATCCTATCCCCCCTCCTCAGGCGCTTCAGTCATATCCCCCCTCACAAAAAGCCGGGCAGGTAGAGAATTTCTCTCTCTTTCTCTCTCTCTCTCTCTCTCTCTCTCTCTCTCTCTGTGTGAATGAGAGAGAGAGAGAGAGAGAGAGAGAGAGAGAGAGAGAGAGAGAGAGAAACATTGCATCCATCCTAGCTAGCTGTTGCTATAGCTGCATTGGCAAGCCGGAGAAGGATTAATGAAAAGCACGATAGCGATCGGCCCTGTTGATGCCGTCTTGGCAGGAGGTTGGAGGAGGAGGTGTGTATGTGTGTGTGTGTCGGAGCAGCTTCTCGCTGGAAACGGTTTGCCGAGCTCCATCCATTTGTTTCCTTTCCCGGTTTGGACAAGGTGACTCTGAAAGAAAGCCTTGCGATGTTTTTGTCACCTAAGCAGTCAGTTCCTTCCTTTGGGTGGGCGATGGTCTGGATCTGTGAGTTAGGTGGGGGACACTTCCACCCCCACTCCCCAACACTACGTCAGCCTCAGGGCCTGGTAAAGTGTGTGTGTGTGTGCGCGCGCGCGTGTTCATGCCAGGACAGGGGCTCTGACCCTGCTAGTGCTGCATATGATAACTCCCATAGTGTCTTACCTTGGATCACATTGGCTGTAGCATTGGGGCAGAGGTGTCCACACACCCAGAGGCATAGACGGGGAATTCTATTTGTGTGTAAAACTGGTGCGCTCAAGAAAGTATTCATCGTACTCCCCTTAAAACAGGCACGTCCAAACTTCGTCCTTCCAGATGTTTTGGACCGCAACTCCCACAGTCCCTTGTCATTGGGAAGCTAAGCTTAGAATTCTGGGAGTTGTGGTCCAAAACATCTGGAGGGCCAAAGTTTGGACATGCCTGCCTTAATACATTACTGCACTAAAATGTATTAGCTTTTGATCTAAAGGGGTACAGCTCAAGAACGTTCTCTCTTTCTGCTTTCTCCTTCTCCCCTCCTAGTCTGCTCTGTGTGTGTGTTGTGTCGTTACAGTTGTGACCGACTCTTTGTGACCCCATGTCCATGGAGTTTTCTTGGCAGGAGTACTGGAGTGGCTTGCCAGTTCCTACTCCAGGCGCCGACAGCACCTGCTATTCCCTGGTGGCTGCCCATCCAAGGACTAACCAGGCCCGACCCTGCTTAGCTTCCGAAATCAAGCGAGATCGGATGTGCTTAGGGCATCTAGGCAGCTCCATACAGACATGCAACCTGCCTCCGTCTGAGGTCTTCTGGGAGTTGGGTGTGTTTGATTAGCCACAGACCAAGTCCCCCGCAGCGATAGCCGTTGCAGCCTGAAACGTCCTGCCTGACAGAACAATAAAAAGGCCACGATCCCTCCCTTCCCATTAGCCTGCAATGGCTCAACTCCTTCTGGGGTTTGGACCCTTTTCTATTTCGCTGCACGTATGAAACCGGGGAGGCTCTTGGAGCCCCAGACCGTGTCGTTGCTGTGTACACACGTCTCCTGCCTGTGCCCGGTGCCTCAGAGCAAGGGAGCTGGAGGAGAAGGCACGGCAGAGTTCCAGCATTGGGCACGCCTGCTTCTTCAGGGCAGGAAACGGGGACAATGGACCAGATCCAGGTCCTCGGAGTGCCTGGGTGTGTGATGGGAATCGCCTGGCCCCATGAGGGAGATGTGTCATCTCCAAGCTTAAAACCGGGGTACTTCAAGGGCCAGATGCAGGGGAGTGGGATCAGGAGACATAGATCGAGTCTCGTGCGCTCCCAGACGCGTCTGGTGGGGCCCCTGTGCGATACAGGAAGCTGGACTCGATGGGTCTTTGGCCTGACCCAGCAGGGCTCTTCTTAGGTTCTTACTTCCCACTCAGCCTTTGCCCCCTGGGGCTTGTGGGCAGAGCAGATGGTACCTGCATTGCCATCTCCCCAGGTGAGCTTCAGGTTACCAAGAAGAAGGAGAGGTACAAACCACTATGAGAGGCCCCCCCAAAGGCAGGGTCTGTTTTCAGAGGCTGGATGGAAAATGAGGGGCAGAGAAGTAGCTGCGTGTTTTCCAACCTGCTGGATCTTCGTTTCCCTTTGGTCTCGCCACAGGGAGTAACCCATCCTTTCTGTCGGGTGTCAATTGCTGCACATTCAGGTGTCAGGCTGGCCCTGGTTTCTAAAAAATCAAGGATGAACAGGCTTTAATGCCTGATGGTGAGGATCTGACCTTCAGAAATCTTAGTTATTTAGTCCAGAGGGTATCTGTCTTGGACCCTCCATGCCCGACAGGAAAGGAAGCTGAATACCTTCCATATGCGCTGTCTTAGGCGAATAGTCAACATTACCTGGCATGACAACGTTCCAAATAGCATAGTCCTGAAACGTGCTGGAATCTCTAAAAGCAAAGTGTTCTGCTTATATACCGCCCCATACCACTACAAGTAGTCTCTGGGCGGTTTACAATTTTTGATTACAGTGTGCAGGCTACACATTCCCCCCCCCCCCCAGCAAGCTGGGTACTCATTTTACCGACCTCGGAAGGCTGGAAGGCTGAGTGAACCTTGAGCCTGCTACCTGGGATTGAACTCCAGGTCGTGAGCACAGTTTTACCTGCAGTACAGGCATTTAACCACTGCACCACAAGGCTCTAGCATGTATACTTTATTGAAACAGCGACGCCTACCCTGGCTTGGACACGTTGTGAGAATGGATGATGGCCGGATCCCAAAAGATCTTCTATACGGAGAACGAGCGCAGGGAAAGCGCCCCAGAGAGAGACCACAGCTGCGGTATAAGGATATCTGCAAGAGGGACCTGAAGGCCTTGGGAATGGACCTCAAGAGATGGGAAACCCTAACCTCCGATCGCACTGTCTGGAGGCAAAAGATACAGCCTGGTCTACATAAATTCGAAGCGGCATTTGCCCAACAGGCAGAGGAAAAGAGGCAGGCACGGAAAGAACGAAACCAGAGGACGGGGCAAGAAACAGAATACATCTGCCCCCAGGGCGGTAGAGACTGCCATTCCCGAATTGGCCTATTTAGTCACACTAGGTGTTGTTTTTAGGATCTCTACTCCAGGCATGATACCATAGTCTTTCGAGACTGAAGGATGCCAATGAGTCCAGAGGAGGGCAACAAGGCTTTTCTACGACGAAAGATGCGAAGAGCTGGACTTGTTTAGCCTTGAGGAGTGAAGACCGAGGGGAGATACAGTAGCACATTTCCAAAGGCTTGAAAGGTTGTCACACAGAGGACGGCCAGGATCTGTTCTCCATCATCCCAGAACACAGGATGTGCAACCAGGGTCTCAAGTTATGAGAAGCCAGATTTTGGTCATATCTAGGCCACAACCCATGAATATCTGCTATGAAATGTATATCTCAGCTCATATTGTATTTCACACCGCATTCTGCTGCTATATATGTCTGAAGAAGTGCACATGTGCACGAAACGTCACATTAAAATATGAAAGTCTTTAAGGTGCCACATGTTTGTGTCTTTTGTTTTGTTTTGTTTTTCTTTGATTTTTGCCTCAGATTTCGGTTGAATAGCAGGGAAAAAAAACTTCCTAACTGTTAGAACAGTACGGCAATAGAACCGTACTACTCTAACAGTCATTCTTTTTTTTTTCTGAACAGGATTAGGATTCTTTCCACCCTCCCTAACGGTTCTTTTTAAACTTGGGCCTCCTCCTTGAAAAAAAAAATTGGAAAGCAGATTTTTTTCCACCCCCAGCACGAGCTCTTTATAAAAAAATTAGCAGGACAAGAGGCTTGTGTGCTTTCAGGATGGCTGTGAAAAGATCTCCAGGTGATGTGGTGGGTGGGGGGTTCCTGCAGGGCCAGAGTGCTTCGGCTTTAGATAGTGCTCTGGAGACGCACTGCGGATTCCACCCCCCGCCTGGGAATTGCCTTTGCTTTTTAAAGGCCTTCTCTTCTAGCCTGCTGGGCTAAGTGGCTTCTTTCGATTATTAACCCCCCCCCCCCGAGGAGGAGGAGGAAGCGTGTCAGTGTGTGTCCGTGCGTGCGGGCGCATAGGTATGAAACCGAGGCATGGAAGCAAGATGGGGCCGTTTCTGGATCTGAAGACGGTACCGCTTCCTTGATAGACTTGTGAAGGCATAGAGTCATAGAATCATAGAATCCTAGAGTTGGAAGAGACCTCAAGGGCCATCTAGTCCAACCCCCTGCCACGCAGGAAGCCCCATCACAATATTTCCGACAGATGGCCATTCAGCCTCTGCTTAAAAACCTCCAAAGAAGGAGACTCCAACCACCCTCCTTCGGGGCAGCATCTTCCACTGCCGAACAGCTCTAACCGTCATGAAGTTCTTCTTAATGTTCAAATGGAATCTCTTTTCCTGTTGTTTGAAACCACTGCCCCGAGTCCTAGTCTCTGAAGCCATGGAAAACAAACCTGTTCCCTCTTCAATAGGACATCCTTTCAAATATTTAAACATAGCTATCCTATCCCCTCTCAGTCTTCTTTTAGAGAGGCTAAACATTCCCAGTTCCCTAAGCCGTTCCTCATAAGACATTTCCTCCAGACCCTCAACCATCCTGGTTGCCCTCCTCTGCACCCACTCGAGGCAGAGAGGGTGGTGGTAAAACACAGAGCAGAAATGCCTGGGCCGATGCATTATTACTATCCAGCAAGACTCCGGCTGTGTGTGTGTGTGTGTGTGTGTGTGTGTGTGTGTGTGCGCGCGCGCGTGTGTGTGCGTGTGTGTGTAGGGGGGGTATCTCCCGGCCCACCCCCAGGTTAATAACCTGGACGTCCTCTCATTTCTCTTCTCTAGAGACTTACCTCAGTATGGACAAAAGCAGTGGCAGTCGTACTTTGGGCGGACTTTTGATGTTTACACAAAACTCTGGAAGTTCCAGCAGCAGCACCGGTGAGAAAGAGAGCGGTGTGTGTGGGTGTGGGTGTGGGTGTGTGTGTGGTCCTCCTGTTAAGCTGAAGGAGGCAGCCACCCCCCAGGCAGCAGATGCCACGGCACCTGGAAGCCATGATTTTGGCTCCATAGCTCACGTTTCAGGCGAGCTGAGCAATTCTCCCTGGGAATCGCGATCCTGCTGGGAAGGATAGACATCTCCAGGGTCCTCTCAAAGCCTCTTTGAGCTGACAATTCTCAGGATTGTGGGGGAAACTAAGCAACCCAGTCCCCTCAGGATGCTCAATGTGGCCAAAGAAAGAAAGAAAGAAAGAAAGAAAGAAAGAAAGAAAGAAAGAAAGAAAGAAAGAAAGAAAGAAAGAAAGAGAAACAAGGAAGGAAGGAAGGAAGAAAGAGAAACAAGGAAGGAAGGAACAAGAAAGAAAGGAAAGAAAGAAAGAAAGAAAGAAAGAAAGAGAAAGAAAGAGAAAGAAAGAAAGAGAAACAAGGAAGGAAGGAAGGAAGGAAGGAAGGAAGAGAAACAAGGAAGGAAGGAAGGAACAAGAAAGAAAGAAAGAAAGAAAGAAAGAAAGAAAGAAAGAAAGAGAAACAAAGAAGGAAGGAAGAAAGAAAGAGAAACAAGGAAGGAAGGAAGGAACAAGAAAGAAAGGAAAGAAAGAAAGAAAGAAAGAAAGAAAGAGAAAGAAAGAGAAAGAAAGAGAAAGAAAGAAAGAGAAACAAGGAAGGAAGGAAGGAAGGAAGGAAGAAAGAGAAACAAGGAAGGAAGGAAGGAACAAGAAAGAAAGAAAGAAAGAAAGAAAGAAAGAAAGAAAGAAAGAAAGAAAGAAAGAAAGGAAGGAAGAAAGGAAGAAGGGAATGTACGGTAGGTCCCTTTGGGGTGGGGTGGGTTGTTTTTAGCAGCCGCCTGGTTTATCTTTGCCTTCTGGGAATGAGCCCTATTCAGGTGATGCTTACCTGGTTCTCGTCAAAGGCTTCCTCCTGGTCCCCTTCAACAGCTCTTCTCGCAAGTGGAAGCCAAGTCAGAAGAGGCAGTGCTCCTGTTTACACCAAGGCTCTCCTGGGTTCTTTCTCATAGGAATAGCCTCCGTGCAAAAAAAAAAAACAATGTCCCCCTTTTTGGAGTCAGCACTTTCCACTGGAGGAAGGCATTGTGGAGAGGAGGGTGGTCCGGGGCCCTTCTTGCTCGCTTGCTGATGAGAGTCAGGGACCTGTGAATGCAGCTGATCTGTCTTCACCTGGCCTGCAGAAAGAGTTGCCTTTGGTCCCTCCTTAAGCAGTGCGTGTGGAGTGCTTTCTTAGAAGTTATAAAAATTTGACATCAGGGTTAGAGTGTCACTGTTTGAAAATGCAGTGGGACCTCTGTATTTGCAGAGGGTTGGTTCCAAGGCCCCCTTGTGAATGGTAAAACTGTGGATAAATCAACACTGTCGCCAAAGGAAAAAAAATCCAGGAAACAAATATTTTCACATGTCGTACCAGAACTGGCCACTGGGGGAGATAGAGAACCTGCTATGGTTGAACAGTAACAATGCCTAGTATGGTCTCCGATTCCATCTAGTGGCCAGTTGTTGTAAATACACGGTGAAAATGCACATTTCTAGTTATTTTCTTTTAATATTTTTCATGTTTCAGACCACAGATAGGTGAAACTTCCAAGCCCAGTGCCATGGATAAAGGAGTCCTAGTGTACATCAGAATCAGTTTGCAGAGGGTTCACACTAGAGTTAGCTTATCACTGTGAGTTCACCTAAAATGTGATCCATTCTCTCTCATTCTTTTGCCGGGCTGAAACGGAAGGCAAGTCCTGGACAATCGGTATGGCTTGAAGCGCTGGCAGATTGGAGAAATTGCTTCCAAGATCGGGCAGCTTTACTACCACTACTAGTAAGTCCGTCCTAAGCCTCGTGGTTCATGGAGGACAAGATTCTGGTGACCAGGATGTCTGCATGCTACCCCTTCTGGTACCAGAAGCCGAGATGCCTTTGTCTCTCGGTTAGTCAGAGAGATGAAGAGGAGATGGAACTGTCCCCCTGCCTTCAGAACATCCAACGTGGGATTAAAAATAAAGCATTGCCTATGTTGTTGATGATAACTAACTTGATTTCCACCCTCACCTTCTTCGTAGGAGCTCAGGGCAGTTAACAATGTCCATAAACTGTATAAAATCGAAATCTCTGCCAGGTGGCAAAGCAATAGAAACAAGCAGGGCAAGGCAAAGGCAGGCAGCTGCCTCCCCCCCCCCCCAAAATCTTTTTTTTGGACTTCTTTTTGAGAGATAGAAACGTTTCGCTGTTCATCCAAACAGCTTCATCAGTCTGAATACAGCTAGTGCAAATCCTCCATCTTATAGTCCGCTTTGACCTCTTGTCACCCTGGTCTGAATTAGGCTCATAAGACGAACAATGGCCTGAATAGGCTCGTTAGGGAGACAATAGTATCCCTAGTCTTACTATAAGACAGGGCTGTCCAATGTTGAACAGGCCGAGGTCTACTTTTTCCGGCCTAAAGTGCCTGAGGGCTACTACACTAATACCTCTACTTACAAATTTTATCCATTCCGAGCACATGCTCATGGTCCTTGAATTGCCCACTCAGCTGAGTAAGTGAGCTGGCAGACCCAGAACTTTGCTGGGGCAGTAGTGATCATTGAGCTGGGGGAGGGAGGGGTGGAGAACATATTCCCTCAGGTTTTTTTATTGATGCCTGGTGGGATACTTTTGAATCCTTCATGGGCTACCAGTAGCCCACAGTCTACCTGTTGGACAGCCCTGCTATAAGATGGAGGACTTGCACTAGCTGTATTCAGACTGATGAAGCTATTTGGATGAACAGCGAAACGTTTCTATCTCTCAAAAAGAAGTCCAGTAGCCATGACTCAACTTCCAAATAAATTAATAATAATAATAATAATAATAATAATAATAATAATAATAATAATAATAATAATAATAATAATAATAATAATAAAAGCCTGAAAAAGTGACTGAAAATGAGCATGCAAAATTACTTTGGGACTTCCGAATACAGACAGACAGGGTTTTGGAGCATAATACCCCAGATATTGTGATTGTGGAGAAGAAAAAAGTGTGGATCATTGATGTTGCTATACCAGGAGATGGTAGAGTCACTGAGAAACAACTTGAAAAAATTACCCGATATCAGGATCTCAAAATTGAACTTCAGAGACTCTGGCATAAACCAGTACGGGTGGTCCCAGTGGTAATCGGCACGCTGGGTGCGGTGCCCAAAGACCTAAGCAAGTATCTAGAAGAAATTGGAGTGGACAAAGTCACCAGCAGTCAGATGCAGAAAGCCACCTTACTGGGATCTGCTCGCATAATTCGCCGATACATCACTGAGTCCTAAACGCTTGGGAAGCGTTCGACTAGTGATTGGTAATATAAAATCCAGCGTAGATAGCTGTGCGGTTAAATAATAATAATAATAATAATAATAATAATAATAATAATAATAATAATAATCATCATCATCATCATCATCCCTGCCGTGTGATGTTTTGATGGAGACTGTGCGTGTTTGTGTCTTTCTCCCTGCCTTTCCGTGCACGACCCTCGTATGTGAGGCGCTGAGGGGCAGATAGTTTGGTGCCCGGTCAGAAATGCCAGCGAGGAGGGTGGTGGTGGCCTGGGCAGCCCTGACTCCCAGGTCGGCTGTTTCGAAGTGGCGGAGACGGGCCGCGGGCTTGTTCTCCCGGCAGCCAGCTGAGCTTTCCCGTGTCTTCCTTCAGCCTTCGCACATCGGAAACCAGCTATCTCAACGAAGCCTTCTCCTTCTATTCTGCTATCCGGCAGAGGTCCTACTATTCTCAAGTCAACAAAGAAGACAGGTCAGGCCATGCCTCCGTCTTGTGAGTTTTTGACCATTTACAAACGGGATTGCGTGGGTGTATTAAACTGGCGGGAGTCTCCTTCGGGCAGGAGCTCTTGGTTACTCCTGGGGCGACAGAGGCATAGCCCCCTGCGCCCGGACTTTGGAACTCCCTGCCACAGGAGGTCAGGTTGTGGTCCCATCTTGGCTCTCCTTCCGTAAGCTGGCAAAGAGCTTTCTCTTCAGGCCCTCTTCCTCCTCCGTGGCTGGCTGCCAGAGTTGCAGGGGTTTATAAGTGGGTGGCTGTGCCTTATTACTTTTTCTGCGCGCTTTGCTGTGGCTTTTGTTGACCGTTTTCTAGCGTGGCGTTTGCTCGACCCTCTTTTCTCGCTCTGTCTTCAGCTCCTTTTGCTCACCATTTGACGGTTTTTGATGCATACGGTTTCTGTAAAATGTCTTACGTTTTGTTGTATTTGATTGTTTTTCTGGAAGTTGAGTCATGGCTACTGGACTTCTTTTTTGAGAGATAGAAACGTTTTTCGCTGCTCATCCAAACAGCTTCCTCAGTCTGAATACAGCTAGTGCGAGTCCTCCATCTTATAGTCAGTCAGCTTTGACCTCTTGTCACCCTGGTCTGAATTACTATTGTCTCCCTAACGAGCCTATTCAGGCCATTGTTCATCTTATGAGCCTAATTCAGACCAGGGTGACAAGAGGTCAAAGCTGACTGACCATAAGATGGATGACCCGCACTAGCTGTATTCAGACTGATGAAGCTGTTTGGATGAGCAGCGAAACGTTTCTATCTCTCAAGAAAAAGAAGTCCAGTAGCCATGACTCAACTTCCAGATAAACTCACCTGGAGGACTGAGAATCTTTACAGACGTATTTGATTGTTTTATTGTATTATTTGAATTGGATCAGAACTTTATGTAAGCTTTGTAAACCGCTCAGAGTGGAGGACAGAATGGACAGGTATAAACAGGGCAAAACGGAAAAAAAAAGAACGAGCAACACCAATTCAAAGGGGCAGAGGCGGTGTGAATCTTAAACAGAAATGCATTGCTTAGAGGAGGCCTGCGTGAAAAGCCAGGTTTTCAATTTCATCAGGGGGCGGTTGTTTTCCAGATCAAGGTGCACGTCCTCAAACTCAGGCTTGCAAACGTGTGTCCTGAGTATTTATGTCGGGGACACCCCCCCCCCCCATGACCAAGTGGGGTACCCAGTGGGGTGTAGTGGATAGAGCAGGCCTGCCCAACAGTAGACTGGGGGCTACTGGTAGCCCGCGAAGGGTTCAAAAGTAGCCCGCCGGCCACCAATTAAAAAGTGAGGGGACAAGTTTTCCACCCCTCCCTCCCCCACCCCAAGGACCACCACTGACCTAGCAAAGTTCTGGGTCTGACAGCCCACTGTCTCAGCCGAGCGGGGCAGTTCAAGGGTAATGGCGCATTGAAATTTGTTCCCTCCAGAACAGATTAATTGGTTTTCAATGCATTCCTATGGGAAACCGCTGCTCTACTTACAAAAGTTTTGCTTATGAGCATGTGCTCGGAATGGATAAAATTTTAGTGTAGTAGACCTCAGGCACTTTGGGCTGGAAAAAGTAGACCTTGGTCTGTTCAAAGATGGACAGCCCTGGTGTAGTGGATAGATGATTGGGCTTGGCCTCAGGAGGCGTGGGTTCGAATCCTTGCTGGGTGACATGGAACTGGTAAAAAAAAACCTCCTTAAACATCTCTCTTGCCTCAATCTCCCTGCTACAGTTGCCGCAAGTCAGGTCTGACTTGACAGCATTGAACAGCAGCGTGACCGTGTGAGAAGACAGTTTTATAATCTCATTTTTTCGGATTAACAAACAATTGTCGCTTTGTCCGTTATCCTTGTTCTTACTTGGTTGTTTGTATATATATAAATATAAAGGTTTTGCGTGAAACCCCCTGGAATGATGACCCGACAGTCAAGCTTTCCTGCTCCAGGAATCATATAAATGCTGTGGATGAAATCTCCCCCCCTCCCCTGCCACTTACATCCCAAATATGCTTAAATTGTAAACATTCCTCCAACCGATCTGCCTTCTTCGTGTGTCTGCTTACCTCCATGTTGACCGAGTTCCTTTTCCCATCCCCGTTTTTTTAAACTTTCCTCTTTCCAGGCCCGAACTGGTCGTTAAGAAACTGCGCTACTATGCCCGGTTCATCGTGGTTTGCCTTTTGCTGAACAAAATGGATGTGGTCAAAGATCTTGTCAAGGTAAACCGCCGCGCCTTTTCCGAACTAGCCAAGTTCGCCTCTAAAAAGAGCTGGGCGCTGGCCTCGCTGCAGCCCTGCGGAGGTAGGATTGGGCAGAAGACAAGGATCCAGAGAGCTTTTAAATCTAGGTCTCACCCATCCTAGTCCAAAGCTCTGCTCACTATACTGTCGATTTCCAATGCGATGAATAAATTAAATAACAGGAGTATTGAGGACCCAGCATTGCCAATGGTGTTTAGACGGAACAGAACGAAAGGTGTGGCTCAGATATGTCTTGAGAGAGGCCCTTGTTGGGCGCACCATGTGTTGTGTTTGCCCACAGAAGCTCGGGAACGTAGGCTAAAAGGGCCGGGCTACACCCTTTCACCTTTTCAGAGCCTGCCCTTGACTGCTGCCTTTTGTTCCCCCCTCCCTCCCTCCTTCCTCATCCCAGGAATTGTCCGACGAGATCGAAGACTACACCCACCGCTTCAACACGGAGGACCAAGTGGAGTGGAACCTGGTCCTTCAAGAGGTGGCGGCCTTCATCGACGTAAGGACGAAGGCGCTCTGCCTTCCTCTGGTTCCAAAAAAAAAGCCAGCCCTCGGCTTGGTATCGGGACAGCGATCTTCTCCTAGGAGAGGGGCTCCCAACCGTAGGGTCCCCAGGCGTTCTCGGACTGTAACTCCCAGAAGCCCTTGCTTCTGCCGTCCAAGAACATCTGGGGACTCGAGGTTGGGAGGCCCAGTTCTATGATTGACGGAAGACACCGGTGGCCCTCTATCAAAGCAAAAAAAAAGCAAAAAAAAGCAAAAAAAAGCAAAGTGTTCTGCTTATATACCGCCCCATACTACTACAAGTAGTCTCTGGGCGGTTTACAATTTTAATTACAGAGTGCAGGCTACACATTGCCCCCCCCCCCAGCAAGCTGGGTACTCATTTTACCGACCTCGGAAGGATGGAAGGCTGAGTGAACCTTGAGCCTGCTACCGGGGATTGAACCCCCAGGTTGTGAGCACAGTTTTACTTGCAGTACAGGCATTTAACCACGGCCCCACGAGGCTCATCAGTTTTGGTCTATGCCTCTCTGAACCAACTTTTCATCGTTGGCCTTGCGGAGAGGATCGGGGAGATGGACAGGGCCCCAGCCCTGTCGTGGCACTCCCGGACACCTTCCTTTGCGGCTCTCTTGTGGCAGCGTTGTTTTTCGTTCTATTAGGAACTAGTATCGGCCACGGAGGACCCGAGGCTGAGTCTTTCTGAGGCTTGCAGGGGCGGCCCTGGCTCTTTCTCCGTCGCAGCACTCTTTGACCGTTTCCCAGATGGTGCAGGGTTTCCCCTTTTCCTAAAAAGATTGTAGAATCTTAGAATCTCGAAGCTGGGAGGGGCCTCGAAGGCCCTCGATTCCACCCCCGCTCCGTGCAGGAATACAAATCGAAGGCGACCTGCCAGGTGGTTGTGCAAATTTCCCTTGCGTTTGGAGCACGCAGCGCCTCCTGAGGTCGTGAGTTCCATCGTCATACCGCTCTAACAGTCAGGAAGTTTTTCCCGATCTTCCGCCGACAGCTGGGCTCTCTTAACTGGAGCCCATCGTTGCGCATCCTCCATTCTGGGATGTTGGAGGACTGATCCTCCCGTCCCTCAGGGTGACAGCCCTTCAAATATTTCAAAAGCGCTATCCTCTCGCCCCCTTGGTCTTCTTTTCTCTAGGCGAAACAGCCCCAGTGTTTTCAGTCGCCGATGCCATGCTTCATGACCGACAACGAGAGGGTTACCCTGAAATATCCTGGCGTTGGAGTCTTATCCTTTTGTCTTCGGACACCCCTCGAATCCAGGGCTCCCCCGAAAGCGAAAGAGGGTCTCCTTCCTCGATCTAGGCTTAACCCTGTTTCTCGCCAGGGAGCCCTCACGGTGTTGACCTCCTCTCTTTCCAGGCAGACCCCGTGATGGTCTTGAACGAGGACAACACCCTGGTCATCCTCTCCAATCGGCTCTCGGAGACGGGCGCGCCCGTGCTGGAGCAGGGGATGATCGTGGGGCAGCTGACCCTGGCCGATGCCCTGATCATCGGCAATTGCAACAATCAGGTGAGGCGTCCGCCCGGGCGCATTTCCCAAAAGGGGAAGAAGAGAGGCGACTACAATGGTTACTGGGCTGGGGGCACCTCCCTTATGAGGAAAGGCTAAAACATTTGGGGCTCTTTAGTCTGGAAAAAAGGCGCCTCAGGGGGGATAGGATTGAGACGTACCAAATAATGCAGGGCATGAGTCAAGCGGAGAGAGGGACGCTCTTTTCTCACACACAAAATACCAGAACTAGGGGACGTCCACTCAAATTGAGGGCTGGGAGAGTAAGAACAGACAAAAGAAAATATTTTTTCACCCAGCGCGTTTTTAGTCTATGGAACTCCCTGCCACAGGAGGTGGTGATGGCATCTGGCCTTGATGCCTTCAAAAGGGGATTGGACAGATTCCTGGAGGAGAAGTCCATCCCAGGTGACAAACCTTGATGGAGATGTGTCATCTCCAGGCTTAAAACCAGGGTCCTTCAAGGACCAGATGCAGGGGAGTGGTATCAGGAGACAGAGATCTAGTCTCATGTGCTCCCGGATGCATCTGGTGGGGCCCCTGTGAGATACAGGAAGCTGGACTAGATGGGCCTTTGGCCTGATCCAGCATGATGGCTCTTCTTAGGTTCTTAGGTTCTTATGGGAAGGAACAGTAATTAGGCACAGTGAGCTGACGCGGAAGGAAACCAGGCCTGAATGAGATGGGGGGGGAGAGGTCCTTCTCATCTTGCTTCCGGTTTCCCACGGAGAGGGCTCGAAACTCATAGCGCTGAAGGCGTGGAGGGTGGGAGGATCTGGTTTCCCACACCTGAGACACATCCAGCCTTGCACCCTTCTAGGTGTCCAAACCCAGCAAAAACTGGAAACCAAAAAGGCTAGGAGAAACTTTTGATTTAAAAAAAAAAACTCCTTCCCTGCCCCCAAAAGGGCTGCAGACCTTGTCTTATTAAGAGAATGATTTTCTGAGTTAGGTTTTTTTCTTTTTAAATTTAAAAATCTCCTTTTGCTTTTGGGGTCTCCGAGACAGTCCTAACCTAGGACCGGTTCTCTTTCGCAGGTAAAGTTCAGCGAGCTGACAATCGACATGTTCCGGATGCTGCAGGCTCTCGAACGGGAACCCATGAACCTGGCTTCGCAGATGAACAAGCCCGGGTTGCAGGCGAGTCTCTTACTGTTATAGTAAATAACGTTTATAGTATTTTTATATTTTCCTTCACCGGGGTTGGCAACCGGCTTCTATTGCTCTTTGAGAAAGGAGGTCACCATCGTAGGTTTCGTCCTTAGAACTCCACCCGGGCGGATGGCCCGATTCGAGAGAGCCATCGTGAGATGGATAATCCATTATTTCCCCCCTTTGAATGAAAACGGCAAGAACAGCTTCAGAAACGTACTGTGTTTTTTTTTCTTTCCCACAGGAGACAACCGAAAAACCTGCCAGAAGGGAAAACCCTCACAAATACTTGCTCTACAAGCCGACGTTCAGCCAGCTCTATACTTTCCTGGCTGCCTCGTTTAAGGTCTGTGCAAGAAAAGAACGGTGTGTGTGTGTGTGTGTGTGTGTGTGTGTGTGTGTGTGTGTGTGTGTGTGTGTGTGTGTGTGTGTGTGTGTGTGGTGCGTGTGTGTGTTTGGCAGATTTGAGGGGGTGTAGCAGGCCTGGATGGGGCTGCAGAGTCTCGAAGAGAACGGCGTGTGTGTGTGTGTGTGTGTGTGTGTGTGTGTGTGTGTGTGAGAGAGAGAGAGAGAGAGAGAGAGAGAGAGAGAGAGATTATGTGTGTGTGTTTTGGGCAGATTTGAGGGGGTGTGGTGGTCCTGGATGGGTCTGCAGAGTCTCCTAAAGTCCCCTGTTGAAACACAAAAGGGATAGCCTCTTATTTCCAAAGTCACCTTCAGGGGTCCATTAAAGCTAAATAAATAAATAAATAAATAAATAAATAAATAAATAAATAAATAAATAAGTGGGGGGTTTGAGTCACGTGGCCATCACAAAACGCAAATGCAAAACCAGGCAACAGGCAGTAACTTCATAGGCCAGGAAAAAAAATAAAACATTGCAAGCTTTCGAGTGCCACACACTCTTCTTCAAAGCAAGTCCCAGAAGTTCAAATGTGGCAAATATATATATATATGCTTTGGCAGGAGGTTATTCTTAAAAGTTCTTGGCTCAGTGATGTACCCCCTCCGACTTCCTCCCTCTAACTAAGAAGACTCCTTGCCTGCCATCCCTCATCAAGCCAAGAACTTTAAGAATAAACTCCTGGCAAAGCATATATTTCAATATTTTGCCACATTTGAACTTTTGGGACTTGCTTTGAAGACGAGGGTGTGGCACTCGAAAGCTTGCAATGGTTTTTTTTTTAATTATTTGTGGCCCATGAAGGTACGGCCTGTTGCCTCGTTTTCCCTTCAGCAGTGCGGCTGAAACTGGATAAGGAGATTTTTTTCCCCTGGGGGAGGGGGTAAGAATATGAGTATGATGCTGTTTGTACAACAATCACAAGCCTGCCGTTACGAAGCAGCGAAACCAGAGGGTGTCGGTCGGCTCCCCTCCCCGCCGTAGAAGCAAAAGGTGGGAAGATACCAGGACCACCAGTTTTGGGTCGTAGAACCCGGGTGGGACACATCTGGGAGCGCACGAGGCTAGATCTCTGTCTCCTGATCCCACTCCCCCGCATCTGGCCCTTGAAGTACCCTGGTTTTAAGCCTGCAGATGACACATCCCCATCATGGTTTGTCACCTGGGATAGACTTCTCCTCCAGGAATCGGTCCAATCCCCTTTGGAAGGCATCCAGGCCAGATGCCATCACCACCTCCTATGGCAGGGAGTTCCACAGACTAACAATGCGCTGGGTGAAAAGATACTTTCTTTTATCTGTTCTTACTCTCCCAGCCCTCAATTTGAGTGTATGTCCCCTAGTTCTGGTATTTTGTGAGAGGGAGAAGAGCTTCCCTCTATCCACTTTACTCATGCCCTGCATTATTTTGTACGTCTCAATCATATCCCCCCTCAGGCGCCTTTTTTCCAGACTAAAGAGCCCCAAATGTTTTAGTCTTTCCTCATAAGGGAGGTGCCCCAGCCCAGTAATCATTATAGTCGCCTCTCTTCTGCACCTTTTCCAGTTCCACTATGTCTTTCTTGAGATGCGGTGACCAGAATTGTACACAATACTCCAGGTGCGGCCTTACTATCGTTTTGTATAATGGCATCATACAAGGCAGGGTGTCCTGCCTCTAGGGACCTCGGTCCTCATCTGACCCTGCACACACACACACCCGACGCCCTCTCCCCGACTCTCACCCCCGCCTTCTTTCCTCTTCCAGGAGCTGCCCGCAAACAGCGTCTTGCTCATCTACCTGTCGGCCACCGGCGTGTTTCCTTCAGGTCGTTCGGATAGTGAAGGTACAAATAAAGGAATGCTCCCTGTCATGCGCAGGGCTTGAATTCTCTTTATGATGGACAGGCGGGCGGGCAGCCCTCAAAAACCCATTCCCTCCCAGGAAAAGCTGCTCCCACCACCTCCCACCGCTCTCCCAGAGGAGGGGGCTGGCTTTTCTTTTGCTGAGGCGGCAAGTGCGTGAAGCTTGTGTGTGGGGGTTCCTTCCTCTGCTTAATTTCTTTTAAATCTGTATACATTTGGGGGCCACGTCTAAGACATTCATTTGTTGGAAGCATTCGACCCGGTTCTGATCCCTGCCAGGCCAGATACATTGGAAGGAGAGGGAGTAAGTTGCCTCGGCCTGAAACACAGAACGGAGCTTGTCCAAGCGGTGTGTGTGTGTGTGTGTGTGTGTGTGTGTGTGTGTGTGTGTGTGTGAGAGAGAGAGAGAGAGAGAGAGAGAGAGAGAGAGACAGAGACAGAGACAGAGACAGAGAGACAGACAGAGAGAGAGAGAAATATTAGATCAACGCTGGCGAACCTTGTAGAGACCGAGTGCCCAAACTGCGATTCAAAACCCGCTCATTATTCGGAAAGTGCCCGTACAGCCATTTAAGCTGAATAACTGGTGTCTGTGAAGGGGCAATGCCGGTTGCCCACAGAAAGGGCTCCGAGGGCCACCTTTGGCACCCGGGCCATCGGTTCTCCGACACTGGGCTAGATGAAGCGGATAGAGTGCCACAGGTTTGACTTTTTTCATCGCTGGTGCAACCTGTACTCTAATTCCTCTTTAGCGCAAGCCTAAGCTGTCAAGCTGGATCCCTACTTATGTAAACCCGGATCCCTACTGACGTAAGCCCAGCGAGCCATCCTGCATTTATGGCCCTTTGGCTTCTCTTCTACCCAGTAGGATTCCGGCCTCGCACGAGTTAACTGCGTGAAGCAGGTCTATGTCTCCCTTCTCTTCCATGGAAGGAATAAAAATCCAGTTTCTTGGGTTGGGGTAGGGAACAACCCTCCCTTCCTATAGATGCATTGGCAATGGGATAGAGGGTGCTGAGGTTTAACAGGAAGCTGATCGGCCCTGCCAGCCTGGTAGGCATCAGAACTGTGCCTTTAAAAATGTTGGAAATTCTGAATGCTTCTGGGGTTTCCCTGACCCATGGCCGACACGGTTTGAACCCCCAAACCATGGACCCGATATTGACATCTGAGTGTTGGCTGATGGATGGCCGTGCTTAAAGAAAGGCCCTCGAGGTGGTGATTGACTCTTCCTTCCCCTCCTTCTGTCATCATGACAATTCAAGCCCTTGTCATGACTCTGGAAATTTCCCTCCCTCCACCCACCCTTGTATCCCTCTGGATACAACCCTCCTCTTCCTCCCCTCTGTTCCTCCATATCAACCCCCCCTCAAACCAAACCAAACCGACAAAAACGGCGGAAGCCAAAGGACTGGTTTCGCCCAAAATGAACCGATTTGGTTCCTCCCGGTATCCTGGTGACGTTTGACAAATCCCTCTCAGTAGACGTCGTACGAGGTCCACTCCATCCACTTAAGACTTGCATTCCTTTATAAAATGCATGCTTGTTACATCTCCCTTGCATGATCCACAAACCTTTCCAGGTGGGGGTGGGGGTGGGGATAAAAACACACACACACACCCTGTAACAAAATATTACAGGGTATGTTTTATAAACAACAACAAAACAACCAGGGAGTTGTTGATGCAACCGTGTCAGGCCTCTTCTGCGTGCATTGGTGCGGACTCGCATTGTGGCTTTTGTGACTTGCGTGGTTGTCGTACGCTTGCGGCCCGAATCTTGTTCTTCCCAATCAGCAGGAGAACAAGGGTCCTTTGGAGAACCTTCTGCCTCCCTTGATTCATCCTTTTGAGTTAAGAATGCTTCCGTGCCGTTACCCAGCAAGGAAACCCTTCCCGTGCCCCAGATCTGGGGCACCTCCAAGCTGTTTCGCGGCCCGAGGGATTCGTAGTTCCAAGGACCTAATGCCCCAAGTGAGGGCGTTTATACACGACCCCTAAACTCCGGGGCAAATGGCTCCCAGCTCCGGAGCTTAAAAATGTTTCCCCACCAGCTCCTGAGTTAACAGGAAATTAAGTGTGACCACGCCCACTTTAGCGTGTCCCAGCTCACCTTTCAAGTACCTGCTCTCTGGAGGTGAAAATTCTTTGATGCGGTGTAACGATAGTGAGTGCGGGGCTCTCCTCGCTTCTGTTTTTTTTTTTTTTTTTGGCTCCTGCCCCTTTAAGAGCTACTTTTACAGAGACGAGAGGCAGAACGAACGGAGGTGAGCGGCATGCTTTTCTTCCTTTTTTTCTCCCTCCCCTCACGCAGCCAGCAGCCAGGAAGTGCGGAGGGGGTGGGGACGCAGGAAGAGCGACAAACCCCTAAGATCTCTGGTCCGAATTTAAGTGGCCAGCGGATCTTAGGAGTCGTGTAAAAAGGCCCTGAGTCACCTTATCCGGGATCCAGGAAGCGGCCCTCGGCTGAGTCAGCCAGCCGGTCCGTTGGGCCTAATTCTGTCTGCAGTGACTCACCCGTTTTCAGACAAGTCTCTTCTCTCACCTTCTCTGGAAGTCCAGATACTCCCTTGTGTTAAAATACCAACCAGCCTCGACGTCTCTCGGATTCCAAATTCAGGCTGAGTCAGGAGCTTTCAGGGTAATAGCGTAGCATCCGATACAGTCACCTGGGGCAGAAAAGCCAGAAAATAGGGTCCAGCCTGCCTCCGTTCCCCCCCCCACCCCTTGCCTGAAGTTTTCCAAAGTACTCCCTCCCCCCCCCCCCCGGTCTGTCTTTCTGTGCCGCTCGTGGTGCGATGGTTGCCGGTGCACCCAAACACTCTGGAAAGGTTCTTCCGGTCCGTTGACTGTGTTGGCCGCGACAGACCCCAGTCCTCGAACGCGTCGCTGGGGTATGTCGGGCGCGGCGTGTCTCGATCTTCCCTGTACGAGGTCAACCTCGAGGCGGCTCACATGGCAGGGGTGGGGGGTGGGGGTGGGGGTGCCGGGAGCCCTCTGTCCTTTTTCAAAACCCAGCCTTGCCAGCGGCCGGCCTGCAAACAAGATCTTTCTCTCCGGGCAGTGCCTTTCGGCCTCCAGGCACTCTCTGCCAGATTTTCATTGCTGGGCGGTGAGGTTACTCAGCCCCCCTCGTTAATTTTTGCCTCGTGTCCTGGTTTTTACAGTCGAAACTGGAGACGGAAGGCAGGAAAGATGTCTCGCCTTCCCCCAATGGGTGGTGAGGAACTGGCTGAACGTCCCGTGTGCAGGTCAACGGGTCCGGCTGGCAGCCTGGCCCACCTCGGCTCTGTGTCCGCCTCTTTTCGGTGTCCGTTTTTGTCTCCCTCCCAGCGGCGGCGGCGGCGGTGGTTTACCCTGGTTCTTTCCCCTGCTTTCCCTTCCCGCAGGTCCCTATGATTTTGGGGGTGTCCTCACCAACAGCAACCGGGACGTGATCAACGGGGACGGCATCCACAAGCGGAACCAGTCCTACAAGGAGATGCACTGGTGAGTCCTTCGTCGCGGAAAGCAGCAGCAGCAGCAGCAGCAGCAGCGAAAGGCCGTTGAGGCCACAGAGGGAAATGTAGGGTGCTACATCTAGGTAAAAAGAATGAATTGCACAGATATAGGATGGGGGACACTTGGCTGGAGACTAGTACCTGTGAAAGGGATCTGGGAGTCTTGGTGGACCACAAATTGAACATGAGCCAGCAGTGTGATGCGGCAGCCAGGAAAGCCAATGCGATTCTTGGTTGCATCAACAGAAGCATCGTGTCTAGATCAAGGGAAGTGATAGTACCACTCTCTTCTACTCTGGTCAGACCCCACCTGGAGTCCCGTGTCCAGTTCTGAGCACCTCAATTTAAAAAGGATGTTGACAACCTCGAGCGGGTGCAGAGGAGGGCGACCAGGATGGTTGAGGGTCTGGAAGAAATGTCTTATGAGGAACGGCTTAGGGAACTGGGAATGTTTAGCCTCTCTAAAAGAAGACTGAGAGGGGATATGATAGCTATGTTTAAATATTTGAAAGGATGTCCTATTGAAGAGGGAACAGGTTTGTTTTCCATGGCTTCAGAGACTAGGACTCGGGGCAATGGTCTCAAATGACAAGAAAAGAGATTCCATTTGAACATTAGGATGAACTTCATGACAGTTAGAGCTGTCCGGCAGTGGAAGATGCTGCCACAAAGGGTGGCGGAGTCTCCTTCCGTGGAGGTTTTTAAGCAGAGGCTAGATGGCCATCTGTCAGAAATATTGTGATGGGGGTTCCTGCATGGCTGGGTGTTAGACTAGATGGCCCTTGAGGTCTCTTCCAACTCTATGTTTCTATGATTCTATGAGTCCAACCCCTCCCCTTGCGCAAGGCAGGAAGATTGTCCCTCTGTCTGGCACGCTTTGATTTCATTTATTTATTTACAGAATCTTTTAGCTGCCCCGCGACCCAGTGGTCTCTGAAAGTCTCCTTTCCTCTCCTCTTTCAGCCTCCATCCTGGGGATCTCTATCCTTTCACAAGGAAGCCCCTGTTTATCATCGTGGATTCTTCCAACAGCGTGGCCTACAAGGTAAAAAAAGCCCCGGCCGAGCGGCTGGGTTTGGGCGGAAAGAAGGAGATTTTAAAATTGTTTTTTATTGGCACTTAAATCTGCCAGGGTTGCCTGGTGGTGAGGGAGCTTTGTGCTTAATCAGTTTTCTGGGTATGGAAGAGGAGGAGGAGGAGAGGAGAGAGGAATGAATGTTGTCGTGATGAGACCCAGACGGTCTCTAATATGTTAACAAGCTTAGCAGGATTTAGTTTAATGAATCTTAGCGGAATTGGCACATTTGGGAGAGGAGAGAATTGCCAGTTTGTCGGGGGGGGCAGTAACCAGACAGGGGCCACAGCCCTTGCTTAAATCTGTTTCTCTATCTTCCTCTCTTCTCCCTTGAAATGTCCTACCATCCTCTGGGTTGTTTTTCCACCATGGAAAGCGTGAAAGGCCGTGGGACACACAGTGGACAGAGAACAATTAAAATTGCCACAAACATTCCGTGGGGTGCATCATGCGTGTCTTCAAATTAACTAAAATCACACGAGCCAACCCCCGTCTAAGCGTCCGGTATGGATCTGGGTCTGCGTATCTGACATAAGACCACCCAGAGTGACCTCGCTGTCAGACGGATGGTATAGAAATCTAATTAATAAATAAGATGCCCTAAGGAGCATCTCTGATCTCGCCTGATTTCGGAAGCTAAGCAGGGTCGGCCCTGGTTAGTCCTTGGATGGGAGGCCACCAGGGAATACCAGGTGCTGTAGGCGCCTGGAGTAGGAATTGGCAAACCACTCCAGTCTTCCTGCCAAGAAAACTCCACGGACATGGGGTCACAAAGAGTCGGTCACGACTGAAACGACGTAATACACCCAGACGCGCACACAAATAAATAAATATAGATAGATAGATAGATAGATAGATAGATAGATAGATAGATAGATAGGAAAGAAGGAAGGCATAGATAGATAGATAGATAGATAGATAGATAGATAGATAGATAGATAGATAGATAGATAAGAAAGACCTATCTAGGGCTTTAAAGGGATTGATTGACTCAGTTCTTTCTTCCGCCTCTGCCCTTCAGTAAAACAAACTCAGGGAAACGAAGGTTCATCGGAGGATGGTGGGTTTGTGTTAAATCTGCCTCCTCCTGATTTAACCCCTACTGCACAATGTGTATGCCATGGAAGTGTTTGACTCAGAGCTCCGTGGCTTAGGTCTTTTCTCAACTCTGTATAGCACTAGGGGATCCCTTTCCTCTGGCTGAAATCTCTCTCTCTCTCTCTCTCTCTCTCTCTTTAAACCACTCTCTTCCAGAATTTCACGAACTTATTTGGACAACCCGTGGTGTGCCTGCTTTCCCCCACAGCCTATCCGAAAGCGCTGCAAGGTGAGAAGCTATTTCTCCTCTCCTTGTGTCGTTGGCCAAGCTTGCGCTTTTAAAATCCGAGGCAACAGAGGTGGAAACCTACGATGAAATCTTGTGGTCCCCCCCCCCCGCCCCTTGGGTCCCTTGAGGAGAGTTGAGCCATCTCAAGCAGGAACAGAAGATCTCTCTCTCTTTCTCATCTGGGATTTTTGAACATTTGTCTTATTAACCTAACAGTTGACCTAGAGTCACAGAGTGATAGAGTCACAGAGTCTCAGAGAGATAGAGTCAGAGTCTCAGAGTGATAGAGTCACAGAGTCACAGAGTCATGGAGTCACAGAGTCATAGATTTGGAAGAGACCTCAAGGGCCATCCAGTCCAACCCTCTGCCATGCAGGAACCTCAGTCAAAGGAACCCTGTTGTGGATCTAAGGATCTAAGAGATTCCCATTCCGCCTCTCCGGAGTCTATACAGGTGGTTCTCACGGGCACCGCCTGTTTATCTCTCCCTCTCCCAGGGTTTCCCAGCGTTGCTGATTCAGGGTTGCCTGTGCCTCTCCCTTGCCTTTCAGATCAGTCCCAGCGAGGCAGCCTCTTCTCCTTCTTCCTGCACAACCCTCTCATGGCCTTCCTCTTCGTCTCCGGGTTGTCGAGCCTGCGGAAAGGATTGTGGGACAAGTGCCACGACTACCTGCGCAAAATCAACCGGGACATTGCGCAATTACTGACTCATTCCCGCTCCATCGGTACGCTTCTCCAGGCAGGGCTTTGTCGGTGGGCCGTCGGTTTTTTTGTCTTGAAACGTCCCCGTGTTTGGGGAGGTTGAAAATACGCCAGCCGTCTGTTTTGCACGTTAATTTTTTTTTTTAAAAAAAAGTCTTTCCAAATACATTTTTAAAAAACCCCTTTCTCCCCCACCTCTGCAGATCAAGCCTTTCTCCAGTTTTTTGGAGACGAATTCCTTCGCTTACTCCTGACAAGATTCGTCTTCTGCTCGGCCACCATGAGGATGCACAAAATTTTCCGGGTATGTCAAGGAAGGCTCCCCCCCCCCGCCCTTATGTTTGGTTGATACCCTGTTTCCCCGAAAATAAGACCTACCCCCCAAAAATAAGCCCTAGCAGGATTTCTATGCATTTGTTAAATGTAAGCCCTACCCTGATAATAAGACCTAGTGATGGGCGTGGCTGTACCTGCACGCACACACGTGTGCGCGCACACACACACACACACACACATGCACACACACAGAGTGCACATTGCCCCTCTCTTTCCATCCATGGCCCTTCCCCCTGTTCACGTGGGCCACCAAAGTTACCATACTTCGTAGCATGTTTGCTTGCAGTTCCTGTTTCCCCAAAAATAAGACCTACCCCAAAAATAAGCCCTAGTGTATCTTCTTGAGAAAAAATAAATATAAGACAGTGTCTTATTTTCGGGGAAACACGGTACAACCGAGAGTTCCGCCAGCATGTGTGTGTGTGTGTGTGTGTGTGTGTGTGTGTGTGTGTGTGTGTCTTCCATTGCCGCCGGGTTCTTCTCCACAGGCTTGGCTTCATAGAACCATCTTAGGGTTGGGTGGAAGGGACCTTAGAGGTCTTCTTGTCCAACCCCTTGCTCAAGGCCGGAGCCCTGAGACCATCCCAGATGGTCTTACAGTAGGACCCCCCCATATCCACTGATTCAGTTATCCACAGTTGGCAGAGGAGAATATTAAATAATTCAGCAGCCATAAAGCAAGCTACTATCACAAAACAGCGGTTTTGGGTTTTCTGGCGTTCTCTCTTATCCACCGGAAGGTCTGGGACCGATCCCCAGCGGATACCGGGGTCTTGCTGTATTTGATAAAGCTCTGAAATGCAATTTCTGTCCACAAAAGCTTTGCCGTATCATTACAATGGGTTTGTTATTCTTCTTTTTCTCCTCTTTTCTCCACCAGGAAACTAGAAATTATCCAGAATCCTATCCCCAGCTGCCAAGGGACGAAACGGTGGAAAATCCGCACCTCCAAAAGCACATTTTGGAACTGGCATCCATGCTGGATGTACGAAACGTGTTCCTGGAAACCACGCTTGACGATTATTGAAACGGAAACCTCCATCCTGACTTTCTTACTGCATGGGACTCCCCCCCCCCCTCCTCCAGCTAAACATTTCTGAAATGGTGCAGTTTTTTTTCTAATGTGAAGATCCACCAAAAAAACCAAACAAAAACTAACAAAAACAACAACAAAAACCAACAAAAAAAAGGAATTTACTTGATTTTTATTTTTAAACTTATGGATTATTTTTTTAAAGAAAAAAAAATAAAAATGGCCATGGACGCTGCTGTTCCGTTCCGTGTGTGGGGACAGTTTTATAAAAGAATTCCTCTTGCATCTTTAAAAAAACAAAACAAAAATTAGACTGACTTAAATGTTTTGGGTTTTACTTCTTCTTTTTTTTTGGCTCGTTAAATTGAAGCCGCCTTCGGTGTCATGTATAATCCCGTTATTTAAAAGCTCTTGGTCACTTTTAGCCTCTGTGTGTGCATGTGTGTGTGTGTGTGTTTGTTTGTGTCTCTGTGTGTGTGTGTGTGTGTGTGTGCGTGGAAATTCTTTATTTTTGTACACTTTTTTACAATGTGGAAACAAAAAAAACAAAAACAGAAAAAACCCAAGAAAAAACAAAAACAATGGAGAGGAAAATATGGGAAGAAGGAAGCGGTCTTCTCGTCCCCAAAGATTTTGAAACGCTGAATGACGATGGGACTTGGTCTGCAAAGCAGCGATAGCAATAAAACAGTCTTTCAAAAGATCACGCGTTTTGGCCCACTCCAGCGTGAGATCGGCTCCTTCGAAGGGAACAACAGGAGGGTCCCAGAACATGGAACGTTCATCGTTGTTTAGAAACCCAAATGTCAAAAGGAGGAGGGTTAGGAATGCCGGACTTTTCCAGTCACACCCCAGTTCCTCCGGAAATCTGCCCGAAAGAGTGCGCTCGTAGGATCTACCATCGCCTCGTAAAGTGGGACCAATCTCTTCACGGGCACACCCGCCGCGCCTCCTTGCAGAATCCGGAGCTCCCTGCTACGAGAAGGAGAAGGTTAGAACGGGTCTGGATTCTGAGACGCCCTCACCACCGGGAGGGAGAACGGATTCTCTCTGATTGCTCCGTTCATGGCCTGGTGACGGCCCCAATCCTGCCTAGGGTGAGCCGAGGGCCGGCTTGCCGTTGGACGCCCCAAACGTGCCAACACGTGGCGGTTTGCCCCTGCTGACTGCCCACGCTCGGACTGTAAAGGCATCGGTTCTAGCGAGAATCCAGAAGTCGGAATCTCCCTCGCTCCCTGTGAGTTCTGTGACTGATGGCACACTTGCCCACCCGCCTGCCACTCCAACGGCAATGAATAGACCCTGCGGTGTGCCTCTGTGGCTCAGCTCCTCGGATACCTTGCCGTGGGATTTGCAACGAAAAAAGGTTCGCGCCCCCCTCGCCGTCTTTGGAAAATGCATGTTTTATTATTATTGTTATTATTTCTGGCCTGAGCTGCTTTTTAGAAGAGAAAGGGGCAAATGCTAACTTACCACCACCATCACCACCAGGTAACTAACCGCCATCGCCAGTCTTCATTTCCGTGGCGTTGGGAGAATCTGGACGGACACAAAGCGGACAAGGAAGCAAACCGGACGGGAGAGGGTGAGCTCGGTTTTGCTCCGACGGCGTTCCGAAACCCGAGGTCTGTCCCCCCCGAAACGACAGCGAAGCACAATTCTCTTGGGAGACCTCCATGCTTTATTTCTCTACTCTGATCTCTGCTCAGTCGCTCGCGCTTCGAAGAGTGGGAATCGGCCACGGAACGGACAGAAGAGTTAACGCTTTCGATCGCCGCGGGGCGCCTCCGGAATGTCATGGATGTTTTCAGCTCTCGGTGGGAGGGGAAAGGCTTGACCAAACACAATACGGTCGGTTTTGCGTTTGTGCATTCTCGCCGTCGTCCAGAACGGTCCCGGGTGGGATCAGTGGAAAGAAAGTTGGGGAACAACCGACCAGGATCGAAATGTGATCAGGACCTCCAAGCATGTTTTCTTTTAACCTGTCCGCGGGCCTACTGTATAATACGATTATGGAGTGGATTTTAGGTGTTTAAAGGAAGACGTGACATTTTTTAGTCACGGCTAAGGTGGGGGAAGGAGCAACTGAACCGAGATGTTCCTTCTCCCTCAGACAAAAATTGCATCTTATTTTGGTCTCATGTCTGTTTGGGCATGCTTAAAGGTAGAGAAATAAGTGTTCCAGATGTGAATTTCCTCTTTTGTTTGTTCCTGCGCCCTCCTAACCGTGACGGAGAGGGCAGCTGTTTATGGACTCGTGTCTTTGTGGGTCCTGGGTGCTTGTTTTCCACGCGAGGGGTAGCGGAGCCCTCCCTTGCTGGATCTATCGCTTTGCACACACAGGAGGGCGACAAAAGTAGGGGGCAGGGGCTAGAGGGTTCCTTCCTTTGTATTGCGCGTTGATAAAACATACCGCATCTAAAGAAGGCCGGAGTTTCCCGGGGATTCGTTGCAGTAGCTCGTCATGCCATACCACGGCCCGGGCTCAGATGCCACGGCCGGGGTGTCGGATGTAACGCGATCGGAACCTGCCGCGGGATTGGCGCAATGACAATAGTTAGGGGATAATCGTTAAGAGGTGCCTTAGGTCGGGCATAAAGTGCAATGAGGACATAGGTGTTGCGTTTCAGGGTGTTTGCTTACCCTCCGAAGCCTGTGTTGAAATGCCTTTTTAAGTTTTGACAGGCAATCAGAAAAGCAGCTTAAAACTAACGGTTGTCGTTTCCACTGGGTTAGGCATGGCTAACGGGCGCTTGGCCGTTGACTTCTTATGGTGCTCTGTCTTTTCATCCCCGGTTTGCCTGTTTTGTGGCTTCCTCGTTGGTTTGTTTTCTTGTTTAACATTCATAAATAAATAAATAAATATCATCTGGGCAGGTGAAAGGTGTTACATATAGGTATTTACACGCACGGTGCCTGCCAGCCTTGGGGGAGATGCATCTTGTAAATGTCTGTGTATATATGTAGATATTTATATATAGGATAGTTTGAGAACCATAGGTATACAAAATAAAAGATGTATGGGCTGAACTCACTCCACATAAGACTAGGACTGGTACGAATGTGGTGGTTCAGGGTGGGCTTGCAAGGAAGCCCCACCTCCAGCGATGGTATTTTTTTTCTTATTGTGGATTTTCTTGGAAGACTTCATATTTTAAACCGCCCAGAGAGATGGATGGAGGGCTGGTGCTTGTCGTAAAGCCCGAGACGAATTGTTAGCAGGTAGCTCGTAGCGATCTCGTCACACTCGCCAACCAGAGATTAGGTTTGTGATAGGAAAACCGGCCTGAAATACATTGCTGCCACATCGTTTTCCTCGGAGGGGCAAGGTTTAATTTGAAAGTTAAGCCTCACGGTGCCTAGTGTTTGGGAACGTCTGCGGGGTTCTTTCGCTCGGCGTGGTCTCGCTCTGCATCGGGTTCAAACGGAAGGAGGAAAACGGCTGAAGAATGGGGGACGTGGGTGCCCCAATTGTGAGCACCAGTTGCCATCTGGAACCCTCTTTCTCGCCATTTGCTGCAAAGGAGGACGTTTTCCTGCCTGCCTCCGGTGATCCGGTCAGGGTGGCCTGTCTTGATGGTGGCCCAAGTTGTGTGCAGGCATTTGGCAAGGAGGCTTATTTAAGTACGTCCGTGTTCCGGTAATATATTTGCCCCCTCTCCGGAGAGCTTTTAACATCCTGGATATAGACCCGAGGCGGGTGATTGCAGAGCTGTGTTTTAACAACCAAATGCAAACGTAGAGTTTTTTTTTTTTTAAAAGGGAGAGGGCTCTTCTTTTAAACGATCAGCACCTAATTTATAGAACGTTGCCGCTGTCGCTCTTTCTGGTCCCATGGCCAATGAGGCGGTTCCTTTCGGCGGTAAGCCTCTCCTGGTCCAGTGCCCAGCTTTTTTTTTTGTCAGCGTGACCCAAGGCAGAGTCAACAGAAGGAAGGAACCGAAGGAAGAACAGGTATTTCCAGCCTCGGGAAGGAGAAGGACGATCCATGGGCCGGCAGTGTCTCAGATCAGGTAGGGTTTTGTGTGTGTGTGTGTCACGGCCACCAAAGGGAACCAGAAGCCCTTGCTGAAATTAATTCGAAGCGAGTAATTTAGTTGAGTAAAGTGGATAGAGGGAAGCTCTTCCCCCTCTCACAAAATACCAGAACTAGGGGACATCCACTCAAATTGAGGGCTGGGAGAGTAAGAACAGACAAAAGAAAATATTTTTTCACCCAGCGCGTTGTTAGTCTGTGGAACTCCCTGCCACAGGAGGTGGTGATGGCCTCTGGCCTGGGTGCCTTCAAAAGGGGATTGGACAGATTCCTGGAGGAAAAGTCCATCATCCCAGGTGACAAACCATGATGGAGATGTGTCATCTCCAGGCTTAAAACCAAGGTCCTTCAAGGGTCAGATGCAGGGGAGTGGGATCAGGAGACAGATACCTAGTCTCCTGCGCTCCCAGACGCATCTGGTGGGGCCACAATGTGAGAGACAGGAAGCTGGACTAGATGGGCCTTTGGCCTGATCCAGCAGGGTTCTTCTTATGTTCTTATGTCCTCTGCCCGTTTATTTGGTGGTCCGCACAGCTAGAGAAGAAAAATTCCACATCTGTGACCGAGCTTGATCAGATGTCACTGCGGAGCAGCTCTCATTAAGCAACAGGGATTTCTGCCGGACGGTCGCATCCTTGACTGTTTTCGAAGTGCTTCGGCAGCTGTTGATTTTACAAGTATAAAACTCTGCGTCGGGAAATCGGAGCATCGTGGGGGTTGGTAGGGTCCTCTAAGGACATCAAGTCAAAGCTCCCACTCAGGTCCAGAATCTATATCACAGGAGATCTGCCAGGCAGTTGTCTAAATTTCTCTTGAATGCCCCAATACTCTGCTTTTCTTACCTGTATTTTTTTATTTCTTCTTTTTTTTTTAAAATAATGGTTTTATTTTATTTGAAATGGCGGGGGCCTACGGATGAATGCGAATTTGCAGGGTCTCAAGACAGCGTTAACGGGTGAAAATCTAGCTCTTTTTTTTTTAAAGGTGGCTTTGAATTCTAATACCACAATAGCCTGATCGCTGATTCTGTTATGGATCTTTTGATGCCCGTTTTCTCAATACCACTTGCATGTTTATGTATATGCCTATTGGGTTGGATTTTCTTGTATGGTTTTGCATATACAGGCCTGGTAAGCCTGCAGATTTGTCAACGCTTGGTTTGACAATGTAAGAAAAAAATTATCCTGTGTTCTGGGCGACTGTTTTTGTTTGCCCTTGCGTGGTTGTGAGTGTGTTTGGCTAACGAGACAGAAACCATACAAATCTAGTGGCTACAAATGGCATTGAACCCTGCAGCTGCCTGGTTTAGAGGAGGAGGGATCCCTTATTGCTTGGGTCTGTTTTATTTTGTTTGGCTCCTGGTTTAATCACAGCTAACGACAGTAACCTAACTCAGTCACGCCTGTGACTTAAATGTCATATCTTGGGCAATTTCGTTGGTTCCACCTAAACTTGATTCCCCCACTTGGGTTTCCTTGAGAGGGGCTGCTGAGAACATTCTTATTCTAAGAGAGCGTAATCCATTATCGACAGCTTTTAAGTCAGGAAGGGCTGCAAAAGCACACACGCACACACAATATCGGATTTCCGGACTCTCTAAGGCCGCCGTAATAATATTCCTAGCAGGCTCCCTAAAATGTTGAAGCCAGCCAGGTGCACTGTAATGTTATCTCTGTCCCTGGGAATTAACAGCACATTCTTCACGATGGCAGCAAATGTGATTCTTTTTATAACGCAAGCTTGTATTAGAAAGTAACATCCTTTTCTTAAAAAAATAAAATAAACCAACAACATATCTTTTTTAAAAAAGTCGAAATCACGTTCTTAGTGGTAACCGACGGACTTTCAATAAATAACCTGCGACAAACGCTTCTCTGTCATTGAAATGTTATGGAACTGGGGTGCCAGTTTTTTTTTTTTGTTGGGGTGCAGGGGGGAGAAAAACGCAGCTGTATCTCTTAGGATCTCTCTCAGGAAGAGGTCGAAGCACAAACGTTTTATACGTTCCTAACCTGTTCAGAGTGCTGCTCTATGCGATAATAGTGCATGCGACAATGCCGTAGGATGAGCTTTGTAACCGGTTCGCAAAAAGCCGCCGTTACCTTCGGACATCATCACCCGTGTCTTGCTGTGAGTTTTCCTGCATTATGACTTGAGATGTCTACAACCTTCCCGGTCTGATCCGTCGGATGCTTTTTCTTACCCCGAGAAGGCCAGGGGGGTCATTCTTGTTTACAAAGTGGTAAATGACTCCCCCCCACACACACACTTCCCTCTTACCGAGTTACTCGTTACACTCCATCGCTTACCATTGATGTGGAAACCCCAATGTCTCGTCCCCTGTAAAAAACTGTACGAAACGGCGCCTGCCCCTAACGCAGGGGGTGTCCAAACTTCGGCCCGCCAGATGTTTTGGACCACCACTCCCAGCATTCCAATCCTGTATTTTGCCAATGACAAAGGACTGTGGGAGTTGTGGTCCAAAACATCTGGACACCACTGCCCTAACGCATCTGAATTACCTAAGCCATAAACTCAACTGTAAATGTTTTATTTTGCCTCGTCTGCTTGGACATTTTATGCCAGTTTTTTTTTGGGGGGGGGAGGGACTAGTGTTGATAATTTAAGCTGCAGTTTGCGCAGGTGTACTGTATTTTCCGTGTATAAGACTATATTTTTAACTAGAATTGTTAGACTAATATTTTAGGGTCGTCTTATACACGGAAGTAAGCCAATGAGAGAAACACGCCGTAGAGAAGCTGTTATTTTGGGCTGGAAAATTGCGGGGTGGTCTTATACATGTAGATGGAAAAATACGGTAATATCGGTAGGGCATGTGGCAATATGTTTTTCTTTTTAAATAAATAAACCCCAAGGCATCTGCGGCTTCCTTTTGGAAGATGGTTCCACTAAATTAAAATTCCAAGTTGTAAGCACTGTGATTCTCTACGCACCTGACAGAGCATCGAGGGAACAAAATACTATAAAAAAACCAAGCAAAACAAAACCAACCCCGTCCTTTTATGTTGTGTTAAGTAACAAGGGTATGGCGTATCTGGGATTTTGATGTCAATGTATTGAAGATGTTCACGTCGATTGATGTCTGCTTAGAATGTCGAGTACATTCATCAGTTGTGAATTATTGTACATGAATTTTGTATCTGAAACCCACTCAAATTGTATGTATTACCCATATATATATATATAATAAACATATTTGCCTAATGATGTGCCCGTGAGCATTCAGAATTTCACCCCGAAGGTCTGAAAAGGATACCAAACCTCAAGGGAATAATCAGTAGAATCGGTCACCCTATAATTCTAGACATGTGGTACAGCAGGACCCCTGTATCCACTGATTCATTATCCACTGATTCAGTTAGCCACGGTTGGCAGAGGAAAAATAAATAAATAATGCAGCAGCCGCAAAGCAAGCTACTGTTGCAAAACAGCAGCCATAAAGCAAGTTACTATCTCAAAACAGCAGCTGCAAAGCACGTTACTACTGCAAAACAGCAGTTTTGGGGACATTTTTTGGCGTTCTCTCTTATCCACGGTTTTCATTATCCATGGGAAGGCTTGCCTCCTTAAAATCACCAGTTGCGTGGGATGGAGATGAACTGGTTGACAGCCGACACCAGGTTTTCTTTGCTCCACTTTCAGAGCTTGGCCCAACTCCAGGGGTTGCCCAGGAGCGTGGCTCACTGGCCATGTTGCCTAATTGCTGGGAGTTACAGCACCCCCACTCCCAACCCCAAAAGATGCACACCTTATTGAAAACCGCCCTTTTAACACTGTTTTACATCCCCCCCCCGGTGACCAGAGCCTTGGGTGAATTCAACAGTACTGGAGTTGAAATAATGGAACACTGGTTACCTTCCCACTTTTTACAGCGCTACTGTACCTATTTATCTACTTGCATTTACATGCTTTCCAACTGCTAGATTGGCTTGCGTATGTCTTTAATGGTCCTGGACTGTATCTTGTGTCCCCCCACCCTTACTGTAAGCCGCCTTGGGTCCTTTTCCAAGGAGAAAGGGAGGGTGTAAAAAAAAACCACTGAAAAATAAACCAACAAATAAAATAAACCTTGAGAAATACATCCAGTACCGCTAGACAGAGCCAGTGTTCTCCACCTGTGGGTCCCCAGATGTTCCTGGACTATAATTCCCAGAAACCCCTTCCAGCACAGCGAGTGCTGGAGGCTTCTGGGAGTTGCAGTCCAGGAACATCTGGGGAACCCCACCAGGTGGAGAACCACTGCGCTAGAGGGTTTACAACGCTCTCCCATGTTTCCAGGGCGTGGATGAGCGAATCCGCAGGAGCTGAACCCGCGGATACAGCGTCCCCTACAGGCCCTGGTTTGGAGATGGGTGTTGTAGTCCTCGCTAGGCACCTTGCGCCCTCAAACCTGCCCCATCAGCATCCACCCTCTCTCCCTCCCTCTCAGGAGGGGGAGGAGCTTCCCGAGCCCAGGCGAGTGGGCGTGGCCTCCTCTCCAAACCCCGCCTCCTTGCCTTGGCCCCGCCTTTCCCCCCTTCCCTCTCCTCCTCCTAAAGCGAGGGGCGTGGCTAATCCCGCCGGCCCCGCCCCGCCTCTTCCCCGTCCGTGGGCGGCCGTTCTCTCCTGCGCATGCGCCCTCGTTCCTTTCCCTCTTTCTCCCTCCCTCCTTCCCTCCCTCCCTCCCTGTCTTCGTCACTTCCGCCAGCCGGTGAGGCCGGGCAGGGAGGGCGGCGTTTCCGCTTCCGGCGGCTCCTGAGGCGATTTCTTTTCTCTTTTGGAACTTGGAGAGGGTGAGCCCGGCGGCGGAGGAGGCGGCGGAGGAGGCGGCAGCGGCGGCCTAGTGGTTAGCGCCGGATCTGAGGCGAGGCCGGAGCCAGGCGGCCGCTCGAAAGGGGAGCGAAACCCGGAGGGGGGGGGAGGCTGGCCTGGCCTGCTCTGCTCTACTCTCTCTCTCCTGGCCTGGCGAGAGCGCCTCGGCTGGGCTCCCTGGAGGACCCCCGGGGGACCTCGGGATCCAGAGGGAGGGGGCCCTTCCCGCCTCCAACCCCCCCCCCCCAGGAAGAGCAGGAGGAGGAGGAAGACTCGGGTAAGGCCCTGGCTGGACAGCTCCGGGGGTGGGGTGGGGGGTGGGGGGGTTGTTGAGGCCTCTAGCTGCGGAGCCTGAGGTTGGGGGTTCGGGAAAAAATTCGTTGTACTAGGCACAATAATAAAATATCTTATCTCTCTGTCTGTCTGTCTGTGCCTTCCTTCCTATCTATCTATCTATCTATCTATCTATCTATCTATCTATCTATTCCTTTCTATCAATCAATCAATCAATCAATCAATATCTATCTATCTATCTATCTATCTATCTATCTATCCATCTATCTATCCATCTATCTATCTATCTATTCCTTTCTATCAATCTATCAATCTATCTATCTATCTATTCCTTTCTATCAATCAATCAATCTATCTATCTATCTATCAATCAATCTATCTATCTATCTATCTATCTATTCCTTTCTATCAATCAATCAATCAATCAATCAATCTATCTATCTATCTATCTATCTATCTATCTATCTATCTATCTATCTATCTATCTATCTATCTATCTATCTGTTCCTTCTTTCCTATCTATCTATCTATCTATCTATCTATCTATCTATCTATCTATCTATCTATCTATCTATCTATCTATCTATCTATCTATCTATCTATCTATCTATCTATCTATCTATCTATCTATCTATCTATCTATCTATCTATCTATCTATCTATCTATCTATCTACTCTGGTACATTTAAAGACATAAATGTTTTTTCTCCTAGCAGGGATGTGAATCAGTCAGTCGGTTATTTTAATTTTTAGTTTATTTAGAGGCTAAACCTTCAAAACACAACTACTAAGGTTTAAGATGGATTGGGCTAGAGATGGGTCACTTAGTGGCCTTCTGAGATGCATGTCCCATCATCCCCTAGGGCACGGGGCTGTTTCAGGTCCTGGGCTCCAGACTGGAAGGGTTAGGTGTCTGAGTATTATTGCAGGGTTACCAAGGCACTCGGTGAATAATTTATGGCCACTCAGAGGGATGATAAGACGTAGACAGAGCGATGGAGCGAGGCGCAGAGCGCTGTATGGGTTTCAACTGGAAATTCTTTTCTCCATGTTTCTCGCATGTATGTGTGTGTGTGTGGGGGGGGTCTGTTTTGGTCTGGAAGTACGCGCCGTATTAAAATCAGAAAAGTCGGAAGGGCTGGGTCAGAGCAGGCTTCCAGTAAGTGTGTCCGAGTCTTTCCAGGTGCCTCGAGTGTCATGTTCGTAACTTTTCCTTGGCTTCCCCGGGTCTGAAGGGGCCCAGATCCTACAGGACAACGTTCTGTCGCCGTTCAGTGTTTCCACTTCTTGCTGTTTATTGCAAGGATAGAAGGAAATAACAGGGAGGCGTTGAGGCACCATCTGTTTGGTTACACTCAAAGGCGCAGCCGAAGTGATGGCCGTCGGAAAGAGGTGTGCGCTCCTTTGCACGCCCGTGCAAATAAAAGGTTGCACGGAGGATGGTGTGACAAACAGAGGCGGCGGCGGGGGGGGGGGGACTCCAGCTCAGGCCCTTCTGCCGTTCCCTCGATGTGTTTGGCTTGCTCCAGGGATGACTCTTGGCTGGGCTTTCCCGAGAGATTTCGGAAGGGGATGATCGAGTGACTTTAAACAAACTTACGGTGACGTTTTAGACTTGGCCGAACGGTCTGGCGTTTCATCGGTCTGTGCGTCTCATCCATTGTTAACGAAGATGTGGCTTTCTGAAAGAGCTTTCAGCAACGGCCCCTTTCCATGGTGGCTTTCCGAGTGTCGAGTGTCAGTAAGCCTTTGTGCGTGTTTTTGCAGGAAGGTCTCCGGTAGAGATGGGCATGACTCCAAAAAATGGTGTTTCGTTTGTCGTTTGGTCGTTCAGGGGTCCGTTTCGGTTCGTTTTCGTGACTTTTTTTGCAAAAAAATTCCTTTTTGTTTCGTTAGGTAACGAAACGAAAAAACGAAAACGAAAATGAAAAATTGCTGTTTCGTTAGCATTCTTTTTAGTTCAATGCATCTGCTGCAACGAAAACGAAAAACACGGCAAATTTGGTCGTTTTGTTTTCGTTTTGTTTTTTTAAAAAATTTCATTTCGTTTTCGTTGAGTAACGAAACAAAAAATGAAAACGAAAACGAAAAATCACTCGTTTCGTGCCCATCTCTAGTCTCCGGATCAGACCGTCCTCACTAGTCTCAATTTCGTCCTTGGAATGCATTTCTGATTCCTTTGGGTTTGGGATCGGAAAAGGCGTGCGCTCAACCCTTTGCAGGTCCCACAAGCTGCAGTGCGCTGGAAGGGGATCGGTCAGCCTGAACGGTGAACGTTAGATCCTGTGGTTTCGACTAGCTTTCCGTGGCTAAAATTAAGTTAGCATGGATAGGAATCCGCACGGAATTGATTCAGATCACCATTTAAAGACACCATTTAAAATTTAAGAATAAGATATGTTTAAAAGAATGTAATTTAAAATTTAAAACCTTGGGTTAATTCAGAATTCCAAAATATGGCAGCCCCCGCCCAAGTTTAGTTTCTGAAAACATTGCTCAGAACTTCTTTTCCAGCGGGTCCGAGATTTGGAAGAATGAAACCAAGCCCGTGACCTTCGAATGTGGCTTTCCCAGAAAATTTTGACCTGTGAAACGTTATAGAAAATCATCTTTTTGCCCTAGTGGAATGGTGCGGGTTAGGGTTGAGGAAGATAAATCCTTTTGAAGATACAGTGCTGATAATTATTTGCCTGATAAAGCCTAAAAATGCAAGAAAGTATCCAGAAGAAATGTAGCAGAGAGAAGGAGGTGCTTGGCGATTTGTTTGCCAGTTTTTTAGCAACTGTTTTGAGAACTTTGTGGCGAAAAGGAAATACTGTATATACTTGAGTATAAGCCTAGTTTTTCAGCCCTAATTTTGGGCTGAAAAAAGGGGTCCTCGGCTTATATGCGGGTCAATACTTTTAGCCCCTGAGGCAAGTTTGGGTCGGTGGCTAAAAGTCATTTTAAACATTGTGCGCCACTTCTCCTGACCCCCCGATGTTTAAAATGACTTTTTAAAAGGTCATTTTAAAACAATGTTTAAAATGACTTTTAGCCACCAACTCAAGCACTTGCCTCGGTGGCTAAAAGTCATTTTAAACATCACGCACACACACACCCAGCTCACAAAGGAGGAGTTGCCAGGCCCGGCTGCATTTCCCACCCTAGGCTTATACTTGAGTCAATAAATTTTCCCAATTTTTGGGGTTTAAATTAGGCCCCCCGGCTTATACTCGGGTCGACTTATACTCGAGTATATACGGTATCCTGTTTTACAGATTTTGATACAATGTGGTTGAAGGCTTGTTACATCCAATACCATAAGAACTGGCCTGCTATATGTACTGATTCACTGAAGACTTTGTAGCTGATGGAAACAAAAATGAAACAGGAGACACAAAGGGGTGAGGAATAGGACACAGAAACCGAAGTGTTTCTAAAAACAGGTGGTTGTTCTTAAACTCAGCCTCACGCATAGGTTGGTCTCTATTCACCCGCTGCTGTCGTCAGAGTTGATTTTCATGTGTTATTCTCTTCTTTTCTTTTGAATCCGAAGCGCCCCTGGACTATGAGCCCCTCGAGGGAGGGAAGCCGAACGGAAGGGCGATAGCTCGGGACCAAAGGAGAGCCTCAACCGTCCGTTGCTGTGTTTTTGGCCGCCGGGGTGGTGGCGGTGGCGGCGTCAAGGCGTGGCCCGTGCCTCCGGGGAGATGTTTGCCAAACTGAAGAAGAAGATTGCCGAAGAAGCGGCGACCACGTCGCGGGCGGGAGGGGCGGCCAGGATGCCCAGATCGATTAGCAAGGAGTCGGTCACGTCAGTGGGGGCAGATTCGGGAGACGACTTTGTAAGTATCTGATAACTGGGTTCGGAGGTGGCGTTTTCTCTCCTGTAGGCAGTGGCGCATTTCCCCACTTAGTGCTTCTGTTGGAAGGATCCATAGAAGGGAAACAACAAGCGCATTAGGACTAGAGATGGGCGATTTGTTTTGGAAGAGGTCCGGTTCAGAAATTAAAACACGGCAGCACAGCTGCCGTTCAGGACCGGGACACAGCCTCCAGAACGAAATCAGCCACTGGCTTGCCTCCCTTTGGGTTGTGCGGGGGCGAAACTCCAAGGAAGCAGCCTCCGATAGTAATCTGTCCTTCTCCCTGGTGCTGGCCAATCAGACAGGGAGGCGGGGATGATGCATGTCCTTGCACAGCCTCTGATTGGCCAGCACCAGGGAGAAGGAAAGATGACTATCGGAGGTTGCTTCCTGATTGGAGTTTCACCCCATGTGACCTAAAGGAAGGTAAGTCAGTGGCTGATTTCGTCCTGGAGGCTTTGTCCCGTTCTGAACGGCAGCTGTGCTGCTGTGTTTCATTTCGGAACCGGACCTCTTTCGAAACAAAACAGTCATCTCTAATTAGGACCCCTGTATCCATGGTGGATTGGTGGATAATAGCAAACATTTGAATAGCAAATTAACTTCACCTTTCAAAATTTAAGTTTCCGGAATTTTTCTTGTAATGTTTTTGGTATTTCCAAGCCGCCGATAAGTGATTCCACAGATTCTGAGGATAAGGTGTCCTCGTGAAACTTGTAAGTGTAACTAATTGGCCGGAGCTACTGATCTTTTTCCAATCTTACTGTATTCCCTTTCCAAGCCCTCGGATGGAAGCAGCTCCAGAGAAGACCTCTCATCTCAGCTCTTCCGGAGGAATGAACAAATACGGAAGCTAGAGGTCAAGCTATCTGGTACGTTTCCTCTTTTTCCTGTTTTGCTGTGGCGTTGCACATTTCAGGAACTGCAGCTAGAGATTTACAAATGCCACAATCGGATGATACGCTTGGTTTAAGAAGGGCCCGAAGAAGTGGCCAGGGCATCATAATCGTTTTCCCTGTGTCTATAAAATTGTAGCCGGAAAGGTAGACTAGCAGGAATTGACAAACTGTGACCTGTGGGTCATGGGCCTTTTTAGAGGTCCCCACCACCCAGAGTAATCCTTGGTTCCAGCTGGAGGAGAAAAGAAGAGGGTGCATTTAAAAGGTCATTTTCTGCTCCCAAAAGCCTCCAGGAGGGGCAGGTTTGATATTAAAGGGTTTGGAGGTCTCCACAAGGAAAACACGTCCTCCCAGGAGTGGAAGGCAGAATTCCTGTAACTGCAAAAGCCTTGGGAGAAAGAAAGCCAGGCTTATTTCTTTATTTTTTTACAAAAAAATAAATAAATTAGACACCCCACTAGCAAGTGGTCTCTGGGCAGCATACAGCAATCTATTAAAACAAAAAAGAACTATTAAAACTATGAAATATAATGCAGTTTAAAAATAGACAATTCAAATGATAAAACGCTTTTATAAGCTAAAAACACTCTCTGATCAAAATGCTGGCTGAACAGGAAGGTCTTTGCCATACGTGTCAGCGCCAGGCGAGTCTCTGTAGGAGGGCAGCTTGTGATAGCTCCTAGGTGTCAAACTGCCTCCCCCCACCCCAGAACTATTGGAAAGGCTTGCTAGAATACTCATCCTGTGGACTTGGCATTATCAGTCGACTTCTAGGCCCTTGCAGTACTGGGCTGGGGGACCTCCCTTATGAGGAAAGGCTAAAACATTTGGGCCTCTTTAGTCTGGAAAAAAGGTGCCTGAGGGGGGATATGATTGAGACATACAAAATAATGCAGGGCATGAGTAAAGTGGATAGAGGGAAGCTCTTCTCCCTCTCCCAAAATACCAGAACTAGGGGACATCCACTCAAATTGAGGGCTGGGAGAGTAAGAACAGACAAAAGAAAATATTATTTCACCCAACGCGTTGTTAGTCTGTGGAACTCCCTGCCACAGGATGTGGTGATGGCCTCTGGCCTGGATGCCTTCAAAAGGGGATTGGACAGATTCCTGGTGGAAAACTCCATCCCAGGTTACAAACCATGATGGAGATGTGTCATCTCCAGGCTTAAAACCAGGGTACTTCAAGGGCCAGATGCAGGGGAGTGGTATCAGGAGACAGACATCTAGTTTCGTGCGCTCCCAGACGCATCTGGTGGGGCCACTGTGAGATACAGGTAGCTGGACTAGATGGGCCTTTGGCCTGATCCTGCAGGGCTCTTCTTAGGTTCTTATGAGTGCGATTAAAAATCATGGGTCCTCTACGGTAGGTCCTTGCTGGCTGGTTAGCATCCCCGGTGGATTCAGTGCCGGTGTACATGTGATTCTTTGCCGCAGGCCAAACGAAAGCCTCTTCCTTCTGTCTGTACCTCCCTCTGCTTTCATTTCTGATGTGCAGCAGCAGTGTTTTGTCCCGCAGGTGAGGTCTTCCACCCTGGCCGTCCTTAAAGTATATGATTTTCGGAGAGCGAAAATCATGGTCCGCGTTTGCTCACCGTTTATTTCTTGTTGTCTCTCTCCCCCTGCATCTCCCTGCCTTTCCTACTGTCTTGCCCGTCCCGCTGGGTGCCTCCTCCTCCTCCTCCTCCCATAATCAAGATTACGCTGAGCAGGTCCGAAATTTGCAGAAGATTAAGGAGAAGCTTGAGCATGCGTTAGAGACGCATCAGGATTGTACGTACCTGTCGCTTCTTTTCCCTTTGGCACAAGGTTGGAAGACTCGGGGGTTAGATTGTGCGTGTTTGTGTGTGAGAAAGAGAGTTTGAGGGGAGGGAGACTGCAGTGTGTAAGCATGAGAAATCAAGAAAGACCACGCTAAGGATGGTGGCGGGGATGTACATCCCAGAGAGGCAGTGTAGTGAAGTAGTTAAAGCGTCAAACTGGAATTTGGCATGTGCTGCTCCGTGACCCCTTCTGCCCACAAACACGTGTAACAAATAATGAATAAAAAAAAATCTAACAAAGGCAGCACGGAGGGTATCTTGCTTTTATGACGTCCACAGACAATCCAAGGTTTTCTTTCTGCTCGTTGGTTGAAAGGGGCGACATTGCGTTCCTTTGTTTGCTTTTGTGTCTGCAATAAGGGGGAGGGGGGAGACAGAGATAAAAGCTTCATGTTTTTTTGAGACAGAGTGGGTTGACTTACTCTAATTTTGTATTTTGAGAGTGAAAACATGTTAGATGATGGCACTGTTTTTGTCTGGATTGCTAGAGGCTTGGTGGGAGGAAGCTGGCAGTGCTAAAAGATCACTCACTCTCACACACACACACACACACACACACAGCTGGCAGCACATCTCTGGGAAGTTTCGGGCGGGATTCTTTTCCTCGGAGGTAGTTGGGGATGGAACGCAGGCGCTTTCTAAAGGCGAGAGAAAGCCGAACAAGCTCGGCCCATTCCGAACGCGTACCGGTATTTGTCGCCCGCAGCCTTCGTGAAGAAGCTCCAGGAGCAGAACGAGGCCCATCAGGCGAGCGCAGCCAAGATGGCGGAAGGGGTGGCTCTGGCGCTGGAAAAGAAGGACCAGGTAACGGCCTCTGTGAAAGCCGCGTCGCCTGGAAATGTCTGTCCTGCAGACATGCCCAGAAACCGCTACCCTTCCTACCGTGTTTCCCCGAAAATAAGACACTGTCTTATATTTATTTTTTCTCAAGAAGACACACTAGGGCTTATTTTCAGGGGATGTCTTATTTTATTAAGTATAATATGCTTGAGTGTCAGCCCTGCACACAACCATAGCCACACCCATCACTAGGTCTTATTATCAGGGTAGGGCTTATATTTAACAAATGCCTAGAAATCCTGCTAGGGCTTATTTTGGGGGGAGGTCTTGTTTTCAGAGAAACAGGGTTGTGCCGCAACCCTTTAATACAGTTCTTCATGTTGCGGTGACCCCCTTGCCCCGCTTGGAAGAGGCCACCAGCCCCCTTTGGCAGGCCACTGCCGCTGGGGCCATAGAGAACTTCCTTCTGCAGGCACCCTCAGCCAATCCCAGCCTCCGGTGCCATTGACTGACATCCCCTCCAACCTATCAAGCTGTAACTCACTATTTCCCCTCCCCCTCCTCCTCCAGACCCAAGCCGTTTGTGCCTTTTTCTTCCCTGGCCCATGGCGACCCCTGTGAAAGGGTCGTTCGACCCCCCCCAAGGGGTCCCGACCCCCCCAGGTTGAGAACCACTGTGCTAAAGGTTTCCTGGACACAGGGGGTACCTCCCTGTGCTCTACCCATTTTTTAAAAAAGAAGAAGCATAAAATAAATAAAATAAAGACCAGCGACAGCAGCTGCGTTGTGCGTGGAGGCAGGTTGAGTGCCAGGGCTTGGCCGCGCGTTCTACACCCATCAGGCTTCTCCTCGTTTGGTGCTTTCCTAAACGACGGCCTTTTTTCCATGTATAAGACTATATATTTTCCCCTGAAGTTGTTAGACTAAAAAACCGAGGGTCGTCTTACACACAGAAGCAAGGCAAGGAGAGAACCGCGCGGTTGCGGAGGTGTAATTTCGGGTTAGAGAAGTGGGGGGTTCATCTTACAAATAGAAGCATTTTATCGATGGAAAAATACAGGTACTGTATATACTCGAATATAATCCTGGTTTTTCAGCCCTGATTTTGGGCTGAAGAAAGGGGCCCTCGGCTTATATTCGGGTCAATGCTTTTAGCCACCGAGGCAAGCCATCTGTGGCTAAAAGTCGTTTTAAACATTGCATGCCGCTTCTCATGACCCCCCCCCCCTCTGCATCACAGGGGAGTGGCACGCGATGTTTAAAATGACTTTTAGCCAATGACCCCAAGCACTTGCATCAGTGGCTCAAAGTCATTTTAAACATCACACACGGCTCCCCCAGCTCACAAAGGAAGAGCTGCCAGGTCCTCCTGCATTTCCCACCCTAGGCTTATACTTGAGTCAATACATTTCCCCAGTTTTGGGGGGTTAAATTAGGGGCCTCGACTTATACTCAGGTCGACTTATACTCGAGTATATACGGCACTTCGTTCGTAGCCTCCCGGTGGTTTGTGCCTCTGGCCGCCATCTTTTGTGTCCTGCTTATTCTGGTGTCCGGCAACCAGCTCAGCCGTGTCCAAAAGCCATCCGGTTGTAACCACCACCACCACCACCTCCCCACCGATCTGTCAGTGGGATGCTCTTGACCGCTGAACTTCACGGGCCGCAACAGTGACGTCACAACCGTGGTGGTTCTTGAACCTGGCCGGGGCAGAAAGGGGCGGGGCTGAGCTGCGAGCCCCTCTTCCCATTGGCTGCGCTGCTCTGTGGACCCCCCCCCTCGTGACTGGCTTCTCCCTTGGGTCAACCCGGGCTGGGCAGCCTCCCGCGGCCTCCCGACCCTGTTGCTTTGGGTGCAGGCGTTCAGATGTTCACGTTCCGTTTCTTCCTTTTTCAGGAATGGAAGGAGAAGCTCTCCCACCTGGAAAAGGCAAGTAGTCTGGCTCAGGTGCGCAGCCTAAGAGGTAAAAATGAGAAGGGGTGGCACCCATCCCCGGTCTGGTTCCCGTCCGGGACATCAATCAGCTTAGTTTCCTTCCCTTGGGACGTCCTTCCAGGTGGAAGCTTAAAAAAATGCCCCGGCTATATGGATAACTTGGCTGGATCCGAAATCCAGATTTTGACCCCCCTGTTCCCCCTCCTAGCCTACGCCAGGCCTCAAAGATAGCCCGAAGTTTATCAGCACCCTCAAAATTGGAGGTGACAGTCCTAATGCTTCCCCTTTTGATTTCGGCGTTAGAGGGCTGGCCCGGGACTTAGTAAAATTGGTGCTTTTAAAGACACACAAACCCAGTCTGGGAGGAGGTGGTTTTCGTCTGGACTCAGGGAGTTTTGGATGTCTTGGGGAGAGCCTGAAAGGCAGCTTTGGGGACCCCGTTTTGGCCAGCCCTGGCCTAGATGGTTAAGGGACCGCAGACCTTCACTGAGAGCGACGGCGTTATAGGCCTCGAATCTTCTCCGCGACTAACAACTGACACGAAATGGAAATCCCTTTTTCTCTCACGCTTTCTCTTTCTCTCTGTTGAATGCGGGTGAAGGGGTTTTCTTCCTAAGTAGCCTGCGTGCATGTGCCAAATTATCTTGCGTGGGTTGTTGGTGGTGATTCTTCTCATGGACTCTGCCTTGGTGTCCCTTGAGTTATGAGCTTCTAGCAACCGTTCACATCTGCTTGGCGTAGAGGGGGGGAAATTTCCAGAAAGGTTGAAGCCATTTGGGGGAGAAATGGGAGGGGGGGAACTTGCCCCCCCCCAAAGGGGGGGAACACCAGGTTGTTTGGGGGTTTTTTGTGTGTTTTTTTGCCTCCAAAGTTTCCAGAAACTTTTTCATCTCTAGCCTGGCATTTGGGCAGGAGTTATGGGGTGGGGTGGGGGTGGGAGAGTCCCTTCAACTTTCTTCCCTGCGCTTTTTGCCTTGGGCGCTTCCCAGGAGAGAGACGTCCTGTCGGCGCAGCTGCAGGAGAGGACGGAGCAGAGTTTGATTCTGTTCCAGAAGAGAGATGAGCTGGACGAGCTGGAAGGTTTTCAACAGCAGGAGCTGGCCAAAGTCAAGCATATGGTGAGGATTAACTGGGACACCGGAACAGCCTTCCAGGTCTTCCTAGCTCTGTGTGTGTGTTGGGGGGGGGCAGGATCTGATCCAGGGGCCCTCTGACCTCCAAAGATTGCTAGCAGCCATTTCCCCCTGTCTCCCTGGACGCTACAGTAAGACCCCTGTATCCACTGATTCATTAACCACTGATTCAGTTATCTGCGGTTGGCAGAGGAAAAAAATTAAAATAATACAGCCGCCGCAAAGCAACCTGCGGTCTCCAGCAACAAGCTGGTATCATGAAACAGCAGCTGTAAAGCAGTCTGTCCCAAACAGCAGCTGTAAAGCAAGTTAATGTTGCAAAACAGCAGCTCTAAAGCAAGCTACTGTCATAAATAACAGCCATAAAGCAAGCTACTCTCACAAAACAGCAGTTTTGGGTTTTTTTGGTGTTCTCTTTTATCCACGGTTTTTGTTATCCATGGGAAGGCCTGGAACCTATCCCCAGCCGATACCAGGGGTGCTACTGCACTGCATCCTGCTTAATCCCACGTATTAACTGTTATGCTAGCTTTCCTATTCTGTTTTACCTCTGCCTCGGGAGTTGAGAGGAGAATGTAATACTGCCCCAGTATTATCTGCACGGGATGAGCCCCGTTCCAAACGTCTCCTTGCGGGCTACATTCTAGTCCTCACTGAGGCCAACAGAAAAAGGGTACAGACCAAAGCCATGAACACATTGGATGTAAAACTTGGATTCTGAAGTTCCCTGCCATTGGGCTCTGCTGGCAATTCTTGGGTTTTCAGCCAAGGTCCTTCTCTAGCCCAGAGACACCTGGGTTGGGTTACAATCATAGAGTTGGAAGAGACCTCCAGGGGTGTCCAGTCCAACCCCCCGCCATGCAGGAACCTCCATCACAGTCCTCCCAACAGAAGGCCATCCAGCCTCTGCTTAAAAACCTCCAAAGAAGGAGACTCCGCTACCCTCCTTTGGGGCAGCATCTTCCACTGCTGGACACCTCTAACCGTCAGGAAGTTTCTCCTTGGGTTTCAAAGAGCTGTTTCTTTCTCAACGCCCAGCTTTTGAAGAAAGAGGAGTCCTTGGCTTTGGCGCAGCAGGAGCTGGCCTCTTCCGCCGAAGAGCTGGCTCGTGCCCGGGAAGCCGCTCGGGTCTCCCAAGCCGCGTCGTCTCGTTTGTCTGGGGAGCTGCAGGAACTCAAGCGGCAGCACGCGGACCTGCGAGCGGAGAGGTGGGTGGAGGCTCGCCGTGTCTTAACCCTGGGGGGGGGGAGGAGGGAAGGGAAGGGGCGGGAAGGAGCCTGTTGCCGACCGTGGGGGTAACACAACGAGGGTGGAGGCCCAAGAAGAATGAGTAGCATCCGCCAAGGTCCTTCCCTAGCCCGGAGACACCTGCGATGGGTTAGAATCATTGAGTTGGAAGAGACCTCCAGGGCCATCTCTGCCATGCAGGAAGCCCCTCTGTGGATCGAACTCTTTCTCCGCACCCCCCCACCCCTTTCTGCGCAGGGACGAGCTCCTCGAAGCAGAGGAGAGCGCGGAAAACAAGATCACCACCCTAGAGCACCGGGCCCAGGAGCTCCAAACGTTTATCCAGCACTTGTCTGCAGATCTCCAGCATGTAAGTCAGGGGTGCCCAAACTTTTTGTAAGGAGGGCCAGATTTGGTGGCTGAGAATGTGTCAGGGGCCGGTTGCTCCCCAACCCTGCCACCCCACTGCAAGTCCCACCTACTTTCTTTTAAAAAAAACATGGGGCGAAGGAGTGGGAGGGAGGGGCGGGCCAGCCAGCCGTGGGCCACTCAGAATGGCCTGGCGGGCCGGATTTGGCCCCCCGGGCCGGACTTTGGGCAGGCCTGATGTAAGTGGAGCGACTGAGATTTTTTTGGGGGGGGGAGGGGAGAAGAGGATGGTCATCCCTCTTGTTGGGGGGATTGCATGTCCGGTCAGCCCTGGTCAGCAGAGCGGGCAGTGGCCGGGGATGGTGGGATTTGTAGTCCAGCCCACCTGGAGGGCCACGGGTTCTCCGCCTTTCAAGCGAGGGCCGCCTGTTTTGTTCCGCGGATGGCTTCAAGGTTCACTCAGCCCTCCATCCTTCCGAGGTCGGTAAAATGAGTACCCAGCTTGCTGGGGGGGCAATGTGTAGCCTGCACTCTGTAATTAAAAATTGTAAACAGCCCAGAGACTACTTGTAGTAGTATGGGGCGGTATATAAGCAGAACACTTTGCTTCTAACCCGATGCCAGCCACGGAGCCGCTGCCTCAGACTTGTTTCCCTTCGTGTATTCTAGTTAGCTGTCTGTAGCCTGGTGTCCATAGGGTGGTGGCAGTAACGGCCATCACACTCGGCAAGCGTGGACGGTCATGATGACTGTCCGGTAGGACCCCATGTAGTGACGGAATCGGTACCTCTCCGGTTTCTCTTATCTGCAGTCTGAAAAGAAAAACACGTATTTTTTTTACAACGTCTGTACCAGAACGGGCCATTGGAGGGAACCGGAGACCATGCTGTGTAAAGCAGGACCCCCATTTCTGCTGATTCAGTTATCCACGGCTGGCAGAGGAAAAAAAAAAATAAAGAATTCAGCAGCCACAAAGCAAGCGACTGTCCCAAAACAGCAAACGTAAAGCAAGGGACTGTTGCAAAACAGCAGTTTGGGGGTTCATTTTGGCGTTCTCTCTTATCCGTGGTTTTTGTTATCCACGGGAAGGCCTGGAACGAACCCCCAGGCGGTTAGGGGGGGTCCTACTGTTGTTGAAGAATCGTTATTAGAGATGGGCACGAAACGAGCAATTTTTCGTTTTCGTTTTTTCGTTTCGTTATGTAACGAAATGAAAAACAAATTTTGTCTCCCAAATGAAACGAAATGAACCGAAACAACAGAAATTTTGTCGTGCGTTTCGTTTTCGTTGCGGCAAATACATTGAACTGTAATGAATGCTAACGAAACAGCAATTTTTCGTTTTCGTTTTTTTCGTTTCATTACGTAACGAAACAAAAACGATTTTTTTTTGCAAAAAAATTCATGAAAAACGAAAACGAACCGAAACGGACCCCACAAACGACAAACGAAACACCATTTGTTTGAGTCGTGCCCATCTCTAATCGTTATTATGGATCCTTGGTTTCCCCCAGTGGCCAGTTCTGGTAATACACCTGAAAAGACTGGATTTTCTACCCTAATACTTGCTTTTCAAACTTGGGAATGACCCTAAAACTCTAGCAGGAGTGGGAGGGTCATATATGTAACCCTCAGACCCTGTGGCTCTTTCTCTCCCCCTCCTCCCAACTGTCAGGCTCAGGTCATTGCCTCTGACTGCAAGAAGAGACTGGGGACGTTGCAAGGAGACCACGAATCCCTGAAAGCGGAATACGAACGGCACAAGCAAAAGGTGCGCCCTTTGTTTTCCTGTGTGGGTCTAGGGGTGAAAAGGTGCACGAGGAAACGGCAGCGCCCACAGCGCCCGGCTGCGTCGCGAGTGACACTCTGCCGTCCCGACAGGCGGTTCTCGAAGCGGAGGAGAAAGCCCGCCTGGTGGGGCTTTTGCAAGATAAAGTGGCCACCCTGGAGAAGCGGTTCGAAGGCAATCTCTCCGGCGATGACCACGTCCGGGAGCTTCTCGGGGAGGTGAGCGCTGATCGCTGGCGCCAGAGTGCTGTGTGGGGTGGTGGTGGAGGGTGGCTCCTTCTCTGCTGGCCCTCCCTCTCCTGCTCCAGTCTTCCACGGCCGGGGAGATCCCGTCCTCGTTGCTCTAGCGCAGCGATGGCGAACCTTCGGCCCTCCAGATGTTTTGGACCACCACTCCCACAGTCCTTTGTCATTGGCAGTCTATGCTTGGGATTCTGGGAGTTGTGGTCCAAAACATCTGGAGTGTCAAAGGTTCGCCACCACTGCTCTAGCGTTTCTCATGCCAGGAGTAGCCACCAAGTAGCTGAGGTCTCTGGCTACGGAGCCAGAGGTTGGGGGTTCGATTCCCCCCCCCCCCGACTGGGTCTCCTTGGCAGAGAGTGGACTAGATGACCCCCCAGGTCCCTTCCAGGGTTTTTATGTTCATATGGGATCTGCAAAACTAATAATGTTTTTTTTGGGGGGGGGGACATAAGCCTTCATGGACTGAAGGGCCGAATGCGTTGCCTTCTGATGAAGGAATCTTTCTGGGGCTGGGGGCGGGGGACCTGCGTTGCATTTGCCGACACAGGTTTACTAGTTCTGTTTGTTGTTAGTCTGTGGAACTCCCTGCCACAAGATGTGGTGACGGCATCTGGCCTGGATGCCTTCCAAAGGGGATTGGACAGATTCCTGGAGGAAAAGTCCATCCCAGGTTACAAACCATAATGGAGATGTGTGTCATCTCCAGGCTTAAAACCAGGGTCCTTCAAGGGCCAGATGCAGGGGAGTGGGATCAGGAGACAGATATCTAGTCTCGTGCACTCCCAAACGCATCTGGTGGGGCCTCTGTGAGATACAGGAAGCTGGACTAGAGGGGCCATTGGCCTGATCCAGCAGGGCTCTTCTTAGGTTCTTATGTTCTTATGGAGTGGTATCAGGAGACAGATATCTTGTCTCGTGTGCTCCCAGAGGCATATAGTAGGGCCACTGCGAGATCCAGGAAGCTGGACTAGAGGGGCCTTTGGCCTGATCCAGCAGGGCTCTTCTTAGGTTCTTAGGTTGTGGGTATTTCCATCATTCTATTAACCTGATGGTAATAGTGGCTCTGGATTTTTCCTGGGGGTGGGGTGCTGCCTTGGAATTGAAGCCCTCTTGAGTGGACCACTTAGGCGGGGTAGAAAAGTGGCACAGAAATTAGGCTTAGTAGTAGCAGTAATAAGAAGCCTCGTGGCGCAGTGGTTAAAATGCCTGTCCTGCAGCTAAAACTGTGCTCACGACCTGGGTTCAATCCCGGGTAGCCGGCTCAAGGTTCACTCAGCCTTCCCTCCTTCCGAGGTCGGTGCGGTGAATATCGAGCTTGCCGAAGGGGCGGGCGGGTGGAATGTGTAGCCTGCCTAAGTATTTGTAAGCCCGCCACCAGAGAGTGCTTTACATGCTACGGGATGGTACATAAGCAGAAGGCTTTGCTTTAATAATAACACCACCAGAAGGAATTAAGACCTGGCTGCTGCTGACCCTTCTAACCGCCCCCCATAGAAAAGCACCCTGGAAGAGAGGTTGGAAGAGGCCCGGCGGCAGCTGTTGGCAGCTCGTTCCAGTCACGCCGAGAGCGTGGGCCTTCTGGAGACTCAGGTAGGGAGGGCTGGCGTGCCTTCGCGTCCTGGGGAACCCCTCGCCACTTGAATAAAAGCAAGGGCTCTGCTTAGAAGGGGCTGGTCCTGGGTTTTTCGCTGCAAAGGGCTCCCCCACATACACACACCGCCCCAGGAATATGTCATGCCCCCCCCCCCCCGAGCTCCCAATGTGTTTCCTGGGCTGCTGAGTTGCTGTTCTCCGCCTGGCCTCTTTGAGGTTCAGAGGGTGAGCTTTCCGTGCAGGAGCCCCTTTCTGATCCATAGCCTCTTCCACTTCAGAAATGCGGCAACAGAGGCCTGATCGTGGCTCCGGGTTTCACTGAGATGTGGGTACATCGGTGTGTAGGGGAGACAGAGAGAGAGAGAGAGAGAGAGACAGACAGAGAGAGATCTCCTCTCCGCTGTGATCTGAAGCACATGCATAGGCTCAATGCATAGCCTTTTGTGGGGTTTTTCCCATTTGGGGCCACGGAGGGGGAGCCCCGGTGCTTCCCTGGCCCTCTCCTGCCTCATACAGAGGCCCGTCTTTGATCAGGAAGTAGGTGGGGGGACAACAAAAGCGGTTCCGACTTGAGGAGACCCCCCCCCGGCTCTTCCCAGCGGTGCCGCCCAGCGTGGTGCGACCGGCGGACCTGGTTGCACCCGGCGACGCCCCCCCCCCCAGTTGTGTGTTTCAGCCCAAGAGTCAGAAGGGGTGGTGTGTATTGCCTCCTAGATCGACAGACTGAGCGGCCAGTTAGCCGAAGGGCAGGCGCGCCTGAGCGAACAGGAGGAGTTGGTGCGCGCTCTCCGCGAGAGCAGGGCACAGCAGGTAAGCGGTTCCCCCCGTGGAGCAGGGGTGCTTCCTTTTCCCCCTCGTCCTGGTCTGACTGTCGGGCGGGCGGGCGGGAGAACGGAGATGAGAACGACGCTCTGGTTCTGTAGCAGAAGGACCTCGAACGAGCCCTCCGGCTGGCAGACGACGTCGCAGCCAAAAGCAAGGAAGAAGTGGAAGGGAGAGACCGGCAGATCCAGAAGCTGGTGAGTCGACCGGGGTTCGACGTCCACCAACATTTCCAAGAAAGGGTGCCGGGAGTCCGAGACTAACCGGAATGAGCTTAATAGAGAGCGTGAGCAAGGCAGGCCTACGGTCAGCACGTGGTGCTCAGCTCAAGGCCCGGCGGGGGTCCATGACGCAGGCTTCGCGCTTGCCCTGCTGAATAGGTCTCCGTTCTATGTGGTGGTTCTGCGCTGCCAAGTCAGAACCGACTTCGCGGTGACCGTAGCAGGGCTTTCAAGGTTAGTGAAATATTTTGGGAGTTACAGTGGTCCCCCCGCCATTTCGCGGATCATATACTGCGGCCCCCGTATATTGCGGGACCGCAGTATATGAAAGGCAAGGACCCCAGGGGTTAAGCTGCTTGGGCCTGTTTGCGGCCTCCTGCACTTAACCCAGGCCTGACAGGCTGCCCCAAATGGGCCTCCGACAGGCTTCCCGGGCCTGTCAAAGGCCCCAGAAGTGGTTTCCGACAAACCGGAAGTGACTTCCGAAAAAACGGAAGTGACTTCCGGATTGCAAGAAACCACGTCTGGGGGCCAGGAAGCTTGTTGGAGGCCCGTTCGGGGCAGTGCCATGTCCCCCATATCGCAGATTTTCAATTATCGCGGGTCGGGTCGGGTCCCTAACCCCCGCGATAGGTGGGGGATTACTGTATTACTATGGTTTTGTTTACAAGTTCCACACTGCCCCCAGTGAACTTTCATGGGGATCCGAACCCTTTCATTCGTGTGCTCTCCTGTGCCCAGTCTTAATTCCCTTCCTCTGGGTTAATGGAGTGTCTTTTCTTTGTTCTCGACCTTTTCTTCCGGGCAGCAAACGGAGCTGGAGCTGGAGAGAACCAGGCTGCAGGAAGGGCTCTCTGTAGCAGAGCGTCGGTGGGCTGAGCAGGTCCGGAGGCTGGAAGAGCAGGGGGCGGCGCTGGAAGCGGCGAGGGAGTCCGAAAGGGCGGCCGTGGAGCTTGCGAGGGTGAGTCCCTCTGGATTATTCCGAGCAATGTTCCCCTGTCTCAGAATAGTTCCGCGCTGCATGGATCTTTGCCCTTAATTTTGGTGCTTGCTACCTCTTGGCCAGGGGTGCTTTGACCTCTCCGTAGACCCACTTCCCTGGATCCCCTTGCTGTTTGCATGTCCTGCCAATACACTTTCGGGGTGGTCTTTGTATCCACGAGGACTAGAAATTTGCTGCTCAAACATAGGCTTCTTTGTCAGGTTGAAACCTGCCTCGCTTATACTTTCCGTGTGTCCGTTTAGGGCCGAGCCGAGAGAGAAAACGAAGAACTCCGCGCGAGGTGTGACGTTTTGGAGAGCTCGTTGAAGAGCCGAGGGGCCGAGGTGGAAAGACTCACGGTGAGGCTGGAGGCAGATCCCGTGGGATCTTCACGAGACCCCCTGGGGCCTCTCTGAACCCTCTGCGTCCCCCGCGGTGGCATTTTTGGGGAGGCCCAACTTGCTCCAACTCACAGCTGGCGGCGCCTGCGAGACCGCCTCCGTCTCTTGGTCCACCGGAAAAAAAACAACAATCTTGAACAGAGAAGCAGGACTTCCCCTCCACGGCGATGACTTGGGTTTGAAGGCCGGTTTCTGGGTTTGTTGTCAAGAGATGGCTACGTTTGGGGACCAGGAGGCACTCCCTTGAGCGGACGCTGACCGCACGCGTGGGGTTTGGACGTCCGAACCCGCCTCTCTCTCACTCCCCCACTTCTTTCCGCATGGCAGGCTGACCTGAGCAACGCCACAGAGAGGGCAAAACATTTGGAAGAAGAACAGAAGCAAAAAGAAGCCCTGCAGCGACAGGTAAGGTGCCACCTCGGTGCTCATGGATCAGAGAAGGGGTATTCCCGTTCCCTTTGAGGCCTGCGGGAAGGGCCTCTTTTTGAAACGGACCTGCTGCTTCGGACTTGACCGAGCCATTCCTTACATCCGTTGTCCCGGCAGAGCTAGAAATCATTTCTCTTGCCCTATGCGGAACAGCTGGGAATTAAATGGTTTTCTTTTAGGGGAGTTAATTTTAACAAAAAAAAAATCTTTGGAAGAGGCGTCCAAGTACGGATAAGTTCCTGGCTCAAAGGAACAGTTCAGGATCCTGCCACAGGCCCGGGATTCTGGGAACTGTCGTCTGAAAGGATGGCTTAGAACAGTGGTGGCCAAACTTCGGCCCTCCAGATGTTTTGGACCACAACTCCCACAAGTCTTTTGTCATTGGCAATACAGGCTTGGAATTCTGGGAGTTGTTGTACTGAGGGTCCCCTGTGTACGTCCAGCCAGGTGTCACGCTTGCAGGGAGCCACAAACCCAGAGACCTAACTCTTCTTCCTTCCTTACTTTCAGGAAATGGGTCTTTAAAAAACCCATATTGTAGGAAGAGGCCTTTATAAATATCTTTCCCCTTTTGACCATGTTTTCTGGTGGTTAGGTGGCAGATCTGACCTCGTCGCTAAAGGAGAAGGACGCACTCATTGCCGAGAAAACAGACCTACTTCTGAAAGAGGAGGAAGCGTTGAGTCACCTCAGGCAGGGTGAGGAGCAATGAATCTGAAGGCTTGCCCCCCCACACACTTTCGAGCCTCTGAACCCAAATCCGGTAGCTGTGGGGTTCTTTGGGGGGGGGGTCCTGTCCATCAGCGCTGTGCATCTTCTTTGTGCCTCCTCGTTAAGTCTGTCCTGCTTAAGTTCTGCATTTGGGGCTGGTAGCGCTCCCTTCACCTCGCATGACCCACGATATTTAAATGGATCTTCATCCGAAGCCGTGCTTCATTCTGGGTGAGGATTCCTAGCGTGGGATCCTTGAGCCTGTCTCGGGCTCTCTTTCCCCACCATCTCAGGTGAGGGACAGGGGCTGGCCGAGGCGTCGGCAGGAGGGCCAGGCCGGGAAACCGTTTGGAGGTGTGGGACGCACTTTTGGCGCTCCTCCACTCGACGTCGTATCTCAGCCTCGTTTGGCAGCGAGGTGCAGAGAGGGAGAGCCACGCCTTCAAAGGGGCACAGAAAGAGATTTTTAAAAAACCAGTAGGAACTTCCAGGAGGTAGCGTGGAACATAAGAACCTAAGAAGAGCTGTGCTGGATCAGGCCAAAGGCCCATCTAGTCCAGCTTCCTGCGTCTCACAGTGCCCCCACCAGATGTGTTAGGAGCGCACGAGACTAGATATCTGTCTCCTGATACCCCTCCCCTGCATCTGGCCCTTGAAAGACCTCGGTTTTAAGCCTGGAGATGACACGTCTCCATCATGATTTGCAACCTGTGATGGACTTTTCCCCTCCATGAATCTGTCCAATCCCCTTTTGAAGGCATCCAGGCCAGGTGCCATCACCACCTCCTGTGGGAGAGAGTTCCACAGACTCACCACCCGCTGGGTGAAAAAAATATTTTCTTTTGTCTGTTCTCAGTCTCCCAGCCCTCAATTTGAGTGGATGTCCCCTAGTTCTGGTATTTTGTAAGAGGGAGAAGAGCATCCCTCTCTCCACTTGACTCATGCCCTGCATTATTTTGTACGTCTCGACCCTGGAGCAGCGGCTGAGAGCGTCCAGGCGGTTTGGACTCATTTTTGGGGACGGCGGCTCCCTTCTCAGCCGGACGGCCTCTTTCCGGTGGTCGTGACGGCGAAGCCACAAGAGCTGATCTGAACAGAATATGGAGCGCAGTTAAAGTGGGAATGGATCTCTCCTCCCTATTGGGCCTGAATGCGGCCCCCGGAAGCTGTTTCTCTCTCCACCACCACCACCACCACCACCTACCCGCCTCCTTTCCCCCTAGGCTACGAGGCGCTGCTGCTCCAGAGGTGCCAGCTGCAGTCCAGTCTTGAGCGGTGCCAGCACCAGGCGGCCGAGAGGGAAGCCGTGGCGGAAGGGCAGAGGAGCACGTGGCGGGCTCAGTTGCGGGAAGCGCAGGAGCGCCTGGTGGCCAGCGAGGAGCACGTGAGGCGCTAGCCTTGAGCCTTGGGGGGGGGGAGGAGGCAACGCGGGAAAGTCCTGTCCTGACCCGCAGGATTGCTTCTGGACACCCCCCTGCCCTTTTTGAGGTGTCCTGCCGGCCTCTCCCGTTCCAAAAACACTCGGATTGTGCCGTCGGCTGATTCGGGAGCAGAACGGCCGGTCCAGAAGCATCGTCTTCACACTCCTGGCGTTCGCCCCCCTCCCCTCCCTGTCTCATTCCGCTGTGGGGAAACCGGCTGGCCTCGAACCTCTCCAGCATGCGCCCCTGGGGCCGCCCCCTTTCTGCCTTCAGCCTCCTCAACGCCTCCCCCCTCCTTGCGTTCTTCCAGGCCGCGGCGCTGGAGCTGGCCTCCGCCGCCTCGCGGAAGCACTCGCGTCCCCCGGAAGAGGGAGAAGGCGAGCCCAACGGGGAGGTGGCCGCCACGGACGTGGTTCAGATCCAGAAGGAGAACAGGGACCTGGAGCAGCAGCTTGCCGAGAAGAACAAGGTGAGGGGATCCTTCCTTGTCTCCTTCGCGTTTCAGAGCCTTTGCCGTGCCCCTAAAAGAGCCTCTCCCTTCGACACGGCGCCGTCAGCCTCGGGGGGGGGGTCTTGCCCGCTTGCCTGTTCTTTCCCGCCGTAATAGCTTAAAAAGGGATTGTTAAGCAGCCTTTACTATGCCCCCCCTCCCCGAGATGGCAGCGTCTTAACTTTGGTCCTGCTGATACAGTGGTTCCCCCGTCCTTATACCGCAGTATATGAAAAAAGGCCATTTAGGGTAAGGGGGGGAAGTCCTGTTTCAAGCCTCCCATACTTACCCCAGGACTGGAACTTCTCTAAACAGGCCTGTGAGGGCCTTCCTGGGCCTTCTGGAGGCCCCAAAAGGGCCTCCTTGCGAACCGGAAGTGACGTCCGGATCGCTGAAAATCACTTCTGAGGCCTCCGAGAGCTTTTCTAGGCGTGTCGGAGGCCTCAGAAATGATTTCCGGTTTACCGGAAAAGTACTACTTTTTATATCCCCCTTTGTAATAACAACTTTTTTGTCAATGTTTTCAAAAAAAGAACATTAGTTGCTCATTGAGCATTACATCCAATTTCTTGATCTGGGAAATCACTTTCGGTTTGCAGGGAGCCCTTTGGGGCCTCCAGAAGGCCCGGGAAGGCTCCCACAGGCCTGTTCATGGTAGGGCCAGGCTGGGGGTAAGTACAAGAGCTCCCAGCTAGCCCCCCCCCCCCCAGGCCTGACTCGACCTGCATCCGCATATCGCGGATTTTCAATTATCGCGGGTCAGGTCAGGTCCCTAACCCCCGCGATAGGCGGGGGATCGCTGTAATAATAAATCTTAAAGAGTTTCTCTTAGCACCTGTGGGATGGGGCGCGTGTAAACAGTACCCAGAACATCCGCCTTTTATTAAGCAGCTTGGATGCAGCGGGACGGTTGCTTCAAAGAACCCAGAGATATTTGAGGAAAAGATGCAGTGGAGCGGCCTGTGCCAATTAAGAGCGGGTCCCCTTTCCCTGCAATTAAAAGGTGAACGGCAACCAATCGGCCTGAGAATGACTGCGCCACGAATTGTTAGGAGAATATAAAGCCATCTTTCTTCAGAGACGTGGGAGTGGCTGTTTTGATTTTTTTCCAGTCTGCTTCATGGGGAAGGGAACTGAAAAATAACAAAAAAAATGGCCCCTATATTGAAGAAAAAGAAAGCCATCGGCCGTGGGAATTCCCCCGTCTCCCATCATGGTTTTTTGAAAGAAGAGCATTTCACAATGTGGATTGTTAATTGTTAATTTATATAGAATGGTACATCTTGTCAATTTGAATTTGTTTTATTATTAATGTATATCCAATGTATCGGGATGCCTGGGGGGGGGTCACTGTTTTTGTCTGGGGTGTTGGTGATTGGTTTTATAATAAAATAAAATAATTTTTTTTTAAAAAAAATGAAAGAAGAGCATTTCAGTAGCAGGGTGAGCTGGAAGTTCGACTAGGTCGATTGTGCGCTTATATTCCTCTCTTTCTCTCCCCAACTTTTGTCTGTGGGCAGATTATCAGGCAGCTGCAGCAGAGGATGGCAGAGCTGAAGAAGACTTTGCAAAAAGAACTGGTGAGTCCGGTTTGTGGCCAAAGATCTTACGAGCTCCCTGTCGATCGGGGCGCCTGCTTTCCACCCACGGCACCTGAGAACACAGCAGGTCGAGTGACCCCTGAAGGAGATTCGGGCTCAGGGGATACCAGAAGGCCGGCTGGCGTCGGTGTTACCCCTTCACACTCAAGCGCTGCCTGTTTGTTTCTGCGAGTCTAAGGGGGGCATGAACCCAAACAGACAACTTGCTAGCAGAGGTGGAGTTCCATTGCTGTTAATGCCCCCTCCGTTTGCTTTTTAAGGAACTTTGGACCTGCTTAGGTCTAAAGTCCTTCCGGAGACGCTCTTCTTCATCTCTTACCAGCATCCCGAGAAAATTTGGCAAGAGAAATTTCAGAAAGGGCCCTTACCAGTTGGAGGGCAAAGGTTTTAATATCGGCAGCCCTTTGCCTCTAAGATGGCTTGATTATATTCCGACTGTCTGGAAGTTGAGTCCCGGCAACTGGACTTCTTTTCTTGAGAGATCGAAAGGTTTCGCTGCTCATGCAAACAGCCGCTGTTTGGATGAGCAGTGGGACGTTTTGATCTCTCGAGAAAAAGGAGTCCAGTGGCCACGACTCAGTGTCCAGATAAACTCACCTGGAGGGCTGAGAATCTTCACCGCCATATATGCTAACTGGTTTTAAGGAGCTGGTTTTATTGCTTTCTGGTTTTGATTTCCGTGTACTTTGCAGGTCCCTCTGCACGGTTTATGCAGGTTGCTGTGTGTGTGTGTGTGTGTGTTGTGTCATTACAGTCGTGACCGACTCTTCGGGACCCCATGTCCATGGAGTTTTCTTGGCAGGAGTACTGGAGTGGCTTGCCAGTTCCTACTCCAGGCACCTACAGCACCTGGTATTCCCTGGTGGTCGCCCATCCAAGGACTAACCAAGGCCGACCCTGCTTAGCTTCCGAAATCAGGCGAGATCAGATGTGCTTAGGGCATCTAGGCAGCTTATGCAGGTTTCTAGATTGGACTTCTTCTTGTGCGCCACATGCCGCGCATATACCCACTCTTTCACAAAGAGGAAACTCGCCAGAAAGGCATTTCAGTTTGTTTACAAAGAGGTCGCTGTCCAGGGTAGGTGGGGATCGGGCAGCGTCTCTGCACCACAGCTCGCAGGGCTGTTTTCGTCTTTTTTTACAACCTTTTCCTCTTTTCCCTTTTCAGAAAATCCGCCCCGATGGCGAGCTTCTCGAAGTGCCCGGCGCTACTTTGACTGTTACAAACAACTCCGATCTGAACGATTCCCGAGAGATCAACTTTGAGTACCTGAAGCACGTGGTGCTAAAATTTATGTCCTGCCGGGAATCTGAGGTAAAGAGATAAAATGTGTGTGTGTGTGGGGGGGGATGACCCGAAAATGTTTTCCTGGTTATGTATTTTTGAAAATGAGGATTCCGACTCAACCCTTCCAAGCCCTGCTCTGACTGCTACGCCACGCTGAGCATCTATAACCCTGAAGTGGGTGCAGAATTGAAAAAAAGGTCTGGGTCTCAGATGGAGACCTAGAACGGAGAGAAATTCGAGGCATAACGTGGACTAGGAAGCAATTCCAAAAGCAAAGTGTTCTGCTTCTATACCACCCCGTATACCACTTCATGTAGTCTCTGGGTGGTTTAGAATCGTAGAACCATAGAGTTGGAAGAGACCTCCAGGGCCATCTAGTCCAACCGCCTGCCATGCAGGAACCCCCATCACAATATTTCCGACAGATGGCCATCCAGCCTCTGCTTAAACACCTCCAAAGAAGGAGACTCCACCACCCTCCTTTGGGGCAGCAGATTCCACTGCCGGACAGCTCTAACTGTCATGAAGTTCTTCCTAATGTTCAAATGGAATCTCTTTTCCTGTAGTTTGAAACCATTACATTGCCCCCCCCTGCCCCCAGCAAGCTGGGTACTCATTTTACCGACCTCGGAAGGATGGAAGGCTGAGTGAACCCTGAGCCTGCTACCTGGGATTGAACCCCCAGGTCGTGAGCACAGTTTTAGCTGCAGGGCAGGCGTTCAACCACTGCGCCACGAGGCTCCTTTGAGCTCCCACTGCCTTCGAGTGCTGTCATTTGGGGAGCTTGGGCCTCTTCTCGGGGGTCCTTGCCTGCCGGCGAGCCCCATCTCGGCAAACACTTCTGCTGGGGACGGTGCCCGTGGTGACGTGACCCCCCCCCCGGTTGCCTTTTCAGGCCTTCCATTTGATCAAAGCGGTGTCGGTGTTGCTGAACTTCTCCAAAGAGGAAGAGAACATGCTCAAAGAGACCCTGGAATACAAGGTAAGTCTCGGGGGGGAGCCTGCGATCCGTTTCCGTGGGTCTCCGGTGTTGCTGAGCGACGCCCACGCCATACCTGAGTGCCGACCAGGCTTCATTCACTGACGCTTCCGGGCCACGAGGCCATCGGGGACGTTTCTCAGCCAGCCTGATTTCAACCGGGTGGTCGTCCGTGCAGTTGTTTCAGTCACTTTAATACAGTAAACCCCCACCTATCGCAGGGGTTAGGGACCCGACTTGACCCGCAATAATTGAAAATCTGCAATGTGTATACTGGGTTGTGATGAGACGCGGGGGGCTCTCTGGGGGCTCTTGTACTTACCCCAGGCCTGGCGCTGCCCCAAACAGGCCTGCAAGGGGCTTTCCGGGCCCCCAGAGGCCCCAAAAGTGCTTTCTCGTGATCCGGAGGTCGCTTCCGGTTTACCAGAAGTCACTTCCGGTTTGCGGGGAAGCACTTTTGGGGCCTCCGACGGGCCTGGGAAGGCCTTTCCCCCTTAACCCGGGGGGGCTTTTTTTCATATACTGCGGACCTGCGATATACCAAGACTGCGGTATATGAACTGTACAGGCCGTACAACGGCTCGAGTCAGGGGAGGACGACGTAAAGGCCGATGGCTGACGCACACGAGGATGGCTTTTTCTGCACAGCAGCAGCCCCGGTGGCCGCACGTCGAGGTGTTTGGGTCAGAAATAGGTGCGGTGTAGCGTCAGGGGGCCGGCGCTTAAAAAGATAGCACACACACACACACACACACACACACATTGCCGTGAGCTTATAAGTGTTCTGCCGGGCGAGCGGCGCCCTGACTGGTGTTGTGTTTCCTTCCTCTGCCAGATGTCGTGGTTTGGGTCCAAGCCTCCTCCTCGGGGGAGCATTCGGCCCTCCATCTCAAACCCGAGGACAGCCTGGTCGTGAATGGCTCCGAGGACGCTCCGCCTCCCTGCCTCCAGCGGCCTATTTTTATTTTTCTATGAAAACGATGCTGCACCCACCGACTGAGGTGTCTTAATTCCTCTGGCGTATAGTCCTGGTGTGTAAAAAAGAAACCTCTGAGGGCGGGCGGGTAGATTTGCAGAGGGAAATGAGCGCCCTTCGCTGCAGCCTTTTGAACTTGTGTCGGGGGAATCGCACACGGCATCCTGGATCGCCCCAGGCTCAAATCCCCGTAAGGACTGGATGGGAAACACACCCGATCTGCGTTGGCATCCTTCCTCTGCGCCCCCCCCACACCTCTCCAGCCGGGAACGTGCAACTTCCTACAGAGCTTTATTTTTCTCCGAGAAAAAAAATAATTTTTAAAAGGTCTCGATGACGGGCCTCTTTGCATTAAATGCGTAGCTGTAGCAGCAGCAGCAGCAGCATGTACGTTGGAAAAAGAACAGCACCGATCTTTTTGACGGGGGTCACGGAATCCTCGTGGTCAGAAGAGGCACCGAGGTGTAACGCCGTCGTCCGCTTTCCCGCTTCACTGAGTCGGCTTTGAGAGAGACGAGGCCCTGCTAAGCATGGCGCGTTCGCAAGCTCACACAACAGCCTGTTCCTTGCACAGCCCGCACAAAACACACACACATGTGTGCCGGTAAGCCTGCGATGCCACTCCCGACGGAAGGACCCCGGCTGAGGGCCTAAACGCCTCGCTTACCTCCTTCAGGAGGAGAAAGGGTTGCAATTTATAGCCGGGGTTTCTTTTCCTTTTAGTGTACAGCTATTTTTGGGGGAGAGGGGGCATTCCTTAGGTTATGAAATTCAGGATCTCTTCCCCTCCCCTTCTCCAAAATGCACAACCTAAAAACCAAACCACCAACAGTGCAAGAGAGCAGATTGCAGTTCTCACTGCAAGCCTGCGTAACGCTCTGCCGTCGTGTTTCTATCAATGGCCGATGAAGAAGAGAAAAAATGGAATCCGCCTGGGGTGGGGTTGGGTGGCGTGCTCTGCTCTTTCTTAAGAGTCGAATCTCATCCCGGGTATTTCTGGTGCGGCCGGAGATATGCCTCGGGGAGCGAATTGTACGATGTCACAGAGAAGCCCTCTTGGATGAGGCCAAGGAGGTCTATCTGTTCATTTGACGGTAGCAACTGATGCACTTTGTATAAAAAGAAACACTACACAGCCGGGGAGCGTGTACATAATAAGGGGGATAAGAACTCTTTATGGACTGCCACCGAGTCCATGTACATAAGGACTTATACTGTATAATGGAACTTAATTTGTGGTGCAATACAATTTTTGATTAAAACTCAAAGCTGACGTGTGACCTTCTTCCTAATTGTGCTTCCTGGAAAGCATGCCTTGGGTCGGTGTGTGTGTCACACAGTGGTGCCTGAAATTCAACAGGTTGGCCTCCGCATCCCGTCAGGCAGCCCTTAACGAGGGATGAGAATAACGGGCGTACAGAAGGATGTCACCAGAATATAAAACTCAGGGCTCTTGTATTGTGTGTATAAGTAGGACCCTCGTATCCACTGATTCATTATCCACTGATTCAGTTATTCACAGTTGGCAGAGGAAAAAAATTAAATACAGTGGTACCTCGTATAACGTAGGGTTTGTATAACGGAAAATCCGTACAACGTAAAAAAATCCAGGTCGGCTCAGGACCCTCCCAGGTCTTTCCTCCTCCGGCGGGTGGGGTGCGGGGATCAGAGACTGGGGAGAGGACGGATGGACGGAGGTGCGCGCGCGCGCACGCACGCACGCACGCACGCACACACACACACACACACACACACACACACACACACACACTTCCATGGCCTCCCTCACCCCCCTGCACTGCCCCCTCCCCAGCCAGGCATGTGCCAGGTTGGCTTCGGTCCTTCCCAGGTCTTTCCTCCTCCCGCGGGTGGAGTGCGGTGGGGGCGGGGATCAGAGGCCGGGGAGAGATCGGATGGACGGAGGCGCGCGCACTCTCTCTCTCTCCCGCGGCCGCCCTCACCCCCCTGCACTGCCCCCTCCCCAGCCAGGCATGTGCCAGGTTGGCTTCGGTCCTTCCCAGGTCTTTCCTCCTCCCGCGGGTGGAGTGCGGTGGGGGCGGGGATCAGAGGCCGGGGAGAGGACGGATGGACGGAGGCGCACGCGTGCACACACACACACACACACACACAAACTCTTCCGCGGCTGCCCCCACCCCCCTGCACTGCCCCCTCCCCGGCCATGCATGTGCCAGGCTGGCTCCGGAGGAGGAGAAGGAACGGCCACTCGCCCCCCCCAAGCCTGGCGGCGGCACACCCAGTCACTCCCCACCCAGCCCGGCAGTGGCGGCGCGCCCATTCGCTCCCCACCCGCCAACCTCCGTCCCCAGCACTAATGTTGTCGTCGTCGGCGGAGGAACGCCCACTCACCTCCCCAAGCTCCGTGGCCACTCGCCTCCCCACACCCTCCAAGCTCCCGGCAGTAGCATTGGAGGAACCCCCCCCCCCACAAGCTCCATGGCAGCGGCACATTGACTCATCCCCCCCCAAGACCCACCAAGCTCTGGCACTAGCAGTGCAGTCGAGCAGTGCGTTGGGCGTCCCTGAGGTAGGACAACAAAGTTGGACAGCCCTGGTCTTGGCTATGCATTGGAACGGATTAAATCTGTTTTCAATGCATTCCTATGGGAAAGTACAATTTGTACAACGGAAAATTTGTATAACGTAATTTCATTTGGAACGAATTAATTACGTTATACAAGGTACCACTGTAGCTACTGCCACAAACAGCGGCTGTAAAGCAAGCTACTGTCATAAAACAGCAGCCATAAAGCAAGCTACTGTCACAAAACAGCTTTGGGTCGGTTTTTTTGGCATTCTCTCTTATCCACGGTTTTCATTATCCACGGGAAGGTCTGGAACCAATCCCCAGCAGATACTGAGGTCCTACTGTACATTACAAAATCTGCGCTGATCATGACTCACTTCGGAAGGTCCTGTCAGGACAGAGGAAAAGCCGGTGGTGTTCAAAGCCATAGCTGGTTTTTTTTATTCTAACCACCCAAGAGCTTTCATTTTGATAAGAGCAGCAGGCACTTCACACGAAACCGACGCCAGACGTAGCCCCGCTATGTACAAAAGAAAGCCCTCTTGCATAAGAAAAAACCCTCCTCCGACCCCCCTCGGACCAACCGGGCTGCGTTTCGCTTCCGACGCCGCACCTAGCCCCCCACCCCTTGCCACAAATAGGTTAATTTTAAATTAAAATCTCTTCCACACACGCGCGCGCACACACACACACACACACAGGCAGGCATCCTGGGCCAGAGCAGAAGCTGTTCTCGAGGCCGTTGGGACACATCTGCATGCCCCTGCGGCTGTCTCCCTGTGCGGCGCACGCGATAAGGAGACTCCTTCCGGTTCCTGAATCCGATAAAGTCTGAAAACAATGAACACGCCAAACGTCCGCCCCCCCGCCCCCCACCCCACCCTTGCCCCCCACGCCACTGCTTCAGTGCTTCAAGGATCTTGCTGAGAGAGGCAGAAGACCTCTCGGCACCCATGCCAGGAGGGTTTCAGAACAGGGTGGTTCCCGGAAGGGTGGAGCCAAGTGTCGGTGTCGCCGGTTCCTCCTCTTCCTCCTCCTGGCTCCTCAAGAGTCCTGGGTGTCTCCGCTCCTGTCAGCAGGGGGTGTACGTGTGTGTGTGTGTTTTTTTGTTTTTAAACAGTTTTTCGTGCCGTCAGGACTCTGACAATGGATCCTAGTCCACCCACCGCTAACGCCTGGAAGGGTGAAAGAAAGAAAGAAAAGAAGCCGGAGTTAGTGTACGGCAGCCATGTCCAAACTTCGGCCGTCCAGATGTTTTGGACCACAACCCCCACAGTCCTTTGTCATTGGCAATCGAAGCTTAGAATTCTGGGGTTTTTGGTCCAAAACATCAGGAGGGCCGAAGTTTGGACATGCCTGGTGTACGGGGAAGGACGCAGAGAGTGATTTCATGCCTTGAGGATACCCTGTGGCGCGGTCGGCCCCCTTCTGCTCCCCTGTTGAGCGCAAGCTGCATCGCGCCACTCCCACCCAAAGTGGGTTAAGAATGTGTTTAAACCGAGGATTTCCCAAAAGCACGACCCAGCTCATCGGCCTCGACGTACGTTAAGGCAGGGTGTTTGCATGCAACAACAGAGGGATTGTTCTAAGACACAGATGGTCTCACGCCTGGTGGAGCCACTGCTCCGGTGTGTAAGCCCCAAACCGAACCCAACTCGAGGTTGGAAAACGCTCTTGCAGGGATTCACCAGCTGGCCCGGGGGCCGGCTGAACGGCGGACTGCCCTTGGCACGGCACCCGGACGGCGTACCTTTTCGTGCCACTGCAGTAGTATCGCGCTGCTGTTTTCCGTCGGCTTCTCAAACCCTTTATAGATGTACTTCATTAACAAGTCAATGCCGTCGCCGTCTAAGGTGTTCACCGCCTGCTCGATCTCGCTCCCTTTGAACGAGGTCAGGATCCTCAGCACCAGCTCCTGAGCGTGTTCCTGGAGAAAACGCACACAGACAGCAGAACGAGGCTGCGGGTGAACTCCTGATTCATATGGGAGCCTTGTACGATTGGCCCGAAGGGTGAGGAAGAGCTGGTCCAAAGGTACCCATTGAAGGGGGCTGGAGCCACCTCAGAATGGCTAGTGCAGTGGTTCCCAACCTTCCTAATGCCGCGACCCTTTAATACAGTTCCTCGTGTTGTGGGGACCCCCTTGCCCTGCTTGGAAGAGGCCACAAGCCCCCTTTGGCAGGCCACTGCTGCAGGTGCCATATAGAGAACTTCCCTCTAGTCTACAGGCAACCCTCAGCCCATCGCAGCCTCCGGTTCCAATGAATGGCATCCCCTCCAACCTATCAAGCTGTAACTCATTCTTCTCCCCTTCCTCCTCCAGACCCAAGCCGTTTGTGCCTTTTTCTTCACTGGCTCACGGCGACCCCTGTGAAAGGGTCGTTCGACCCCCCCCCCAAAGGGGTCCCGACCCCCAGGTTGAGAACCGCTGGGCTAGTGTTACTTATCTGTTGCATTTATATCCCACCTTTCCTCCCCAACAACCCTGCGAGGTAGGCCAAGCTGAAAGACTAACTGACTTGTCAAATGGGATCCTGATCTCAGCCCTCCTGAATCTTAGGCCTACATTCTAGCCACTGTAGCCACCCTGGCAGAATTAAAATTCTCAAGGCTTATTCTAACAAAGGGTATGCTCTTCTAGGAAGAGCTTTTAATCGGGAGGGGAGCCAGGGGACCTAGAAGGCCTCAGATTATTAGCACGGATAAGGTCAAGATGGCAATGGCTGAGACACATCCGCAGGAATCCACTTACCTTTGCAGCCTGGTTCTTGGTATTAACTGGGGAGTTCTGCAACGCTGCATGGAACGCTCTCATCATGTCCCCCGTGCAATGTGGCAGGTCAAGGAGCAAAAAAAAGCACTTGAGCTGAGAATCAAGCCCTCTCCCTGAATCGGGTCTTGGGTGTTCCCTCTCCAAAACGGAAGAGGACTCCAGGCAACTTTGGGTCACCAGCTGCCAAGCGACGTACATCACTTTTGTGGTGACGCCAGGCTGACCCCGTTGCAGGAACCATCTGCTAAAGCTGAGGCCGGATGAGAAGCCAAACGGAACGAGAGAACCTTTCAACCTGAAACGTCTCCCCAAAATAGAAGCTGTCCGTCGCAACACCGAGTACCGTTCTCCACTTCTGAAGACCATCAAGTATGTCACTGAACACCATATCAGGTTATGATCACTGGGACTCGCTATTATAGCAACGGCCAAGTCCTGGTTTGCTTAAAAACACCCACAAACAACCGGTCTAAGAAACAACTTGCAGCTTTCTTTCATGCCTGATAGAGAGCAATTCCAGATTACAATAAGTGGTATTTTTTAAAATGCTATAAATGAGACAGGGAGACACCCTTCGGTGGAGAAAAGGCACATGGGGAATAAGAGATGCTGGCTGCATCATGAGTTGCAGAATTCAAATCAGAAGGACATAACCAGAGAAATGATTTTACTGTCCTGCTCCAGAAGGGCATACTAGCAGCAATCTGGGACACGTCCCACGGTTATTTTGAGCATTTTGACATCAGCTTCATGGCCTGTTCCCCCTACGAAACATATTACAAATTGCAGAAAGACACTCTCTTTCACCCCTTTTAATGGTTTGCTGCCTTCACCAACAATCCCATTTTCACGTCCAGGCAAATTCTGGAAGAAGGATGCCGAAACTCTCATATCCCTCTCTCTAAAAGAATGGGAGCAACGTGTCCTGCCAAAAAAACCTGTCAATGCCACGTCTCATTTCTTGCCCTTCCCACGGACTGGTTTGCAGAGAAGACCCATTGCTGCATAACCTGCCTACTGTAATAGATCCTTGGAGAAGACACAGGAGGTGATGATGGCATCTTTCCTGGATGCCTTCAAAAGGGGGATTGGACAGATTCCTGGAGGGAAAAAGTCCATCACAGGTGACAAATCATGATGGAGATGTGTGTCATCTCCAGGCTTAAAACCAGGGGACTTCAAGGGCCAGATGCAGGGGAGTGGTATCAGGAGACAGAGATCTAGTCTCATGCCCTCCCAGAGGCATCTGGTGGGGCCACTGAGATACAGGAAGCTGGACCCGATGGGCCTTTGGCCTGATCCAGCATGATGGCTCTTCTGATGTTCCTAAGACTTGTGTGAGAAGCACTGCTAGGACCTTTGAATGCTCCAGGCTCCTAGAAATCCCAGAGGCTAAGATCCACAAGAGAGATGTTTAATGGATAAACAGGCTTATCCTGGGTTAGTAATTCTAGAGGAGGACCCCTGACCCTGGAGTTTTTAAGCCTCTCTTAGAAAGGGACAATACAGACGCTTGTCACTGCAGTCTGACACACACCTGCACACCCCAGCTAAGCCAGGAACACAACCCTCTGGGAACTGTCCTCATATCCACTAAGTACTAAAAAAAAAAAAGCAATCTGCCCTTCTAAAAATAGAGATGGAACAAAACGGCGGGTTGAAGAGCAGAGCCCGCTGTGTCCCATTTAACTAAAAGGACGAAACTACAAAAACACAGCAGCAAAACAAGTGTCCGATGCAAATAATGATGCGGTGCCTGGGAGACATTTTTAAATGGAGCGTCAAAGCATTCAGGCTTTAAAGGAACAGTTCTTTGGGGGTTTCGGCTTGCCGTTCAGAGGCGCAAACAACTCTGCCATATTAGTCCTGCTTTATGATGGGACTCTGAATGAAATCTATGATGAGTAGGTGCCTCCACACACATCTTAGCAACCCTCACCACTGGCAATGTTGGAGAGGCTTGGTGGGAACTGCCATGTGGATGGCTGCAATTCTACCGGGGTTATTTTGGCTGCCAAAAGGCACGGCCTTGCTCCCGAATCCAGAGCGAGCTTCAAGGCAGGATGAACGAAGCCAGCCCAAACCCTCCGGGCGCGTCCACACAGCAGTCACTCCTGCTGACTGTGCAACTGACTGTGCTTCCTTCTGAACAGACCTACTGCTACCAGCCTCTTCGGAAATGTTAGGGGCAAGGGCGAGGTTTCCCTATTTGTGTGTGCGCTCCAGAAAAGCTGCGCCCCACAGAGGCTGCCCTGTGTTGACAGAAGAGAAAGCCTCGTGGCAAAATAGGCCACTTGGCCTTGAGAATGGTGGCAAGTTCTTTTGCTTTGTTTTTGTAGCTAGCCGCCTATACAACTATGCTTTTTTTGGGATTGGGGTAATGTGTCTGGAGATGATGGACGCAGCCGCCGCCACCACCGTTTTGCAGCATACCTATAAAGGTATCCCAGGCGAGGCAGCATTTTGCACTACCCCGGCACCAAAACGACACACCCAGCTCTTGCCCTTTGGGCTCCTGCAATCTGGAAGGACAGGTCCCTGCTTGCCAAACCCCATTCCACACATGACAGGAAGTCCTCATCGGTGACACACCACGGCCCAGCCTCAGGGCAGGGCTCACCTTGTACCGGGGCCATCTCCGCTCTCCCATCTTCCCTCCTGCCTTGGCTTTTACCACCCACTTCCTGTTAAGGGGTACGCACCCCCTCTGCAGAGGGTCCCCACCTGCAAGGGTTTGCTGGCACAAAAGAGGACCCTGTGTGTGTTTTGACAAGTGCAAGGAGCAGCGATGGGCTGCCCAACCTGCTGGAACTGAGGCCTGCCAATAACTAGAACCCAGCACCACTGGCTCAGGAGCTGCCTCTTTGGGTTCTTTCATACTGTATCTTTTGCAAAAGATACACAAGGCCAAAATGCCTTAAAATAAAGCAGAAAGCAAGCAGGCAGGAGGAAAGGCTTGACATCTGAAGATTTACCCCCCCACACACCTCCAAAGCAAAGTGTTCTGCTTATATACCATTCCACAGCACTTCAAGTAATCTCTGGGCAGTTTACAATTGAATGATGCAGGCTACACATAACTGAGGGAGCTATTAGGTCCACTGGCAGGCCAAAATGGGGAGAGAGGTCCCAAAGCCAAAAAAAGGGGGGGATAAAAGGAAAAGGGGAATCATGGACGCAAAAGGCCATTTTGGGTCCTTGAAGTGGGGTAAAAAATATATATTTAAAAAATAGAGGGGGGAAAAGCCTTCCTGGAGGACCGGAAAGGGCAAAGCTGCCCCTCAAGGGCTCAGGACCCGCATCCTCGATTGGAGGGCGCAGCAGCCAGTCCCCCAAAGTAAAGTGTCTCTCCCCAGAATCCCAAAGATGATTTTGGGGGAAGCAAGAGACCCCCATACCTAAAACAGCAGGGGAAAAGGGAGGAGGATGGAAGGACCTGATAGGACTGAAGACGGGGAAGTGCCTGGATGTCCCAAGCAAGGCGAAGGAAGGACCTTCCCAGGGAAGGATCTCGGGGACCCCCCCCCAAATCAGAGGGGGTCCCTCGACCACTACGAGGGCTTAATAATCCGGGGGGGGGCTTTGGAGGGCATCTGGGCGCTGTTAGGGCTCCAGGAAGGGAGGGATGCCCCACGAGATGGCGACGATGGGCAACAGCAAGGGAGAGCCGGCCCTGATCTCTTTTCGCCCCCACCCATCCGTGTACCCCTCTATCGGCGGGCTCCGAGGAAGGATATTGCCGCAGCGCCGCCTCCACCTCCGGGCCGGGTCCTCCCGGGTCGCCTTCGGCCGCGCCGCCGGCTCCACCACCACCACCGCCGCCGCCGATCCCGGCCTCGGCCCCGTCGGGCTCCTCCACGAAGCGGTTCTCGTCGAACTGGTCGATGTCGAGGCGCCGGAAGCGCGAGGAGAGCGAGCTCCGCGCCATGGCCGCCCGGCAGGCAGGCAGGGCCAGCCGACTGAGCGACCCGCCGAGCCTGCCTTTCCCCTCCGCCGCCGAGAGAGGAAGCGGAAACCCCGCCTCCCTCTTCCGAGGAGGCCGTCCTGGCGGGGGGGGGGGAGAAGCCAGCCAATCCGCGCCCAGGGCGGGTGACGCCGAGAAAGTCCAGGCCACGCCTCCTCCGGGCCCACGTGACCCTTCCCCTCAGTTATTTTCCCCGCTCACCGACCCTCCTCCCCCTCCCCCTCGAAAAGGCGGGAAACGGCTCGAAAACCTCCCCCCCCCAAAGCCTCCCATCCCAACCACCACTATAAAGACACACACACGAGACACACCATTCGCTTTTATTCTGTAGCGTTTCAGCTCTTCTGTCGCCGCTAAAACAGACACGAGACACACCATTAATTTTTATTTAATTCCGTGGCGCTTCAGCTCAGGCGCCGTTTCCCCTCAAGAAGGGGAAATAACGGGATAAAACAGACACGAGACACACCATTAATTTTTATTTAATTCCGTGGCGCTTCAGCTCAGGCGCCGTTTCCCCTCAAGAAGGGGAAATAACGGGAAAAGGCGGGGGAAAAAATCCCCTCTCTTGACACAAGCGCGCGTGGCGGCTCCTTCTTCGGCTCCCTCAGGAGGGTTTCCAATCCTGGCTCGCGTCGCTGCCCGTGGTTGAAGCTTCCCCTCAGGATTTGTTTTTTTTTTCTTCCCCTCAGGTTTTAATTCGGATTCCTTCCGGCGCTCGTTTCCTCACACGCAGCGCGGGCTTTCCAGGTCGCTCCCAAAGTTGCCTCAGGCTTGATTTGCCTCAGCTCCGAAAGATGGCGATTCCTCCTCCTCCTCCGCTGGCTTCCAAGGACGCCAAGTTTCCCAAGCGCGATTAAGATCTTTCGAGGCGGCCCTACTACTTATTATTTTATTTTTATTTATTTATTCGGTTTATATCCCGCCCGTCTGGCATAAAGCCACTCAGGGCGGTTGACGCTTCTCCACCTCCCGTTTGGCCGATGCTGAAATTTACCTCAGGGCCAAACTCGGCTTGAAGCCACTTCACTCCCTCAGGTGAAAATCGACTTTACTTCCATTTTAAAATATTTTTACCCACCTTTCGCCTTATAAAAAGACCCCAGGTGGCTTTTTAAAGCTAGTTTTCAACCAGGGATAGTGAAAAGCACATTAACTAGATTGAATAACTTTTACTGGTAGCCAAACTACCCTTATTACCTCAGAGGAGCTGCCTTTGAGTCACCCATTCCTTATTGATGGCCCTTTGTGGGCAAATGGCACATCTTGGTTATACCTTTATTTATTTTAGAATATTTTTTATCCCACCTTTCTCCTTGGAAAAGGACCCAAGGCGGCTTACAGTAATGAGGGATAATAGACAGTCCAGTACAATTAAGACATGTCCAAGCACAGTATTTAATTGAGGGACATCTTACAGCATTAATAGACATGACATCCCTTTCCTTTAATATCAGTAATTTGAAACATATAATTTCTTGCACGAACACACCCCAAAATGAATACAGTAATAGGTGGGGGTGTTGTCCAGTTAGATATAAAATAGTAATAATGTGCCATCAAGTGAATCCTGAATTACAGGAACCCTTTTCAGGGTTGCTTAAAGTGACTCAGCGTTAAATGCATTTTATAGCCATCCCTTCAAGTCCCTAGTATTAATGTGACTTTTAACAGGGTGGCTATATTAAAAATGGTTCCTCTGTCCTGAATCAGGATTAACCCAATTAGCTAGATAAACTCAGCCTAGTAGCACTATCTGGCAAGGGTAGTCTTCTTCAGTCTTCCTTCTGGTCCAGCACGATGATGACCGCAGTTTCCCATTGGATACTCTTCCATCCTGAAGGCTGCCTCTCAGCTTCCTTCTCTTCCCAATAGAGAGATCCACTCCTCTTCCCAAGTGATTTCAGCTCAAGGCTCATCCCAAAACAGGCGGCTTTATATATACCCCAATCCAGGGATGACTGGCCAATCAGGTTGAGTCTTTAGAATTCTGCCACTCCCACTACTTTTTTTCTAAAGAAAAGCAAAGAGCCAATAGCTGATCACAGAATGTTTCCCCTTATAACCAATCAGAGCGTGGCAGTTGAGCTTTTTTTTTTTTGCCCATACTGTATAAAAAAAACACCTACAGTGGTACCTTCTATAAAGGAATTAATTTGTTCCCAATGAAGTTACGTTCAGCAAATTTTCCTTTATGCAAACTTCCCATAAGAATGCATCGAAAACAGAGTTAATCCCTAATTATGACCATTTTATGTTCTACGGATTTGCCCCATAGGCAATTCTGTTAAGCAAATTTCCCCAATCTCCGGAATTTTTATGTTGTACAGGTTTTATGTTATACAAACTGTTTGTTATACGAGGGTCCGCTGTACATTAGTTTTTCCCCCCTAGACAAGGGTCTGTTTGTTTTAACTGGTGGGATCTTTCATGAGCCACTCTTAAGCATCAAACTGTCCTCAGCAAATTAATTCATACAACTCCGTTTTGAAAGAAAACTTCCCTTTCAAAACGGCCACCCACCCACCCAAACACTTTCTGGAAAGTACCCCCACAATTGAAATATACCTGGGGGTAAAAAGACTGTCCCGTTTGCAAACTAAATCCCTTATAAACCCAACTGCCCCAAACCCGAGAACCTGAGGCTGTTCCGAGGAAGTATTTGGACTTCCTTTTAGTTGGAAAGCAGTGCCTATGAAGGGTTTGCATCTCAACAGACACCAGCTTAGTTTAGCAAAATCTAACTTACTGGTGCTTCCCACGCTGTCAACGAGAAATAAAATTAAGCAGACCCAGCCTTTAACGTCCTGTGTTTCCCGAGAAAATGAAAAGATGCAACCTCCACATTGACGAAGCATTTTATTGTTGAACGTCTCACCTAGACTTCGAGTCCGAGATACTTTATTAAAAATACAAGGTATCTGAGAAAAATCAGAACAATTATTTTAATATACAAATGGAAATACTTGTAGCGGGTTCTTGCAATTTTTTTTTAGGTTTGGGTCCTAAAAATTAAAAACAAAAACAAACCCAAGGAAAAAGAAAATTTGGGAAGGTGGGGGGGCTTTCAAACGCCTTATTTATGCCAAGTTAAAACAAAGTATAAACAAGGACGATTCACTTTTTCATCTGCGGCATGTGTACTTTGATACTCCTATCGTGTGTATTAAATACATCTTTGCTGCTGAAATTCACTGAACTCTGAACAAAAACAAAAACAAAAAAATGACAACTCTACCCTCCCCAATGACAAACGCTGGGCTGAAATGAAAAGAGATCAGACTAGTTCTGATGTCTTGCTAAGTTTTATTTTATTTAAAGGGAAGTTTAGTTTTCCCCTGGGAAAACAAAACACGAAATCATAAAGCACTGTAAAACAGCACGATAAGTGCCCGGAGGCATTTCGAAAGCACTCTTTGACAATCCTAAGAAAGGAGGCATGGGACCAAAAAAAATAATAATAGTAAGAATTATGTGCGTTATGTAAGGGGAAGTGGAATTAGGATATGTACCACTACAGACAAAAATATACAACATGTTTAGATAATTAAAAAAATTAAAAAGAAAACACCCAAGGCAAGAGTCAGCATTTCAGCAGCAAAGTGACTGATAAAAAAGATGCCAGACAGAAACCAGGACAAGGGGCCGGAGCAATGTCTCAGAGGAAATACGGCGTGGTCGTCCGTGGCGGTATCACCCGTTCTGAATCCGGGACGGCACGGAAGAGTTTTGGGTCTCTCGTATTGACGTCTTTGAAAACCATGATGGAAGCGATGTTCCCGCAGCGGTAGCAGTAGTTGGGCGCCGACCATACGGTCACCAGCTTCTCGTCAAACATGAACTTGTAACCTTCGTGGACCAGCTGGTGGGCCCTGCAAATGAGCTTCAAGTTGTTGATGTGGACAAACTGGAGGGGAAAAAAGATGGGGAGGGGGGGGGAAGGGGACAGGAAAACATTACAGCAAAGGCACTGGGTGAGGACATCGGGGCAAGGCTCGTTTTGCTCACAGGCCTTGCGTCTTCCCTTCAGCCGAGACCTCCTTCCATATTCCTGGAGACCTGGTCAACCTCTCTTTCGGAGGACTCTCTATGTCTCAACACCCAACTCCTACGAGCTGGCGCATCCGGAAGGGTTTAGCTCCCAAAGCCAAACTCCAAAGCAGGCATGTCCAAAGTCAGGCCCGGGGGCCAAATGCGGCCCGTTTTCAAATTTCAAGTGGCCCACAGCCTCTTCTCCCTGCCGGCTCAGCCTGTCACACATCCCCACTAGCTGGCCCCTCCCCATACCGGATGGAGTTGTCAGCTTTGCAGTATTATGGTTTGCCTGCCCTCCCTGCCTCTGTCCGTCCCCCTAGCCACCTGCCCAGCCTACCCGGCCCCGGCTCCATTATTGCAGCATCCTCCCCGCCTCCTCGCATGTCCTAGAGCAGGGGTCCTCAACCTAAGGCCCCGGGGCCGGATGCGGCCCCCCAAGGCCCTGAATCCGGCCCCTGGGACCAATTGCAACCCCCCACCTACCCCCTGTTTTGTGAGCAAGCCAGCCTTCGCAGCTGCTTTTGGACTGTGATCCGGCCCCCAGTGGTGTCTGGGTGGTGGTGGACCGGCCCGCTGTTTGAAAACTTTGAGGACCCCTGTCCTAGAGGCTGTCCAAAATCCGGCTGGGGGGGCAAATGTGGCTGAATGGTCGGCCCCCACACATTTTTCACTTCACCAAATTTGGCCCTCCTTGCAAAAAGTTTGGACACCCCTGCTCCAAAGCCAAGAGCCTGTGAGCGAAAGGCTACAGCGACAACAGCTGCAGCGCGGAGGCATTTTTAAAGTGGCTGCCCAGGCTTGAGCCGGGAGAGGCGTACGGTCAAAGAGTTACACATTCCCCAGTCTCAAATCTTCCCTGTAAAAAAAAATAACTTATTGGCTAGGAACACAGCATTGACTTGTTGTCCTCACTGGGGCTAAGGAAGTACAGCTTCCTCCATATTTCTCAAACCATATTTCAACACTGGCCCAGAGTAGCTGAGGAGCACGGGAACAACAGATGTACTGTGACTGTTATTATTTTCTTTAAATACCTCGTTGGTGACTTTTGCCCCAAACAGCCAGCCTGCGCCTCGGGGACTAATAGCCCAGGTGTCCACATCTTCCGGATCGGACCAGACGAGGTCGCAAAAAGCGCCTTTGTGCGGGATCTCTTGGTTACGCTCGATGGTCCGGATCTGATCCAGGGTCTTGATGTCCGGGGAAAGGCCGCCATGGACGCAGAGGATCTGCTCGTCTATTAGCTGTCGAGAGAAGAGAGGCGGCGGCGTTGTATCAACAACCGGGAACTCCAAATGCAACAGACGTTCGGGAAACGTACCGTTTGAGGAACAAAAAAAGCCCAAAAAAGGCAGGATCGAACAACAGGCCGAGAAGCAGATTTCAACAAGGCAAGAGCTGGAAAGGATTCTTGTCTTCCTGGCCCTGGACTAGGAGTAGCCCTAGAGCAGGGCTGTCCAACTTTCAACAGGCCGAGGTCTACTTTTTGCGGACTAAGGTGCCTGAGGGCTACTACACTAATGCCTCTACTTATGGATTTTATTTATTTATTTATTTATTTATTTGTTGAATTTATACCCCACTTATCTACTATGTACTCTAAGCGGCTTACACAAGGCTACAATAGCCAACAGAAATTACAATGAGTGATAAAACAAGACAAATAAATCACGCTATACAAAGTTAAAACCAGATGGCACTTCACTAAGGATGGAGGATAAAATCAGGTTACGATGGCGGGAAAAAGAACATCCATTCCGAGCACATGCTCGTGGCCCTTGAACTGCCCGCTCAGCTAAGACAGTGGGCTGGCAGACCCAGAACTTTGCTGGGGCAGTAGTGATCCTTGGGATGGGGGAGGGAGGGGTGGAGAACTTATTCCCTCACATTTTTAATTGATGCCTGGCGGGCTACTTTTGAACCCTTCGTGGGCTACCAGTAGCCTGCAGTCTACCTGTTGGACAGCCCCACCCTAGAGCTTATTTTCTGGGGTGGCAGAGTGGGATGCCACTCTGGAGATGAGGGGAGATGGTTCTGAAAGTTCTACTAGTGATTCCATGCCACCCACTTTATGATTTCAAGATAAGTACATTTTAAAGAGAGAGAGAGAGAGAGAGAGAGAGAGAGAGAGAGAGAGAGAGAGAGAGAGAGAGAGAGAGAGAGAGATCCCTTACCGCTGCTACTGTAAGCATGTCAAAGACTTTGGTGCAGTATCTCCAGGCATTCGCGTTGCCGTATTTGGTTTGGCATTCGTCTGTCGCGGAGAGAAGGAAGAGAGTCAAGAAAACGAGGACCAAGGGGTCCCCCATCGCATCTCCCAACAAGTATGCCCCCCACCCCACCCCAGGTGGTTGTGCCAGTGCAAATCCCATCATGGTTCATAGCGCCTCTGCAGGCGTGCTCTGTGATCACTCAAACGGCACTTCCGCCTTGCACTTCTGAACGGGTTGAAAAACCTACCGTAAAATCCGTACACTTGCGTAATCTGTCTGCTTTCGTGATTCCCACGCAAGAGCGTGATACGATCCGGCCATTTTGCTTTTAGGGCAAGAAGATATGTAAACGTCTCAAGACTGTAGTAGCCTCGATCTACAAAATCACCCTGAAAGTTTAGGAAAAAAAATTATTGAGTGAGATGACATATTCAGGCTGTAATACATTTTGTTGGTACTTGGTGGGACTACGGGGTTACTCTGTCTTTTATTTATCTCACTTGCCACCATTCTTCCACATGTCCACCTGACCTTCCATTTTGGCTGCTATCTAAGATGTGATTTAACTTCAGCAAACAGAGAATGTTTTACACAGGCAGGACTGTCTGCTCAGTCGACGTTCAACAGCATAGCCTGCACTGATTTAAAAGTTGGCCTATTTTCCGATCCTTCCAGCGTCGTACAGGGCTGAGGACTGTAACGTAAATTAAGAGTGAAGAAGCCTGTCATTAAGGCCAAACGTAAACATCGCTAATATTAACCTGCAATGCCTAGCCGGTTGTAGATCTGAAATCATAAAGGAATGAATCTTCAGGCTTTGCTTACATTCTTTTATGATTTCAGATTTTCTACGAATATAGACATACAGGCACATTATCTTCCCCACAATTGTTGACACAAGTTTCCCTTCCATTTCCTGATTAACTAAATCACATCTTCTTTTTTTGGGGGGGGGGGGTTATCTGAAAAAAAGCCAAGAGGTAGGACACAGTAAGAAAGAAAGCAGGGTCCCAAAACAAAATTGAAACAATCCAGCCAGCAATTTCATTCGCACCTACCATAAATATGTAGTTTGTGTCGGGAACCTGACCTCCAGTTCTGAACAATTCACATAAATCGTAAAACTGAAAGGAAAAAAACGCAAGAAAAACAGAAGAACGTTTTAACACTGCCAAGTTTTTAATTACCAACAAAGTGCACGAAACCTGGATTACTCTGAATTGACACGTGTTTGTTTTTTTTACAATGGTGATCCTTTTGCTAACTAGAAACAATGTTATGATGGCTACCTTACATTGTACAGGTCCCAGGGCCTCAAGTGAACAAATGCTCAAATATAAAAATCTCACAAGCATCTGTCTGCCTGATCCTAGGATTTGTAAAAAAACAGATGTGGCTGCACCGGTGGAAACTTGCAGTGCAATTTTTTTTCTGTTCCAACATTCAAAGCATTCCTTATTGCTTATGTATTCAAATCAGCATCACCCAAGTCTTAGAGGGAAGTATTATCATGCTTGGGAGACCCTCCCCCAAATCTGCAGAAGGCTCAAATAAATAACCATTTGGCATATGGACTTAAGACGTGGCCATAAAATGACAAATATGACATGAATACAGTCAGTGATAATATGGGGAATTGCCACTTGTCCTTGATTTGGAAGGGGGACTGTTAAAGACAGCGCCCACGTGGAATTTCACCTGTCCATGTATGTCGCCACAGACTGTAACTGGTGTGGAAACCGGCTGGACGTTTGATTCTTCTAGAAGCAGGTCACAGACGTAATCGCACAAGCGCTAGAAAAGAGAAAGAAAAATCACCCCCAGTTAAGTTGATTCAGCCCTTGGACAAGCCAGCAAGGTTTCTGCACAAGGCCTTCTCGACAAGGACCCGCAACTACAAGCATGTCGGTCAGCGGTTTCTCGCCTGAACTGGACACTGGTCTCTCTGAGGGCTATGGTGAGGGCTGGAGAAGTAAGGCCAGGGCGGCTGCATTGCAGGAAGGGAACGGAGCAGCAATCATGACATGCTTGCCCTCCTTCCCAGTATGGAGCCTATCAAAGAATCATAGAGTTGGAAGAGACCTCCAGGGCCGTCCAGTCCAACCCCCTGCCATGCAGGAACCCCCATCACAAGACTTCCTACAGATGGCCATCCAGCCTCTGCTTAAAAACCTCCAAAGAACGAGACTCCACCACCCTCCTTAGGGGCAGCATATTATTCCACTGGAAGGACAGATTTTGAAGCTGAGGCTCCAGTACTTTGGCCACCTCATGAGAAGAGAAGACTCCTTGGAAAAGTCCCTGATGCTGGGAAAAATAGAAGGCAAAAGGAAAAGAGGACGACAGAGAACGAGATGGCTGGATGGTGTCATCAATGCAACCAAAATGAATTTGACAAACTCCGAGAGGCAGTGGAGGGTAGGAAGGCCTGGCGAGCTCTGGTCCATGGGGTCACGAAGAGTCGGACATGACTGAACAACTGAACACATTAGTCCACTGCTGAGCAGCTCTAAATGTCATGAAGCTCTTCCTAATGTTCAAATGGAACCTCTTTTTCCCGTCGTTTGAAACCATTGCCCCGAGTCCTAGTCTCTGAAGCCATGGAAAGCAAACCTGATCCCTCTTCAATAGGACATCCTTTCAAATATTTAAACATCACTATCCTATCCCCTCTCAGTCTTCTTTTAGAGAGGCTAAACATTCCCAGCTATCCTCCCTCCAGATGCAAAGCCTTTCAGCGGGTCCCCTCAACCCTCCTCCAGGGACTCAGGGCAGTTTGCAAGGAGGCCGAGCCTCCAAAGCCCAAAGCCCTCTGTGTGTGTGTATGTGCATACACGTGTGTATGTATTCTCTCTCTCTCTCTCTGTGTGTGTGTATACACACTGTGTGTGTGTGTTTGTGCATATATTCTCTCTGTGTATGCATATATTCTCTCTCTCTCTCTCTCTGTGTGTGCATATTCACTCTCCCTGTGTGTGTGTATACACTGTGTGTGTGTGTGTATTCTCTGTGTGTGTATTTGCGTGTATATTCACTCTCACTGTGTATGTGTGTGTATATAATGTGTGTGTACACACACCCACCCACACACCCACACATCCCTGCCTGCCTGCCTTCTTCCTCCTCCTCCTCCTCCTCCTTCCGGGGCCTCACCTTGAGGTCGTTCTCGGGCAGGTACTTGCAGAGCCGCGCGATCTCCACGTACTTGTCCAAGTCCAGGGGCGCCATTTTGGGAAGTAAGGGGGGGAGGGGGGGGAAGGGGAAGGAGGCCGACCCAAAGGAAAACCGAGGGAGGGGGGGTGGCCGGAAAGAGAGAGGGCAGCCAAGGACCGGAAGCGAGGTCCCCCCAACTTCCGGTTTGCGGTTCGGTGGCGGTGGAGAAGGAGGAGGAGCAGCGGGCGGGGTCGGGGGGGTCAAAAGGGAGAAGCCGCTGCCGGAAGTGCCCCCGCCCCCTCCTTGACGGGACGGTCCTCCTCTCTTTCCTCTCCTTCCGCGCCCGCCTGGCTGGGAATGAAGGGAAAGCGGGGCCGGACCGGAAATGGACGCGGCCACTTCCGGTGCCTGCCTCGCCGCCCCTCAGCGCCTCCTTCCGGTCGGAGGGAAAGCGACTTCCGGCTCCTCCTCCTCCTCCTCTCGGCGCTCCTGTGTGACGTCAGACACGCCTGGGCGGGCAGGGAGGGAGGGAGGAAGAGGGGGCGGAGCTTGCCGCGTGGCCTTCTGGGAGATGTCGTTTCTGCTGCCGCCAAGGCAGGCAGCGTCCAAGAAGCGGCCCTGAATAACAGTCTTTATTTATTTATTTATTTATTTATTTATTTATTTATTTAATAATAATAATAATAATAATAATAATAATAATAATAATAATAATAATAATAATAATAATAATAATAATAATAATAATAATAATAAAAATAAAAATAAAAATAATAAAATAGTGTGTCCAAGCGGTAGAGCCCGCTTTTCCTCCAGCAACGTCTGCTTATTTATTTATTTTGAATTTCATTTCCTTTAAAATAAATAAATTTTTATTTCTTTCATGTGACTTTAAGTTTATAAATAATAAATATATAAAAAATTTATTATACCGGTTAAAATCACTTTACTGTTTGTTTAGTCAGCCGGCCTAGAGTGTCAAGCAAAAATAAAGTACGTAATTTGAACCAGTAAAATAAATTTATTTATTTATTTATTTATTTATTTATTTACTGACGCTGGGAGGGGCGAGAACTCTGCCCATGCTCTGGCGCACCGCCGCCGCCAGCAGCAGCAGCAGCAGCAGCATCGACCACTGCATAAACAATTAAAAATAATTGCAAAATTTCTGCTGCTCCAGCTTGATCGCTACGATGTTTCGTGAGCTATTTATATCAGGACAAGAGGGCCAATATGTTTTTATTTTTATTTTAATGCGGTTGTCATTGTCTGTTTGTGGTTTATGATGGATACCTGCTGATTTTGATCAGCCTACTGTTAAGCCGCCCAGAGTTCCCTTTGGGAAGATGGGCGGGGTATAAATTTAACAATAAATAAATAAATAAATAAATAAATAAATAAATAAATAAATAAATAAATAAATAAAATGAAAACAAAAAACCAGACATTAAGCGAAGAAGCCTTGCAGGGAGCGTGCATGGGTCCGGGTGGCTTTGCTCCCTACAAAAAGGGGGCGGAGCTGCGGGAGGGTGTCTCCTAGCAACGGGCCCGGGGAAAGGCGGGGCGTCTCTTTCTTGGCCCCACCCCCCACCTGCCGCCTCCTCCTCCTCCTCTTCCTCTTGTTGGCGATGGGTTCGGATCCAGGATCGGGGACGTGGCCGCCGCTGCTGGAGCTGAAACCCGGCGCCTGCCCGGAGGCTGCCAGCTGGTGCGGGGTTCCCGGGTGTTGGCTTCTTTGCACGTGTGAATGCATGCACGCGGGGAAGGAGGGGGCGGGGGCTTAGGGACCATGTGTGCGTGTGCATGTGCACGGGTCTGCTGCGGCCAGGCTGCTGACATCCCCGGGCATGAGCTGCGGGAGGAAGCCAGCCTTTTGCATTCCTTTCCCCCCACCCACCCCCTCCCTGCAACAGAGATCTTGCACGTGTGAATGCCGTGCAACGAAGCCTTGCGGGGAGCAGCGTCACGTGTGGATGGTGCTGCTGGGGGCATTCAGAGGCCCATCGGGAAAGGTAGCCCAGACCCACCTCTGTAAAGCCAAAACCCTTGGTTTATATAGACCCCCTGTTTACTTCTTCCCCTTCTTTGGCGGGCTTATTGACAGTACAGTGCAGCCTTGTACAACAAACAGCTTGTATAACAAAATCTGTACAACATAAAAAATTCCAGAGATAGGGGAAATTTGCTTAATATAATCGCCTAAGGGGAAAATCCGTACAACATAAAAATGGGATCACTCTGTTTTCAATGCATTCCTATGGGAATTTGTATAAAGGAAAATTTGCTGAACAGAATTTCATTTGGAACAAATGAATTCCTTGATACAAGGGACCACTGTATTCACACCAGTGGTGGCAAACCTTTGGCCCTCCGGATTTTTTGGACCGCAACTCCCACAGTCCTTTGTCATTGGCAGTCTAGGTTTGGAATTCTGGGAGTTGGGGGGGTCCAAAACATCTGGAGGGCCGAAGGTTCGCCACCACGGATTTACACATACACACACACACCGCCCCCTCGAGCATGAAATTATGCTCTGGGTAGCGAACGACAGGTCCTAACACAGTATTTTATATTTTTATACGTTATATATTATATTCTATACTGCTGTAAACCACCCGGACGGGTGTTATAGTACTGTATAAATTTGTTTATTTATTTGTTTATTTTAGAGTATTCTTTTTCATCCCACCTTTCTGCTTGGAAAAGGACAGGAGACATATTCAAGTTTGAGAAACAGAGAATTGAGGGGTATCTTAAAGGCAACAGTTAAAGCTAACAGTTGATAACATAGTGTCAATGCAATCACACAAGGAGAGATATAAACACAAAGTTATAAGTGGTTATAAACACAAAGTCTGCAATAATAATAATAATAATAATAATAATAATAATAATAATAATAATAATAATAATAATAATAATAATAATAATAATAATCAACATTAACAAAGGATAACTAAACTCAATAACCCAAACTTGGAACCATCTTCCCTAGATTAAATAAATGGGGATATCATGGGATCCTTTCTGCAACCTTCTGCCTCTTCTAAGCAGTCTTTCCTGGATTCTTAATTTTTACACTCTGTGTTCCAGGTACTTTTTGGCCCCTTTTGGAGAGAGCCCCAGAGCCCGCGTGGGCCAAGACGCCTTGTATCTGCCTCCGGGACCGGGCAGCCAGAGGGGAAAGGTCGCCATCATCGCCGGAGCCAACCCCGACGGCAGTTTCTCGGATTCGTACTTGCTCGATCTCGGTAAGGGATTAGGAGGTGCTGGAAGGGTTCGTGGCTTCGTACATGTTCCAAAATAATTCAGCTCAGAGCGTTTGGGTCGTGGGATGCTCTGCCATCAGGCCGCAAAGGCAATTTTAGTGTAATGATTTTAGTGTAAGGTTTTTATTATTGTTTTATTTATTGACATTTGATGTTTTAACTGTTTTAATTGTTTGATTGTAAGCTGCCCAGAGACCTTTGGGTAGTGGGCGGCATATAACTTGTAAAAAATAAAATGAAAAATAAATAAAAGGATCGGAAGCGTTGATTCCTTCTCTTGCCCTGTCACAGCGTCACATCGCTGGATCCCGACGGGATGGGACGGCCTCCTTCCCCGATACGAACACGCCGCCTTTGTTTCCACGAGCCGCCCCATCAGCCTTTGGGTCTTCGGAGGGGCCAGCGAAAAGGGGAACAGAAATTGCCTGCAGGTCCTGGACCTTGGTAAGCACTTTAAAAAAAAAATGCATTTCCCTTTGCTCAGTAAACAATATACTGCGGTATTTTGGGTTTCGGGTGTGTGAGAGACATTAAAGAAATGATTTACCATGGCCAGCCCCTCAAGTCAGTTTTCATGGCTAAGCAGGGACTGGAACCCGGGTCTCCTAGCCCAAAACACCCTCTGCTGTGTTCCTTAAGCTCGTTGTCTTCATGGCGACATCATTGTCGTAGAAGAGATTCTATAAATCATCAAGTTCAGCCGAGGTCAATGAGGCCCAGCCGGGAATCGAACTCCCCACCCCTGGCTCTGGGCTATCCAACCTTCAGCTACTACACATACAATACTTCATGGAGATATCCTGGGAACCAGTGTGGCATGCTGGTTAGAAAGCTGGGCTGTGGAGTGGAAGTTCCAGGCACAATTCCTACTTTAGCCATGAAACATACTGGGTAACCTTTGGGGAGCGGGGAGGGGGGGTCACCTTCTCTTTGAATGATCAACCTCCCAGGGTGGTTGTGAGAAAACAAGGGGGAGCTGCATATTTTGCCCTGAGTTCATTGGAAAAAGGCCTGGTAGAAATGTAAGGAATAAACATCTACAGAATCACCGCGATTCGCCTCTTCCGGTTGGTGAATTTTTATTTGTTACTTTCTTTTCTAAATAGCAACGGGAACTTGGGAGAGCCCTGCGGTGAGTGGTCCCGCCCCCTCCCCACGGACATTTCATACCTCTACGGCAGCCATCGGGGACCGATTATATGTATTTGGCGGGGGCGAGAAAGGAGTGGACCCGGTCCAGGATCAGCAGGTGTACGTCTTTGATTCAGGTATATGATGAGGCTTAAGGTCCATTTGTTCTCTAGCATTTATAAAGGGCTTTCCTCCTATACTGAGGGGTGGAACTGCCCCCCTTTTGGGACCTGCTTATAGGCAGTCAAGGTCAAAGTTGCAAAAGGCTCGTATTTTTGTTGTGAGCTGCCCAGAGTGGCCAGATAGGCGGGGTATAAATATAATAATAGTTTTTCATCTCTCCATCTCTAGAATGCAGCTCCCCCATGAAGCTAGGAAAACATTTACTGCATTCTTCCTAATGCATTTATTCTCCTCCGCTTCCAGCGACCCTGACCTGGCTTCAGCCAGAGGTCCGTGGCCAGCCTCCCTCTCCTCGCCATGGCCACGTCATGGTGGCTGTGGAGCACCGACTCTTCGTCCACGGAGGCTTGGCTGGGGACACGTTTTATGACGACCTGTTTTCCATCGATACAAGTAAGTATGGCTGCTGGTTGCGTTCACTGCTCTCCTGCCTGTCTTTTCTTTTAAAACCCTCAAAAATAGTTTTTGGAGGAGATCAAGTTCCTAGTCCCTATGGTATACAGACCAAAAGCTGGAAGGAATTTGTCACGCAATTACAAAATAGATCAAGCACAATTCAGGCAACGCAGAACCACGACGACTAGGAGCATGGTTTTGGACAAACAAAACAGCAAATTCCGACCGATTCTCGGGACTTTAATTTTGCTCCCTTAATGAAGTTGAGGAGCCAAATATATATATATATATTTAGAGGGAAAACGAGACAGAGGCTGTACTTATTTACCAAACTTGAATTTCAGATGGGAACATTTGCACTGTGGCTAAACAGAACTGTATTTGTGGCTCTCGCCTGTGCGACCTACGAGGTTGTGATGACGCTTGCTTGGTCTCCTTGCAGAGGAGATGAAATGGGAGGCACTCTCGGCCACCGGATCCGTGCCGGGAGGGCGGGCCGCTCATGCCGCCGTTGCTTTCCGGGGACACGTCTACATTTTCGGCGGGATGGATCCCACCGGAGCGTTGGACACCATGTACAAATATCACGTCGGTGAGTCCTTCCGGGCGTTATCCGGGCCAGAGGTAGCATTTCGGTTTGCTAGATTTTTTTTGTTTGGTTAGGAGGCCTGGGAGTCATAGCCCGGAACTGCTTGTGCTAGGGCACCATGTTGTCTCGTCCTAGCCTCATGCAAAACGTTGAGGAGTGAGACAAGATGGAAGCCCCAGCTCCTAGGTCTGGTTTCTTTCGGCACCCACCAACTTGTGCGGTTGGTGGGTGCCGAAAGAAACAGGTACCTCCGGGGATCAGAACAACAGAGCTGGCCGCTGTGGAAACAGAGCATTGGTCGTTTGGTCCAACCGAGAACGGCCACCCTTTCGCTGATGGCCTCGTTGACCTGTCTTTCCCCACGTCCTGTAAGCCTCCTTCTGATCGTTTCCTTTGAATGCTGCAGCCGAGAACCGGTGGACGAAATTAGCGTTCCGAACCCCGCTGCCCGCGGGACGTCTGGATCACGCCATGTGTGTCGTTCCATGGGAAGTGCTTCCCAGCGGTGTCGCCCGGGCTTGTCCCGGCAAGGAGGATGCCTCTGAAGGCAGTGGTGATCCAAGACAAGAGCCCTGCCCGAAAACCCACGTGATCCACTTGTGTCTAATATTTGGCGGGATGGATATGAAAGGGGAGCTTTTTAAGGACTGTGCGGTGACGCTTCTGAAGGAATAAAAGGAGTCGGACGGGTTGTTCGGTCTTAAATCTCCTGCAGAATCCATCTTGTTGCCTTGGATGCAACGGCCCTTATAAGAGCTCCTGGAACGCATGCCTTTGGTTTACTTGGTCTTTGGCTAAAACAGCCTCCCCCCCCCCATGGAAACCAGACATCCCATGCTTTTCAAAACCGGAGCCACCGAGACGTTGACTCTGTAGCGTGGCTGACGCTTTGTCTGGAGTGCTCCCTGTTCCGGGTTCACCCACCACCTCTGTGTGCACTTGCATTAAATGTTAAGGATATGCATACGGTCCTTTTGAGTTTCTGGTTTGCAAGGCGGTTGGAGGTGTGTGTGTGTTGGCTATTGTTTCATTCCTAGCCCTGGCCAAAAGCCTAGATTTCTATTCCTGCTTTATGAATCCCCCTTCCCTCTTCCCTACAAGCAGAAGCAGGGAGGTGGGGCTCCGAAGTGAGCCGTAACAGCCTGCACCGGGCATCTTTGCTATTCACCTGAGTGGTGGAACCTGGCTTTCCTAGAATGGCAACTCTGCTTATACCTCCACCAGCCTAGCGTTGGACAGGTGTGTAGGATACAAGTTGCAGGACAACTTTGGGGCAGCTGATAGTCATTGCTACCTGGCATGCCTCTGCAAGGCCCTGTTATGCTCATCTCAGACAGCCTGGCCGTTTCTTTCGCCGCAGACGGGTTTTAGTCAAGGGCTTTGTCCTTCCCGTAATTCAGCTTCCACGCTTCCGGTTTTGCGGCTGGCGTCAAGCGCTGGCCAAGAAGCTTAAATCCCAAAGTGCATGTGTGACAAGACAGCTTCTAGATCAGGGGATCCCAACCCAGGCAGTGTATGGGCTGCAGCTCCCAGAAAATGTGGCCAGCAGTTTTTTTTTAGGGGGGGGGGGTCAAGGCTTCTGTGGAACGACACTCCAAGAACAATTGGGTAACCCAAAGCTAGGACCCAGAGATGGAGAGGAACCTATGGGTTGAGCCCACAGGAAAAATCAAACTCCCCTTCTGGCTCCACAGACAGGCACCCAAGACAGCGAAACTAATCCAGAGATAATTGCAAAAATAAGTTACAGGCAATACTTTTATAGGCCCCTATTAAAAATAAAAAAGGAACATTGCAAGCTTTCGAGTGCAGTCAGTCACCCTTCTTCAAAGCAGGTCCCAGACATTCAGGCATGGTGAAAGATGTTCTTCACCAGGAGGTGACTTTTAAAGTCCTTAGTTAGAGGATGTTCTTAAAATCCATGGCTGGATGGTGTTGCAGGCAGGGCAGGAGTCTTGCTGGAGGCAAGAACGGTGGTTGAAAAAAGCTGTTTCTTAAGTCACACCCCCGTTCTTCAAACAAAGAAACATGGGTCATATACCACCCACCTCCCTTATCCAGAGAAAAACTCTGTGTTTTATGAAGCCTAGATGTCACGAAGGTATTCCCAATACCATCATCATCCATGCATCCTTCTCGGGGATGAGTACCTAACCAAAAATGCACTGCCTTCCTGCAGGTGGTACCCATTAGTGGTCACGCCGGAACTCACATTCCTGAAGCCAGCAAAAACCAACGGTCTAGCTATCATGTCAAATTAAGTCAATAAGGGCCTGGCCAGCGTGGGTGTCAGACCATTCCCAGCCCCTTACCCTTCGGAGATTTTAAAGCAAAGTGTTCTGCTTATATACCGCCCCATACCACTACAAGTCGTCTCTGGGCGGTTTACAATTTTTTAATGACAGTGTGCAGGCTACACATTGCCCCCCCCCCCAGCAAGCTGGGTACTCATTTTACCGACCTCGGAAGGATGGAAGGCTGAGTGAACCTTGAGCCTGCTACCAGGGATTGAACCCAGGTCATGAGCACAGTTTTACCTGCAGTACAGGCATTTAACTACTGCGCCACGAGGCTCTGAATTAACTCACATTCCATCCTGCTTGGCAGGAAAACAGCCAACAGCCTCCACGCTTTGTTAACGCACAACCTGTAAGCCACACCAATTTCTATACCGGGTACACAAGGCAGACCCAAATCCAGTGTAAGTAACAAATTTATTGTTGTCACTTCGGAGGGTAGAAAAGTTCTCCACGCAGTGAACACGACCCACTTTCTTAAATAGAATGTCTGCAAGGTGAACACTTCTATAATCCCCCTTCCTGGCATGTTATTTCCCCCCTCCCTCCCTCCCCCCCTGGACATTTATCAGCTGCTAACGAAAAGCAGTAAACAGCCTCTTTGGGCTCAGCATCGCCAACTCCACCCGCAAGTGAAGGATTCCGCTCGCGTTTCCAAAAGCACAAGAAGAGTTCAAATATTTTAAACAAAAGTTCCGAGTCCGGTATTTACAAGGGCCAGCTTTTTTGGGGGAAAGGGCCTTCCTTTCCTAAGGTGCCTATAACTCGTCCTTCTCGCCGGCCGCTTCCTCCTCCCCCTCGCCGGGGGGAGGCCCCGCGCTGCCGTACAGCTTGCTGACGATGGGTTGCACCACCTCTTCCAGCTCTTTCTTCTGGGCCTTAAAGTCGTCGATGTCGGCGTCCTGGTGGCCCTCCAGCCACTCGATCTTCTCCTCCACCGCCTTCTCGATGGTCTCTTTGTCCTCCGAGGAGAGCTTCCCCCCGAGCTTCTCCTTGTCCCCGATCTGGTTCTTGAGCGAGTAAGCGTAGCTCTCCAGCTCGTTCCGGGCGTCGATCCGCTCCTTCAGCTTCTTGTCCTCCTCAGCAAACTTCTCGGCGTCCGTGACCATCCGCTCGATCTCCTCCGGCGTCAGGCGGTTCTGGTCGTTGGTGATGGTGATCTTGTTCTTGTTGCCGGTGCCTTTGTCCTCGGCCGTGACCCGCAGGATGCCGTTCACATCGATCTCAAAGGTGACCTCGATCTGGGGGACGCCCCGGGGAGCCGGGGGGATCCCGGTCAAGTCAAATGTACCCAGCAGGTGGTTGTCCTTCGTGAGGGGGCGCTCTCCTACAGGGAGAGAGAAGCCAAACGGGCGTCAGCGCAAGGTTATCCGCTGGGTTCCAGGCCTTATTTATTTATTTATTTATGAGCTTATATCCCGCCCATCTTCCCAACGGGAACTCTGGGCGGCTAACAGGAGTAAAAACACATAAACAACAGTTAAAACTGCAAGCGATAAGGCAGCGAAAGACAAGATTCCCGTGGATAATGAAAACCGTGAATAAGAGAGAACGCCTGCCTGCCCACCCCACTCCCAAACTGTTTCCTGACAGTAGCCTGCTTTATGGCCGCTGTTTGTGACAACAGCTTGCTTCACAGCTGCTGTTGGTGACAACAGCTTGCTTTGTGGCTGCTGAATTATTATTCCCCCCCCCCCTCTGCCAACTGTGGATAACTGAATCAGTGGATAATGGTGGTCCTCCTGTACTGCAGTGCGGACTCGGGCTCACGGCCAAAAGTTCAGCCCTGCGCTCAGGCCGGAGTCTCTCTCTTTTGGGCTTTTATACGAATTGCTTCTTCTCGTGCCCGGTGTCTTTCCAGCACCGTGAACGGTGGTGAAGCGTTCTGCGCCGCCACCAACTGCTCCCCGCGGAGGAAGACGGGTCTCCCCCTTACCTTCATACACTTTGATGGTCACGGTGGGCTGGTTATCGGAGGCCGTGGAAAAGATCTGCGACTTCTTGGTGGGGACGACGGTGTTCCTTGGAATCAGCTTGGTCATGACCCCTCCCACGGTCTCGATCCCGAGGGTGAGGGGACAAACGTCAAGAAGCACCAGGTCCCCTAAGAAAGACGAAGAAAAGTTAGGATGCTGGTTACAAATAACACCTTCTCTCTAAACTGCAGCGAGGGAACCACCCACAGCCAACCAGGCCAGGTTGCTTACCGGTATCTTGGTCTCCCGAGAGCACGCCGGCTTGGACGGCGGCCCCGTAAGCCACGGCCTCGTCAGGGTTGATGCCTCGAGAGGGCTCCTTGCCGTTGAAAAATTCCTTCACCAGCTGCTGTATCTTTGGGATCCGAGTCGAGCCGCCGACAAGCACAATTTCATCGATGTCGGACTTCTTCAGGTCGGCGTCTTCCAGAACCTTCTGGACGGGCTTCATGGTGGAGCGGAAAAGGTCCTTTAAAAAGAAAAAAAAGGGGGGATCGTTCACATCCAGCCTTATTCAAAAACAAAACACCGGAACAGCTTCCGTGAGGCAATGAAGGCCACAAATAAAATAACACTTAAAGACATGAAAGATATAGAGCAAATCCCCCACCTATCGCGGGGGTTAGGGACCTGACCCTACCCGCTATAATTGAAAATCCACGATACGCGGATGCAGGTTGGGTCAGGCCTGGGGGCGGGGTCTAGCTGGGGGCTCTTGTACTTACCCCCCCGTGTGGTGCTGCCCCAAATGGGCCTGCGAGGGCCTTCCTGCAAACCGGAAGTGACTTCCGGAAAACTGGAAGTGATTAACGGATCACCAAAAATAATTTGAGGCCTCCAAGGGACTTCCCCCCCTTACCCCGGGGGGGGGTGGGTTCATATACTGTGGTCCCACAATATATGAACCGTGAAAGGGCAGGGGACCACTGTATATCCCTGTCCTCCACTGGTAAGTACATTTAATTTATTAAGAATTACAACTGGCACGTGGAGGCAATTGCAAGGATGGTTAATACCCTTCCCTTTCCTAGTAATTTCTGAAACAAAGTTTGCAGGTTGTTTTATCTTATGCTTCTGAAGGAAAATGTAACCACTTTACTGCAGGGGTTACACTGTTATTCCAGGATCCACATATGCTAACCTTAAGGGACACTGTCTCCAGGCCTTTCCCTGAATGATGGTCTACCTATTATGGGCCCTTTATATGAATCTACAGGATCACATAGACCAGTGGTGGCCAAACTTTTGGCACTCCAGATGTTTTGGACCACAACTCCCACAGTCCTTTGTTACCGGCAAAACGGGCTTGGAATTCCGAGAGTTGTGGTCAAAAATATCTGAGGTCTGGCCACTACTGACATAGACTGTGTGTTTATAAATACTTATAACCTTATGGGTTTACATTGACACTTATGTTTTCAATGTTAGTTTCCATCACTCATCACTTTACATGGAACTTTACTCCCCTATTAACTGCTCATATTCTCTTGTAGCTTTAATGTAACGTGGTCTATTAATGCAATGTCCCTCAATTCCTTATTCTCAATACCTGAACACGTCTTCATTGTACAGTATTGGACTATATATTATCCCTCGTTACTGTAAGCTGCCTTGGGTCCTTTTTCCAAGGAGAAAGGCGGGGTAAAAATACTCTTTAAAAAGTAAAATAAAAAAATAGCTGCATCCGTCCCATTTGGAGGTCTAAAACCAGCCATCGAGACGCAGGGGACCTACCATGTTCAGCTCTTCAAACTTGGCCCTTGTCAAGGTCTCCGAGAAGTCTTCGCCTTCAAAGAAGGACTCGATTTCGATTCTGGCCTGGTGCTGGGAAGAGAGCGCCCGCTTGGCTTTCTCCACTTCCCGACGGAGCTTCTGGACCGCCCGGTTATCCTTCCGGACGTCCTTGCCCGTCTTCTTCTTGTACAGCTTCATGAAGTGCTCCATGACGCGCTGGTCAAAGTCTTCCCCGCCCAGGTGAGTGTCGCCGTTGGTGGCCACCACTTCGAAGACCCCGTTGTCGATGGTGAGGAGGGAGACGTCAAACGTGCCGCCTCCCAGGTCGAACACCAGGATGTTCTTCTCGCCCTCCCGCTTGTCCAGCCCGTAGGCAATGGCCGCGGCCGTGCTGCGGAGAGGAGGAGGGAGGCAAAGCTGCCGTCAACTTGACGCTGCATTAAGAGCCGCTCCACCCCCCCCCCCCCCCAGGGATTGTCGGCGAGAAAGCCTACTTACGGTTCGTTGATGATCCGCATGACGTTGAGGCCGGCAATCGTCCCGGCGTCTTTGGTGGCCTGGCGCTGGGCGTCGTTGAAATAGGCGGGCACGGTGACCACGGCGTGAGTGACCTGGAAGAGAGGGGCCAGACTCAACTTGCCTGCTCTTGCTGCAAAAGCACCTGGTCCCGTCATATTTTACGAAAAAGAATTGGACTGTTTGTCAACACCTTTCCACGCCTACTTGGGAAAAACGAAGACCTTTTTTCTCCAAATCAGAAAACAACGTAGGCCCGCGTCAGGTACAAATCAGCATTGAAGCTGGATGGACAGAGCCATAACTCAAGTGGGAGACCACATGGCTCTGTTTATATGACTGTCAGCTCCACCCAGTTTAGAAAGAACTCAAGAAACCTGGCAGAAAGCCCGAGACCTGCTCATAAGCCTAGAAAACGGCTTTAGATGCATTCTTAACATCTAGCAAGTGCAGAAATCCTCAAAGCCTGTATCTTTTGTTTGCTTCGTTCCAAGGGAAGATCTTACCTTCTTTCCCAAGTAAGCCTCTGCCGTCTCCTTCATTTTGGTTAGAACCATAGCCGAAATCTCTTCCGGGGCAAACGTCTTGGTCTGACCTCCTCCGATATCCACCTGAATATGGGGCTTGGACTTCTTCTCAAGGACCTGTTAAGAAAAATAAAGCCGCTGCTATGATTGTAGAAACCTCAATCAGCACGATGAAGGATTCAAAACCTCTTAAGAACCCAATGTTTTCTAGAGCCAATCGGCTGCTTTAAAACTGGAGTCCCAGCCGGAAGGAAGGCAAACCAGCTTTTAAGGAGCCCGTACAGAACTGCCATGCAGCGTGCAAAACCAGAGAATTTACAGACCACAAGAACTGGAGTCTTTGCCTCTTTGAATGCAAGCATTAGGACGGGGGTCCAATTTGGGCAGGCAGGGGGTTGGACTGGAAGGTCCCTTCCAACCCTACAATGGTTCGATTCTATTCTACGATTCACTGCGGAATTATCACTGCAGACGGTCACACCGAGGGATGCCCGTAAGGCGGGTACTCGGGGACGGGCTTTCTCAGTTGTGGCCCCGTCCATTTGGAATAAACTTCCTAGTGATTTACGGCTGGCTCCATCGCCGGAAGCATTTAAGAGGAATCTTAAAACCATCCTCTTCAGAGAAGCTGATGGCGATGTCTAAGGTCCCACTTCTGGTGTTTTTTTTTTTTTTTTAAATAGTATCGAATACTATTATCCCGCCAAATTACTTTTGGTCATTGCAGTTTTGTTACTGTTGTTTGTAAATGATTTTGTTGTTTTAACTCTGATACTGTAAACCGCCCAGAGTCCCCATTGTGGGAATGGGGCGGGTATACAAGCGCAAATAATAAATAAATAAATAAATAAATTCTCTTCCGGCCATTAATTCACTTGGATAAATCCTTCTTTCCCTCGAAAGCCTGCTGGCTTCAGAGGGAAAGGGGCACGGCCCTTGCCTGACTTGTGTTTTTTTTTAAACATATCAAGAGATCTAACGAAGGCCCACCTTGAAAGGCAGATATTTGATGTCCTGCTGCACAGAAGGATCGTTCCACGTCCTGCCGATCAGACGCTTGGCGTCAAACACGGTGTTCTCCGGGTTGGAGGTCAACTGGTTCTTGGCCGCATCCCCAATGAGACGCTCTCCTTCGGGCGTGAAGGCCACGTAAGAGGGGGTGATTCTGTTGCCCTGGTCGTTGGCGATGATCTCCACGCGCCCGTTCTTGAAGACGCCCACGCTGTGGAAAGCCAACACCCGTGGCGTCACAATCTAACTAACCTTGCAAGAGTTGTTTGGGACAAATGGCCACGGTTTTGATCTCCAGTGCTGCACTGTAGCGGAATCACCAATCTAACGACACAACAGTCCCTGAATTTGTATCCAACTCGTAATAAAGCAAGGACCCCTATATGCAGGTTTTAGCCTCTTCTGATGGGTGATTTAAAAAAACAAAAACAAATACATACAGTGGTTCCCCTGACGTAAAACCAGCTCAACTTAAGAGTGGAAAACTGTTGGCATTTTAACTGCCACCGTACACATTTTAGATATGGACTACTCGACTTACAAATATTTTTTTTTTCATTTTTAACCTATTTTTTTAATTTTCTGATAGGTGCCCCAACTTAAAAGCATAGTTTGACTTAAGAGCATGCATTCAGAACGGATTAAATTCGTAAGTCGAGGTACCCCTGTGCAGTATTTACCATAGCTGACCATGCCATGGGGTGGGGTGGGGGGGTACAGTGGTGGAACAAGCCGCCATGGATACCACAGCTCTAATTTTACACTAAAAACAAACACAGTTTTTATGTTTTTATCTCATTGGATCAGCATCATGAATCATGCCTTGGAGGTAACCCACACGTTGATCCGGAAGATTAAACAATTAAAGCCTGCTTTATTTAAGCCAAGTGACTCTTTTTTTAACGTACCAAGAGTACGTGGTGCCAAGATCAATGCCGACCACAGTCCCCACGTCTTCCTTTTTCTCGTCGTCATCAGCAAACACGCTGCTGACAAGCAGCAGGCAGACAAGAGCGTACTTCATCGCGTCCCTGTGGTATACGTCTTCCAAACAGTGAGAAAAACTCTACGGGAAAGGGAAGCAAAATGGCAGCCGTAAGATTAGGCCCCAAACGTCAGAACCCGGGCTTCAAACCCATTTCTAGAAGCACCATTCCTTGTTTAGGGTGACACTTCTCATCAGCACGATTGAGGTTTTCAAGGTGACCAAACGAAAAATTGCCACCAGGACTCCCGTTCCCAAGAATGTTAAAAACGTGTTTATTCTCCAAGCAGGGAAAGAAGTTAGAAAAAACGACGCTGGGTGTATTAAGAGCCTCATAACTCATCCCTAAGGACCATCACAGACAGGGGTGTCTGCCATTCCCACAAATATCCGAAAGACCACAAATTCCAACTTTAGCAAATTACTTGACAGAGAAGCCTTGCTGCTTAGAAGTAACTTCAGCGCAATTTGTAAGTGCTGATCTCCCCCCCCCCCCGTGGAAACAATCACAAATAGACCAAACAAAACTTCAAATGAAAGGACATGTCACACCAGAACAAAAGAAACCTCAGCCATCTCCTGCCTCCAAGCCGGAGATGTAAATAATCCACAACCTTCTCCACTCCACCTTAAGCTTATGAATGTACATTTAATTTGCACTGTCCTAAGCTTTCTAACCTTATTATCTTTATCGGGGCCTCAATTTCAGCCCGTCTTTGGCATACAGGATTTCTTCAAGGGGGTGGGTGGGTTAAGGCAGAATACAAGTGGGAACCCCTTCACTGCCACATTATAATAATATTTGGTGGGAAGGGACCCCACCGCAGGGAGAACAAAAATTATTTTTTTTAAAAATGGTTTTAAATTGGGGGCTAATTTAAAACATAAGCATCAGATCTGCATAATTGCAAGCTTTCCTTCCACACACACACAGACACACACACACATATATTTGTCCTGAGCACACAGAGAGCATCTCCAATGCAAGGACACACCATATAACAAGGGAAACGGGTCCCCCCCCCCAAAAAAAACCCTCCACCAGCCACATTCCTTGTCCCAAAACTAGGTGTTTTTGACCCCCCCACCGCCAAATAAACCACCAAAACACATGGAGAAGCCAAAATAAGCACCAATATCTATTGCATCCCAAATGCACAGAAGGAGCAACCGAACAGGGTCATTTTTTTCTTTTTTAGGTTGCAAAGTCAATGCACCCTCCCCTCCCTCGAGGGTCATCTTCCATCATCCTCCCCATCATCTTTCCCCCAAGGACCCTTCCACGCCCAAACGGGGCTGGGAAGGGAAGAAGGGGGAGATCCCCGTCCCTAATCAGGAAAAGGCAATTAATTCGAAATTTATTCCCTTCTCGGGGGGGGGGGAGGAATCCCTCCCGACCCCCCCCCCCAATAAACAGGGTATTGGAAGTGCTACACGTGGGTAATCAATGGAAGCAACCCCCACCCCTCCCTGGGATCGTCCATCATCCTCCCCAGGATCGTCCATCATCCTCCCAGGGACCTTGACCCGTTGCTTCCGTTCCCCCCGTTTGGCCTTACCTGGATCAAAGCTCCGTTAACCCAATGGCTTTTCTCCGCTGAAATAATGTAGATTAGATCCGCAACCTCTGCTCGCTAGCAATCGAGTGCCGGGCCCGGGCGGCCTCCCGTCTTTATATACCCTCCGGCAGCCTCGCGTGGAGCCCGGCCATTGGCCCGTTCCTTACCGCTGGAGCGTGGCGATTGGCTCCGTCTCACCCAGCTGGCCGGCGCTGATTGGCCCGCCGCGGGGGGGGGGAGGGGAGAGTGACGTCGCGCTTCCGTTGCGTGCCGCGACGTCGCACCCGCAGCCGCGTCCCTTCTTCTTCTTCTTCTATGCTCCCCTCCCCTCCCGTCGCGCGGTGATCTCATTGGGCCCGCCCTACCGCTGCCGCGAACCAATCGGAGGCCACCGGCCCGGGACAGGCGGAAGGAGCCGATTGGCTGCGCTGTGATGTCCTGTCGAGGAATAGGCATGCTAGGCGGGGCTGGGTCGTTCTGGAAGTTTCCATGGCAACCGGGCCTAGCGGGGAGGCTTTAGGGGCCAGAGAGCTGTTTAACTCATTAATTAAAAGTAATAAATGAATATTCTGCTTGCACAGACCTGGGAATGACCCCAGAGAGACTCGTATGGGGGCTTCACCCGCCATACTTCGTCCATATGATTGCATATAAGCAAGTGTCACGTGGGAATCTCATACACGTGTCCTTTGAACCCGGGTGTCAGGATGGCGAACCTGGACTGTATCAATACAGGAAGTGGGTTTTAATCCACAATCCTCTCTTCCTCATTTTAAATAAGCCTCTTTTTTGTTATTCAGCAGGTTTAATACTCTTAAATTGGGGAGCCTGTCTAAAAAATTGAAAATAGTAAGTTAAAAAAAAATAAAAAATTAAAAAAAATTAAAAGTCGAGCAGACCGTATCTAAAATTTGTAAGGCGGCAGTTAAAACACCAACACTTTTCTGCTCTTAAATCAGGGTACCACTGTAGGGGTATAAAAATAAAAAAACTGTAGGGGTTTCTCATTCATTGTTTCTGGGTTGCTCTGGGGCTATCCAGCTTGCCCAAGGCCACCCAGGCTGGCTCTTCCCTAGGATTCCAGGCAAAGATCAAAACAAAACACAATAAAAGGGAGGAAAAAAAACATGTGGCACCTTAAAGACTACAATGGCATGTCCAAACTTCAGCTCTCCAGATGTTTTGGACCACAACTCCCACAGTCCTTTGTCATTGGCAATCTAAGCTTCGAATTCTAGGAGTTGTGGTCCAAAACATCAGGAGGATGAGGTTTGGACATGCTTGGTAACTATTCTATTTTAATGCATGCTTTCATGGACACATCCACTTCTTCAAACTTAGAGCAGCAGAATGAGAAGGCACGGTGCAGGAATCGAACTCCCAAACTCTAGCATCAACCCCAGAAAGCTGACTCAGTGAGTTATCCAGCATCACAGGCTCTGCATAATTAGGTTATTGCAATGGTGGCCAAAGTTCGGCCCTCCAGATGTTTTGGACCACAACTCCCACAGTCCTTTGTCATTTGCAATACTGGCTTGGAATTCTAGGAGTTGTGGTCCAAAACATCTGGAGGGCCAAACTTTGGCCACCACTGAGTTATTGGGTACCGGCAGTAGCCTTTGAGTAGAGAAGGAACTTGATAAAGTCTCCACTTTTGGAACTTCTCCTGGCCTTTTGAGGCAAGGGACTTGATCAGAGCATCCTTCAAAATGGGCCGAGCAGTGATGTACTTCCATTCATGGTTAGTGAGAAGAATTAAAAAGATCTGCATGTAACGGCTTGTTTAAATAAACGAGTTTAACTTGTTTTCTAACTTGCGACATGTGTGTTAACATCCATTGCGTTCTTGATGCTTCATGTCTCACAGCTCTTTTTCAATGGCGCCTCAACATGGAAAGCCACTCCACCCCACTGAATTAGATCTACAGCTCTAGGGTCATTTGCCTGAATTAATACTAAGAAATATGGTGCAATAACAAGAAATAGATGAAGTGACTCACTCTCTATGCCTGTGCCATTTCCTTCCAAAGTGGGTGTCCTTGTGTTGTCCATTATGTTTCTGCTGTTTTCCTCTTCAGTAGTTTAGAAAGTTTTAAGATTGCAAAGTCACTAACACAGGGTGCAACCCAGTCTTCTGTTTATGGTGGCTGAATTAATTCTCAGCAAAAATCAAAGAAAAACAAAACAAAAGATACAAAAGACGCACCTTAAAGACTGAGTTTCATCTTTTAATGTAACGTTTCTGCCTCTGGAGCGGGAATTTTGTGGAGGTAGAGAATTAGCTTTTATTGTATAGGACACCCTTATCCATGGGAGCCCTTACTTGTTTATTTATTTTTCTAAAACTTATTTATTATCAAAATATTTTTAACCCCACCTTTCTCCTTGAAAAGGATCCAAGGGGGCTTGCAACATTAAAACACAATATTCCAAGTCGAAAGTAATAAGCCTCACAACAATTAACATCATTAAAGGACAACATTTAAAGCTGAGAGCAAGGAGTCAAGCGCCCCACCCCACCCCACCCCAAATTTAAAACACAGGCTTATCTGCTGTGTTGATTTTAATCTGTCTATAAGTAGGTTTTGTTTTCAATTAAATATTTTATAATTTACACACCTGGATCTCTTTTACCATCAGAGGTATCTCCCATTGTTAAAAGGCAGTATTACAGTGAAAAACAATAAGCAAACTTTTATTGTTAATATTATTACTAAACTAGTTATTTAATCATAAGTTATTTAAAAAATAAAAATTATTACATGTAACATAATGTATAATAGTTGCTGTTTAATAACAATGATTATAATAATAATAATCTGTATTATTAACAATTATTGTTACATTATATGTTGTTACACTTAATAATTATATAATATTAAGTATTAAAATTGTTATTAAATTACTATTAAACAATAATAAAACAACAACAAAAATGACGATGATAATTAATAACTTGTATTCTTAACCAACGACTATTATTATATTATGTTATGTTGCACTTAATAATTTTATGCAGTACTGCATTTAAATAGTTATTAAATAACTATTAAATAATCACCACCACCACCAACTCTTATTATTATTAGAAGAACCATGCATAAAATAATGCATCTACTGCCTTGGGTCCTTTTCCAAGGAGAAAGGTAGGGTAACAACAAACAAACAAACAACACATTTTGGACCACCAGATGTTTTGGACCACAACTCCCACAGTCCTTTGCCCTTGGCAATCTAAGCTTAGAATTCTGGGAGTTGTGGTCCAAAACATCAGGAGGGCCGAAGTTTGGACATGCTGGCTCTAAAATGAATGAATGAATAAATAAATAAATAAATAAACAAACAGCAACACACAAGGCTCAGTTCCGCGGCGGCCTTCCCTTGGAACGTTTCCAAGGACCGCTCCCCTCCGCCTGGGAGGAGGGCGTGGCCTTCCGGAGCCCCGCCCCTCCTCTCCCCTCCCCGCCCCGCCTTCTTCCCGCTCTAACCCCCTCCCTCCTCCCTCCGTGGGGCCTACATTTCCCAGGGTCCCTCGGGCCTGGCCCTGGCCCTCGCGCAGGCGCAGTCGTCGTCCTCCTCGTCGTCTTTTCCCCGTGAAGAAGAGGCGGAGGAGGAGGAGGAGGAGGAGGAGAAGCGGCGGCGGCGGGTCCGGAGAGGTTCCCCCACACAACCCCGCACACCGACCCCCCCTGGACAGGTCGGTTTCCTTTCCTAAGGAGGGAGGGGGCAAGGAGGGAGGGAGGGGAGGGCCGAGCCAGGAACAACAACGCCCCCCCCGTGGTGGCCTCAGGCGGCAGGGCTGGGGGGGCGGCGGCGGGGGTGTGGGGGGGCGACGCCTGCCCCCTTCCTTTCTTCGAGTTTGGGCGAAAGTGACCCCCCCCTCTCCATGAGAGAGACAGCCTTCCCTGGGCCTGGGAGCCCCACCCCCTCCCCCTCCCCCACCTCGCCCCCTCCCCCACCCGCAACCCCCACCCCCACACCCCAAAAGAGAAACACACACACACACACCTCTGATTCACGTTAGGCTGTTTCTTGCCCCACCCCCCCGCCCCTTTCGACCTTTTTTGGGGTGACCCCCCCTCTTTTAAGCCTCGCCACTCCTCCCCCACCCACAACCCTACCCCCCCCCCCAAAACACACACACACACGCACACACCCAACCTACCCACCTTTGATTCAAGTTAGGCTGTTTCTGTCCCCCGCCCCCCCCCCGCGCCCCTTTCGCCTTTTGGGGTGACCCCCCCTCTGTCCAGCCTCCCCCCCCTCCCCCACCCGCACCTCACACCCCCACCCCAAAAAAACCACACGCACACCCACCCAACCTACCCACCTCTGATTCAAGTTAGGCTGTTTCTTGCCCCAACTCGCCCCTTTTGACCTTTTTGGGGTGACCCCCCCTCCTTTAAGCCTCACCACCCCTCCCCCACCCGCAACCCTACCCCCCCCCCAAACACACACACACCCAACCTACCCACCTCTGATTAAAGTTAGGCTGTTTCTGGCCCCACCCCTTTTTCCCTTTTGGGGGTGACCCCCCCTCTCCTGCCTCACCACCACCCCCTCCACCACCCGCAACCCACACCCCCAAACACACACACACACACACACACACACACACACACACACACACACACACACACACACACACACACACACACACACACACACACACACCCTACCCACCTCTGGTTAAAGTTAGCCTGTTTCTTGCCCCACCCCACCCCGTTCAACCTTTTGGGGTGACCCCCCCCTCCCTCTAGCTTCGCCACCCCTCTCCCCACCCTCCAACTGGTTAAGGGGACCCCCACCCCTTCGTGCTCCCCCACCTCATATTTTGTGGGAGGCTGCTCCCCGCGCTACCCCCCCTCGCCATCCTCTCCATCAGGTATGGGGGGAACCCCCCCCCGCCGCCACTCCCCCCCCAATATTTCACATGGTTCAGCCCACCCCCCTCCGTTTCCAAGCCCTTGGAGCCTTCAAGGGTGGGGGTCACCCTCATCTACCCACCCACAGCCTCGCCCTCTCCCCACCATCACCCCCCTCTCTGGAAGTGTTGCATTCACACCCCCATGGGTCCCCCCCCCAAAAAAAAAATCTCTGGGGCTGGTCCCTACCCCTCACCCAGCCAAAGCTTCAGATCCAGGGGTATTTCCACCCACCCCCTTCCCCAATATTTTGCATCCACACCTCATCTTCCCCTCCTCTCCTTCAGGCTAAGGTCAAGATCTCTTCATTAACCCCCCCATGTAGTCGATTAAGCTTATTTCTCTATTTATTTTATTTAGAGTATTTTTTTCCACCCCACCTTTCTCCTGGGAAAAGGACCCGAGGTGGCTTACAATAATGAGGGACAATAGACAGTTCGGGACGATTAAACAACATATTCAAGTTTGAGAACAGGGAATGGAGGGCAAATGTGTTTGGGCAAATTCCCAGCGTCTTATAGCAATAAAAGGCAACATGGCTCCCCCTTGTTTCCCACTTACACCCCCTTCCTTTGCCTTTTCTCACACCGTCTCTCTGTTCCCCGCAAATGCTGCTGCCTCCCCCCCACACACCCCATTTTGGACCCATGCTTCTTGTATTTTCCCTCCCTTAACCCCCCCCCCGAGAGACATTCCCTTCAACAGGAAGGCTGCCCCCCCCACCTTCCCTCCTCTTCTTCCCATCACCTCTTTGCACTCCCCTTTAAACCATGTTCCCCCCCTTTCAACCTCAGACCTAACCCCCCCCCATGACTCTCCCTTTCTCTTCCTCCTTTCAGCTTAAATTTGCAACCTCTCCCCTTTCCAAACACCACCAACCTTAAGAGAGCCTCATCAGAGCTTGGTTTTATTTTGTTTTATTGATTGATTGATTGATTGATTGATTGATTGATTGATTGGATTTTTATACCGCCCATCTGGCAGCGAGGTCACTCTGGGCGGTTTCCAACGATTCACCAATTCAAACAATTCGTACAATAAAACCATAAAGTAGTTATAACATATCCCCTCTTCCTTCTTTTTTCATCCACGGGGAGGCCCGGTCCAGGTGCCCTCCTGTTCTCCCCCTACATTTTACACCGAAACCCCGTCTTCCCTCTTCTCTACATCCATCTCAGTTTATGGATAAGACGTCTTTTATTCCCGCTCATCTGTTCTCTTCCTTACCCCCCACCCCACCCCACCCCCTCCGCCAACATTTTGTGTCCTTTGCCTCCCAACAGAGAAGTAGGTCAGCTGAGTTTACAGTTCTGGTGTTCACATTTTGGATTGAGTTCACACCATTCCTCCCCATCGCCTTGGGTCAGTTTTATTTTGTATTTTTCTTCCCTCAGACTTTATGGTTTGGGGTCACGCCCTGACGTTTTATGTTAACTAGTGGTGGCAAAACAGCACCTTTCTGTGCCTGCGTGGGTCCTTTCGCCACTTAATCCTGCCTCCCATGATGTCCTTTGGAAAAACGGAAATGATTCCTTTGATGGACACCCTGCCATCTTCGCGCCGGCCCTGGCGTTTTCCTCTACTAATCTCTGCTCTCCCTTCCACCCTCTTTCCTCTTAAACGATGTAACGTTGTTCTCACTCTCTTACAAAATGACTGATTCCTCAACAGCTCGCCAAACCTTAACCGGTCCAAATCAAACAAACAAAACCTGGCCAAAAATGTTATTGGAAGTGCAACCCTTGTACTGTGTTTACCCTTCTGCTCTCTTCGGCCAAAAGTCACAATATTCTCGTGTTTCACTCCCTCCCCTGTTTTCCTTTGATGTCTTTCCTTCCCTCTGTAGAGAGATTCCCCCCCCCCCTTTATCCTGAAAAGGTGCGGAGGAAGCGTCAAGGCAGAGAGAGGTACAGGACCCGTGGCCCAACATATGAGATGATGTTTTCCCCGATAGCTGCCGGTGAGGGAACGATAGTAAATGTAGTCACACAATATCCGTTGGCCTGTAAGTCGTGCCTCGACTTACAAATTTAATCCCTTCCGAATGCAAGCTCTTAAGTCGAACTACTCTTAAGTTGGGATACCTATCTAAAAAATTGAAAAAAATTAGTTAAAAAATAAAAAAATGAAAAAAAATTATAAGTCGAGCAGACCATATCTAAACTTTGTAAGGCGGCCGTTAAAACGCCAACAGTTTTCCACTCTTAAGTCGAATTGCTCTTAAGTCAAGCTGCTCTTAAGTCGGGGCATCACTGTAAAGGTTAGCGATCTGCCCTACATGGCTCTGTCTACTAGGGTTTCTGCAGAAAAACGGGTTTACCATTTCTTGCTGCTATGAAAAGTGCTACGGTTGCCTCTTTTCCGTCAAAAGGGGTTTGGAGACTGATGAGTCTGAAAGACTTGTGTCCAGACGCCAGGGAGCGTCGGCCACAAGCAATCTTAGCCAAGGATGCAACTATTTAAGCGAGATGTGTGTCAGTATGTTGAAGATGTGTGTGTGTGGGGGTGGGGTTGTGTGTGTGTGTGTGTGTGTGTGTGTGTGTGCGGCATTGTCAGATCGATTGGTGGTCAGTTCAAAAAGGAAGCGCTGTTTCACGCAGGGCTTAATTAACGGATGGAATTCACTCGCGCGGCATGCGGTAGTAATGGCCTTTTCGCGTTGGATCGCTTTTGGGGTGGGTGGGTGGGGAAAAGGAACTGGATTAATTTCTAGAAAAGAGCTCTGGCTACAAGGCCGAGTCTGATAGCTCAGTGGTTGTCTGCACGCAGGAGTTCCGTCTAGAGATGGGCACGAATCAAAAAAATGATGTTTCGTTTGTCGTTTGGAGGGTCCGTTTCGGTTTGTTTCCGTTTTTCGCGAATTTTTGCAAAAAATTCGTTTTCATTTTCGTTCGTTTCGTTACCGTTTCGTTACCATTTATTTCAAATTTTGTGATTTTTTTTTAGCATTTAAAGCAGTTCACTGTATTGCAGTAACTGAAACGAAATGCACGACAAAATTTCCGGTGTTTCTGTTCGTTTCGTTTCATTTTGGAGACAAAATTCGTTTGTCGTTTCGTTGCGTAACGAAACGAAAAAACGAAAACGGAAACAAAAAATTGTTCGTTTCGTGCCCATCTGTAGTTCCGTCTTAAATATTAAACGCGTGAAGTTGGCAGTGATGGGACGTGTTCTCTGCCTTGAGACCTTCCAGAGCCGAGCGGTCGGCCAGAGAAAAGGTTCGGTTAAGACAGATCAACAGTCTAGCTCAGTGATGGCCAGCCTTCGGCACTCCAGATGTTTTGGACCACAACTCCCACCGTCCTTTGTCATTGGCAATATAGGCTTGGGATTCTGGGAACTGTAGTCCAAAACATCTGCAGTGCCGAAGGTTCGCCATCACTGGCTCTAGCTTGTTACAAAGCAGCTTCATGCATTCAGTGGCTGAACCCCAGCCGTAAGTTGCAACTACATTCGGTCCATTGAACTTACAGAGGGGTCTATGTTTGTGAAGATTCTCAGTCATCCAGGTGAGAGTTGATCTGGAAGGTGGTCTGGAAGTTACAGAGGAGTTCCCCTGCTGGTTCAGTAAGGCCAATGCCTACTCTAGTTGCGACTTCACTACTGGATTTCAACCACGGCCTCCGTGAAGCCTTGGCAGCCCACCGGCGCTGGCCTGTTCGAAAGCATTTTATCTTGAAATAAAAGATGGTAGCGGAGGCTTCGGTTGCAGCCGAGTGGCGGTTGGCTTGCGGACAGCCTCTGGGCAGTTGCCCGATACCGGAAGCAAAATATTGTCCTGGTTATTGGACCCTTGAGTGGATGCAGCGGGACCGGGCGTTCAGGTTTTAAACTTGAATGGAGGTTACACCCTCTCAAACAGTGCTTTTGCCTTTTTAAATAGTAGAACAACCCTGGCCCTTTCTATATGTGTTTCTTCAAAATATGTACTTTTTGGGGGGGGGGCGGAGGGCACGACCTTGGATGTACGTGAAAGGAAAGGTGCAATGAGCACCCTCTTTGCTAAGCACCTCTGTGCGACAGCTCCGCCTGCCCTACTACAGTAGGGCCCCCGTATCCGCTGATTCGTTAACCGCTGATTCAGTTGTCCACGGCTGGCAGAGGAAAAAATTAAATAAATAATTCAGCAGCTGCAAAGCAAACTACTGTCACAAACAGCAGCCGTAAAGCAAGCTACTGTCACAAACAGCAGCCACCAAGCAAAGCCAATGTCACAAAAAAGTAGCCGTAAAGCAAGCTACTGTCATAAAATAGCAACTGTAAAGCAAGCTACTGTCGCAGAACAGCAGTTTGTGGGGTTTTCGGAGGGTGTCCTCTCTTATACACGGATTTCATTATCCACGGGAAGGCTGGGAACCGATCCCCAGCGGATACTGGGGATCCTACTGTATTAGACAGAGTGAAGATTTTGCCTTGGGAGGCAGCTGCAGAGGTTAGGATGGGGAGGGGGGCAACAGTTGGCCCTCCGGCAGTGCATTTTCCAAGACCTCTCCTCAGCTCCGTGAACCGGTCTCTTGCCTCTAGGGTGATCGAGGGGTGCTGTCATTTCAGTAAGCGCCAGGCCGTGTAACGGGTGCCGCCGTGTCCTTTACGTCAGGCAGCAAAGTGACTTAGTCTTCTTCTCCGAAGTGTTGGCCGTTGAGCGGAGTACTCATTCAGGAGCGCAGGCAGAAGCCGCGGGCTGACTCTCCAGGAAGTTCATGACGCCTGGATCGTCCCTGTAGCCGTCTGTTCTGAACATTTGGGTTCAGGTGGCATCCCTCGCGATGAGGGTTGGTCTACCTCCTGCCAGGTAGTGTAACACCTTTGCCCCTTTTTGCCGCAACACACACACACGCAGGATGGGCGACTATTGACAAGGCAGGCACTGAATTTGCTGTCTAACGATGCTAACAACCGTTTGCGATTTGGCTGCCTTTTCTCTCGAGTAATCTCATTGTGGGTTGTGTTGACTAAACCACAGTGCGACCAGACATTGTGAGGGTGCTGTGGTGTATGAAGGGGCCCTCAAAGAGTCACCTTCCTTCCTTGTTTGGTTTGACTTGTAGAGAGCCCTATACATATTAAACATTCGCAATTCATTTACATAGTTTCCTTAGCGTGCGTACTGTTTCCCCCCCAGTGAACTGAGCAGAACAGAGGGCGAACCTCATGTCTCCACAGTGATTTTTTTTTGAGGGGGGTGCAAGCATGTTTTAAGAACTTGTTTGGGCAAATTCCTGGCATAGTCTACATTTTTTTTTCCAAATAAAACCACTCCCGCTTTTCTCCTCCAAGCTGTCTTAATCAGAACAGCCTTTAGATAAAAGGAGAGAGAGAATGAGGAAGAAGTCAAGGACAGATTTTTTTTTTAGTTGATGCTGTCCGACAGATGGGAGTGAGAACATCTTTTTGAGACCGAGGGCCCGCCCTGGGATTCAAAACCCACTAATTTTTCGCAAAGTGCCCATATAGCAAAAAAAACCCATATAGCAAATATATCTATCTATCTATCTATCTATCTATCTATCTATCTATCTATCTATCTATCTATCTATCTATCTATCTATCTATCTATCTATATTGAGCCCACAGAAAGGGCTCCGAGAGCTACCTTTGGCACCCGTGCCATAGGTTTGCCTACACTGCCATAATCTGTGGAAGGAACGTATGTGAGAAAACAGAGATGAGAGCATATATGCTTTATAGAGGGTTCTAGAGAAGGAATCGTAGAATCCTAGAGTTGGAAGAGACCTCCAGGGCCATCCAGTCCAACCCCCTGCCATGCAGGAACCCCCATCCCAGTGCTCCCGACAGATGGCCATCCAGCCTCTGCTTAAAAACCTCCAAAGAAGGAGACCCCACCACCCTCCTTTGGGGCAGCATCTTCCACTGCCGTACAGTTCTAACCGTCATGAAGTTCTTCCTAATGTTCAAATGGAATCTCTTTTCCTGTCGTTTGAAACCATTGCCCCGAGTCCTAGTCTCTGAAGCCATGGAAAACAAACCTGTTCCCTCTTCAATAGGACATCCTTTCAAATATTTAAACATAGCTATCATATCCCCCCGCTCATCCTATGGCCCTGAAGCGTGTCCTTTTCATAGCAGTAAAAGGTCTTGTCTAAATCTACTGCATCCACCCCCAGCTAGTGCCTCTCAGATACGCCGGACTAAAATCCACCCCACCAAGCTTAACCGTTGTGTCTTGTGTCAGCTTAAACATCAGCAGATTTGTTGTGCCATAAATGTATAGATAAGAGCCCACAGGACAACGTGCGGACGGCCTTAACTTCGCTCAGTGGCTACTTACAAATATGTGTACCGGAAGAGACCTTTAGAGCTTTGTCGCTGCAGGTCAAATTGTTTCTACTTAATCAGGATATTCCTGGATCAGCTACAGTGAAGTTTAATGTACTGTACTGTAGTTCATTTATATATATATTTAAAGCGTATGCTGCTCCGATCTCCTTTTTGGGGAAAGCAGAATATATATCTGGTATTTGAAAGGAAGGAAGGAAGGAAGGAAGGAAGGAAAGAAAAGATAGAGGAAGGAAGGAAGGAAGAATGAAAGAGAAAGAAAGAAAGGATAGAGGGAGGGAGGAAGGAAGAAAGAAAGAAGGAAGGAAGAAAGAGAAAGGAAGGAAGGAAGAAAGAGAAAGGAAGGAAGAAAGAAAGGAAGAAAGAAAGAAGGAAAGAAGGAAGGAAGAAAGAAAGGAAGAAAGAAAGAAAAAGAAAGAAAGAAAGAAAGAAAGAAAGAAAGAAAGAAAGAAAGAAAAGTCTAGTAATCCAAGGATTTGTGACATTTCTCTGCAGGGTGGATTGGATTTAAACCAAATTGATTTCGGTCATCATGATTTAAATTTAAAACATTGGATTTTTTTTGCTAGCATTTCTTCAAGGCGAAAAGGGTTTTACACGTGTGTATGTGTGTGGCAGGGCAGCCCCTCAGTAACAATAACAGTGGCCGTTTCCCCGGTCCAGTTTTTTGCTTTGCTGGTGTTGGAAGTGACTGCATCACCCCCTGTGCTGGCAGTTGAGCCATCCTGTTGCATGCTGCCCTGTGTGTGCGAGGTTTAGAGCCATGCTGAGTCGAGATGTAAAATGTCTGGAAACTTTGGAGCCCTTGGGGAAAGAAAGGAGGACTTTTTGGGAAAAAACCAAAACAAAAAAAAAAATGGGGAAAATACAGTTCTTGCCCCGTTTTTTATCCCAGTGTTTCCAGAAATGTTACATCTCGAGTTCTAAAGTACAGTGGACCCGTATATAACAAACGGTTTGTATAACGTAAAATCTGTACAACCTAAAAAATTCCGGAGATAGGGGAAATTGGCTTAACAGAATCGCCTATGGGGCGGATCCGTACAACATAAAAATGGTCGCGGTGAGGGATGACTCCGTTTTCAATGCCTTCCTATGGGAAATTTGTATCAAGGAAAATTTGCTTAAGAGAATTTTATTTGGAGTGAATGAATTCCTTTATGCAAGGTACCACTGTATGTGATAAATGGCATTCTGCAACCATCAGCTAAGATGGTTCTGGGGAGTGACCCGAATGAGACATGAACACCACTGTCCTTCCATTAATGCTGGTTAAGTGGAAAAAAATTGGCACGCCTGATGGATCTCTTCCTGTAAGCAAGGCAAGACTTCTGGGCCTTTGGACATTGTATCTAGTTTTATCTGGAGGACCCATTCATGATAAACAACCATTGTTTGATGCTTCCTCATTTGATACATCTTGTAACTCAAAGTGTATAGAAAGTTTATTGACAGACTCCCAGGCAGCGACCAAGTAGCTTCTAGTCTTCTCAGCGTCAGCCTGCTAGCTGCCTTCAGATATACAGTGGACCCTTGTAGAACAAACAGTTTGTATAACATAAAATCTGTACAACCTAAAAAATTCCAGAGACAGGGGAAATTGGCTTAACAGAATCGCCTACGGGGCGAATCCGAACAACATAAAAATGGTCGCGGTGAGGGATGACTCCGTTTTCAATGCCTTCCTATGGGAAATTTGTATCAAGGAAAATTTGCTTAAGAGAATTTTATTTGGAGTGAATGAATTCCTTTATGCAAGGTACCACTGTATGTGATAAATGGCATTCTGCAACCATCAGCTAAGATGCTTCTGGGGAGTGACCTGAATGAGACATGAACACCACTGTCCTTCCATTAATGCTGGTTAAGTGGAAAAAAATTGGCACGCCTGATGGATCTCTTCCTGTAAGCAAGGCAAGACTTCTGGGCATTTGGACATTGTATCTAGTTTTATCTGGAGGACCCATTCATGATAAACAACCATCGTTTGATGCTTCCTCATTTGATACATCTTGTAACTCAAAGCGTATAGAAAGTTTATTGACAGTCTCCCAGGCAGCGACCAAGTAGCTTCTAGTCTTCTCAGCATCAGCCTGCTAGCTAGCCTTCAGATATACAGTGGACCCTTGTAGAACAAACAGTTTGCATAACATAAAATCTGTCCAACATAAAAAATTCCGGAGATAGGGGAAAGTTGCTTAACATAATCCCCTATGGGGCGAATCCGTACAACATAAAATGGGATTACTCTGGTTTCAATGCCTTCCTATGGGAAATTTGTATAAAGGAAAATTTGCTTAACGTAATTTCATTTGGAACGAATTAATTCCTTTATACAAGGTACCACTGTAGTCTCTTTTTAGACATTCGTGTCTAAAAAGAAAAATGTATAAGCAGCTTGGTCTTACTTCAGCCAAGCCAATGCTTACGGAACCAACTATTAAGTCTCCTGCCCGTTTCGTACCACTCTCTCTTAAACGAGAGTGCACCGGTGAATTTTCCTGCAGGACGCAAGGATCGCAGGTAAACGATGTGTAATGTTTACTCTGGAAGCTTGACCACAGGAAGGGACTTTTCCCCACTTCCGTATCTTGACTGTAGCGATTGATCTTCGTCAAAGAGCGACACAAGTATAGTCATTGTTTGGGAGTCATTTCTTTTCCCCGGACTTCCTGTTTTATCAAATTCAAGTTTCGCCTTGACTCACGCGTCGCTTTTAAGCTCTTCCGAAGCGGTGCACGCTTTCAGCGCCGGGCTTTCCTTTCCCTCGTTTGCTAAACGAAGTGCCCTGGGCAATGACTGGGAGATGACAGGTAAAAGAAAGGAATATGCAAGGCAGAAAGAAGGGATGTCCCGGGGTCTCGGCTACCCCGGGTGCTTCTATTCCAGCAGATGTTTTTTTCCTCCAAAGAGTTTGGGTTTGTTTCAAAGCTGTCTGGTGCCTGTTCCCTGCCTTTAGTTTCCGTCGTCTTTTGAAACCGATGGTATGGTTTTAATTCCTGTTTTGGTTCTGAATGCTCGCGAGCTGCATAGAGAGTGCGGAAAGAAGTGAAAATGTCTGTATAGCTGCCCGATATCGGTCTGTTTAAAAAGATAACCGCGTTGTTGGTTTTTTCTGTATCCTTAAACACGTTTCACAGCATGGGTGAAGGGGCCCTGAAAAATTTCTCTGTGTCGGTAAAGAGGACCATCCCACACCGTGTTGTGAAAGGATGTCTTCCAGGCTGTTTTAATTACCATAAAAATGCTGAATAATTAAATCGTTCCTTCGTGAGACAGCAGGGGTTAATGGTGATCGGGATCCGAAGCATTTGCATGTCACTGGTATTTTTTTTAAAAAAATTACCCGTCATTCTGAAAGATGCAAACCTTTTGGGATAGGGGATGAATCGAAAGACACAAGTTTTCGCTTTCAAATGGAGCTGTTTGTTTTATGTATTGAAACAGGAAGACATCTGAGTTACAGAACCTATAGATTCATAGAAACGACACATAATGGTAGACCATCATTCAGGGAAAGCTTGCCTGAAGAGAAAGGTCTTTGCCTGTTTCCGGAAGGACAACAGAGATGAGGCAGTCCTGGCCTCTAGTGGGAGGGAGTTCCAGAGTCTGGGAGCAGCAGCTGAGAAGGCCCTTTCATGGCTTTCCCACGAGACGTACCTGTGAGGGTGGTGGGATGGAGAGAAGGACCTCTCCTGATTACTTTAGCACCCGAGTTGGTTCATACTGTGAGATTTGATCATTGAGGTAGCGAGGACTCAGGCTGTACAGTGCTTTGTAGTGGATCAGAAGGGGGGCGCCCAGCGAGTCTCCAGTGGGAAGGAGTTCCACAGTCACCCCACCTCCCCTGAAAAGGCAGCGGGTTAGTGGGTTAACTCCTTGGCGTGGTAGAACCGTAGCCGTTCTCAACCTGGGTGTTTGCCTCCGCAGTGATCACCCCGCTTCCCTGCCGCCGCCCCCCCCCTCAAAGATGGTGAAGCTGGACATTCACACATTAGCTCACCACCTCAAGCAGGAGCGTCTCTACGTGAACTCGGAGAAGCAGCTCATCCAGAAGCTCAACGCCGAAGTCCTGAAGACGGCGGAAAAGCTCTACCGCACCGCATGGATCTCCAAGCAGCAGAGGATTAACCTGGACCGGCTCATCATCACAAGGTAACCGGAGACTGCCAAGGGAAACGGAGAGGCTTATTTACCTACCTACCTACCTACCTACCTACCTATCTATCTATCTATCTATCTATCTATCTATCTATCTATCTATCTATCTATCTATCTATCTATCTATCTATCTATCTATCTATCTATTCCTTCCTTCCTTCCTTCCTTCCGTCCTTCCTGCCATATCTATCTATCTATCTATCTATCTATCTATCTATCTATCTATCTATCTATCTATCTATCTATCTATCTATCTATCTATCTATCTATCTATCTATCTATCTATTCCTTCCTTCCTTCCGTCCTTCCTGCCATCTCTCTCTCTCTCTCTCTCTCTCTCTCTCTCTCTCTCTCTCTTCCTTCCTTCCTTCCTTCCGTCCTTCCTGCCATATCTATCTATCTATCTATATTTATATTTATATTTATATTTATATTTATTTATTTAGCTTGTATGCTGCCCACTACCCAGAGGTCTCTGGGCGGCTCACAATCGAAACAAACCATTAAAACATCAAAATTACAATAAAATTAAAACCTTGAAAACATTTAAGTACAACAAATGCACTGTATTAAAACTCTGGGCGGTTTACAAACAGGGCGGTGCGAACAAACAAAACCACCACCACAGGTAAAGAGGTGAAAATTCTTTTGCCTCTGTCCCTCTCCAGCGCGGAAGCCTCCCCGGCGGAATGCTGCCAGCATGCCAAGGTCCTGGAGGACACGCAGTTTGTCGACGGCTACAAGCAGCTGGGCTTCCAAGAGGCGGCCTACGGCGAGTTCCTCAGCCGCCTGCGGGAGAACCCTCGCCTGATCGCCTCCTGCCTGGTGGCCGGCGAGAAGCTGGGCCAGGAGAACACGCCGGCCGTCGTCCACGCCGTCTTCACCTCCGTCTACGGCAACTGCATCATGCCAGAGGATGAGAGTTACCTCCTGCAGGTCCTGCGCTACCTGATCGAGTTTGAGCTGAAGGAGAGCGAGAACCCCCGGCGGCTCCTCCGGCGGGGCACGTGTGCCTTCAGCGTCCTCTTCAAGCTCTTCTCAGAAGGCCTCTTCTCGGCCAAGCTGTTCCTCACCGCCACCTTGCACGAACCCATCATGCAGCTGCTGGTGGAGGACGAAGACCACCTGGAGACGGACCCCCACAAGCTGACCGAGCGCTTCTCCCCGGCCCAGCAGGAGAAGCTCTTCGGCGAGAAAGGCTCCGAGACTTTCCGGCAGAAGGTCCAGGAGATGGTGGAGGCCAACGAAGCCAAGCTGGTGGCCCTGGTCAACAAGTTCATCGGCTCCCTCAAGCAGAACACCTACTGCTTCCCGCACAGCTTGCGCTGGATCGTCTCCCAGATGGACAAGACCCTCTCCTGCGTGGAGCGGCTGGAGGTCGGGGAGGTCCGGGCCATGTGCACCGACCTGCTGCTGACCTGCTTCATTTGCCCCGCCGTGGTCAACCCGGAGCAGTACGGGATCATTTCCGATGCCCCCATCAACGAAGTGGCAAGGTTCAACCTGATGCAGGTAAAGGGGGAGCTTTTAAAAGACGCTTGCTTGCCTCCTTGCCTGTCCTGTCCCTTCCTTCCTTCCTCCCTCCCTTCCTCCCTTCCTTCCTTCCTTCCTTCCTTCCTTCCTCCCTCCCTTCCTTCCTCCCTCCCTCCCTTCCTTCCTTCCTTCCTTCCTTCCTTCCTTCCTTCCTTCCTTCCTTCCTTCCTCCCTCCCTTCCTTCCTTCTTCTCTCTCTTCCTTCCTTCTTTCCTCTCTGTCTGTACATCCCTTGCTTGCTTGCTTCCTCCCTTCCTTCCTCCCCTCTTTCCTCCCTCCTCCCCTTCCTCTCTGTCTGTCCCTTCCTTCCTTCCTTCCTTCCTTCCTCCCTCCCTCCCTCCCTCCCTTCCTTCCTTCCTCCCTCCTTTCCTTCCTTCCTTCCTTCCTTCCTTCCTTCCTTCCTCCCTCCCTCCTTTCCTTCCTTCCTTCCTTCCTCCCTCCCTCCCTCCCTTCCTTCCTTCCTTCCTTCCTCCCTCCCTCCTTTCCTTCCTTCTTCTCTCTCTTCCTTCCTTCTTTCCTCTCTGTCTGTACATCCCTTGCTTGCTTGCTTCCTCCCTTCCTTCCTCCCTTCTTTCCTCCCTCCTCCCCTTCCTCTCTGTCTGTCCCTTCCTTCCTTCCTTCCTTCCTTCCTTCCTTCCTTCCTTCCTTCCTTCCTTCCTTCCTTCCTTCCTTCCTTCCTTCTTCTCTCTCTTCCTTCCTTCTTTCCTCTCTGTTTGTACATCCCTTGCTTGCTTGCTTGCTTGCTTCCTTCCTCCCTTCTTTCCTCCCTCCCTCCCTTCCTCTCTGACTGTACATCCCTTGCTTCCTTCCTTCCTTCCTTCCTCCCTTCTTCTCTCCCTCCCTCCCTTCCTTCCTTCCTTCCTTCCTTCCTTCCTCGCTTACAAGAACTAGGGGACATCCACTCAAATTGAGGGCTGGGCGAGTAAGAACAGAGAAAAGAAAATATTTTTTTCACCCAGCGCGTTGTTAGTCTGTGGAACTCCCTGCCCCAGGAGGTGGGGATGGCATCTGGCCTGGATGCCTTCAAAAGGGCATTGGACAGATTCCTGGAAGGAAAAGTCTATCACAGGTTAGAAACCATGATGGAGATGTGTCATCTCCAGGCTTAAAACCAGGGTCCTTCAAGGGCCAGATGCAGGGGGGTGGTTGCAGGAGACAGAGATTGAGTCTCGTGTGCTCCCAGACGCTTCTAGTGGGGCCACTGTGAGATCCAGGAAGCTGGACTAGATGGGCCTTTGGCCTGATCCAGCATGGCTTTTCTTATGTTCCTTCCTTCCTTCCTTCTATCCTTCCTTCCTCCCCCTCTCTCTGTCTGTTCATCCCTTCCTTCCCTCCTTCCTTCCTCTCTGGAAGACACGCGAACCACACTCCTTGAGGTGACAAACTGATAAAAGAGATTCCATTTAAACATTAGAAAGAGCTTCCTGATGGTTAGAGCTGTTCGGCAGTGGAATAATATGCTGCCACCAAGGAGGGCGGTGGAGTCTCCTTCTTTGGAGGTTTTTAAGCAGAGGCTGGATGGCCATCTGTCGGAAATATTGTGATGGGGGTTCCTGCATGGCAGGGGGTTGGACTGGATGGCCCTTGAGGTCTCTTCCAACTCTAGGATTCTATACAGACCAGGGCAAGTGGCAGAACATCACATTTCCCGGCTCGTGTTATCATATCTTGAAAAGCTTAGCCACCCGCGATAGTGATAGTTCCCCCCCCCCCCCCAGCCTTGTTTGTGCTGCAGATAACACACCCAAGGACAATCCTCACCCCACCTTATTTTTTTCTTGAGAGATCCTGAGCCGCGGACAAGTTCCTTAATTGTGTTGATGGCCGGGCTCCTGCGGTCTAGCGTTGTCTGTTGTTTCCGATAAAGCCGATGGGGGCTGGCGGGTCGTCCTTTTGGCTACCCCAAAGCAGCGAGAAGAAGCAGTCACCCTTCATCTCCCAAAGCTTGTTTTTTTTTGGGATAGATGTGGGTTGTTTCCTGCAATACGGTTCTCAGAAACAGTACGCACAGAAGAGGAATCTCAGGATTGCTATACTGTGCTGCCTCTCAGTACAGTGGTACCTTGCATAAAGGAATTAATTCGTTCCAAATGAAATTCTGTTCAGCAAAATTTCCTTTATACCAATTTCCCCTCGGAATGCATTGAAAACGGAGTCATCCCTCATCGCGACCGTGTTTATGTTGTACGGATTCGCCCCATAGGCGATTCTGTTAAGCAAATTTCCCCTTTCTCTGGAATTTTTTATGTTGTACAGATTTTATGTTAAACAACCCGTTTGTTATACGAGGGTCCGCTGTATTAGACTGCACCTCGGAGGGAGGGTGATCATTCGGTGCTGCTGCCGGATGGGTGGTATAAAAATCAAATAAATAAATAATTAAATCACCGGGTAGGTAGCAGGCTGGATCTTAATGGCTTTTTGCCTGGCAAAAACCTCTTTAAAAACAACAACAGCCAAGGTTTTCTAAATGTCAGCCATTTCTTTCCACATCTGCGTGAAAAATCAGACTGCGCAGGGTACAATCCTTTGGAAGCAATTAAATAAGAGTGGGAATATTTGTTTTTAGGGAGAGAGTCGAGGCCGGCAGCTGTGGCGTACAGAGAAGCAGGTCTTGCCAATGTTCCGGAGTAACGCAAATCAAAGTCGGCTGTTTTGAGTTTTTCGGGCTGTTTGGCCGTGTCCTGGAAGTTTTTCTTCCTGACGTTTCGCCAGACTCTGTGGCCGGCATCTTCAGAGGGCAAGGAGCTCAGGGAACAAGGGCTTTCTCTCTGTGCTCTGGGGTATAGAGTGAGTGAGACGGTGGTTGTTTCTTTTTTAAGTTGTGGGAAAGAGGAGAACACGGCCAGACAGCCCGAAAAAACTTACAACAGCGATCAGATGCTGTCTGTGCAAGCCTTTGAGAAAAATCACAGTGTTCGTCAGCAACTTAATAAGCAGCCCTTGTAGTTCACATGCAAACGGCACTGTGATGAGAACCGGAGGTGTTCAGAAGTTTCGTAAGCAGGCAGGAGACGTTCTTATGCGTACGTTTCCCTGGAAAAAAAAATGTATTCGCTTGCAGAAAGAAAGCTGCACAGAGCCCCGGGCAAGCCAAAGGGATGGTTCTTCTGCTCATTTTTTCTGCTTCAGGGCGAGGACGGTTGTGTGTGTGTTTGTGTATCGGTTTAACGCCTTGCCTTTCCCCCGGTTTTCTCATGGCAGGTTGGACGGCTGTTGCAGCAGTTGGCTATGACCGGTTTGGACGAAGGAGATCCTCACACCAAAAGCCACCTGGGTAAATTTGACAAAGTAAGAGCCCTGATTTTAGGAAACGGTTCCCAAGCCTTTAGGTCTCCGTGCGTGCTCCCTATATTTTCTTTTTTGTAACCTTGGGACAACGCCTGAGAAAGGACATCTGTTGCGGGTGGGCAGGGGAGTGAGGTAGCGGCAAGAGCAGAAGGAGAGCCCTGCTGGATCAGGCCAAAGGCCCATCGAGTCCAGCTTCCTGTATCTCACAGTGGCCTCACCAGATGCATCCAGGAGCGCACGAGACTAGAGATCTGTCTCCTGATACCACTCCCCTGCCTCTGGCCCTTGAAGGATCCTGGTTTTAAGCCTGGAGATGACACATCTCCATCATGGTTCGTAACCTGTGATGGACTTTTCCTCCAGGAATCTGTCCCATCCCCTTTTGAAAGCATCCAGGCCAGAGGCCATCACCACCTCCTGTGGCAGGGAGTTCCACAGACGCTGGGTGAAAAAAAAAACATTTTCTTTTGTCTTTTCTTATTCTCCCAGCCCTCAATTTAAGTGGCATTTTGTGAGAGGGAAAAGCGCGTCCCTCTCTCCGCTTGAGTCACGCCCTGCATTATTTTGTACGTCTCAATCCTATCCAAGCAGCCAAGGTTAAATACAGAAAGGCAGAAGGCAGAAAGCGTTGTAGCACCTCAAGTGTTTTGATAGGTTATATTTTATACATTTTAATATGCTGTATTTAAAAAACATAGCATTTTTAAGGCGTTGTCTATTTTTCTTCTCTTTTTGTCTAAGACGTTGACTCTTGTAGGTTCGAATTCTCCTCCTCCCCCCCCCTCGATATTTATTCATGTCGGAGGGGGCAGCAAGAGGGCTGAATCGTCTCCGTTCTCTCCCCGCAGGCTTGCGTAGGTGCTTTCCTGGATGTCGTCATCAGCGGGCGGGCCGTGGAGACCCCTCCCATGTCCTCGGTTAACCTTTTGGAGGGGCTGAGCAGGACTGTGGTGTACATGACCTACGGGCAGCTGACCGCCTTGGTAAGTTCCGACCCCCCCCTCCAAACCCCCCCCCGGAGACCAAAGGATGAGGCCAGGGGAAGGGAAACCATTGCCCGTCCGGGTGTTTCGGACCCCGGCTCCCCGAATCCCGACCCAGCGACGGTGGGAGTTGTGACCCCAAAACATCTGGAGGGCCGAAGGTTTTCCACCCCACAACCGTTACATGCCCGTGTCCTCTGAAAACTGCTCAAAGCTGGGAAAGTTGAGACTTAGAGAAAGAGAGAGATTGGCTTAGAATCCGGCTTCAAGCTATAGACAGTTAGAATTTAGGTCCTAGCCAGGCTACGAATTGAAATTTTCATAGCATTAAGCGAGAAAGAATATCTTAGATGTTATTTTTTTCAGGCAATATGATATGATTGTATCTGATAAGCGTTTTTATGTTTTTCATTGATTTTTATAAGTTGTTTTTCACTTTTGTAACTTATTTATTTGTTTGTTTATTTTTACAACTTATATGCCGCCCACTACCCAAAGGTATCTGGGCGGCTTACAATCAAAAGAATTAAAAAAGTTAAAACATCAAATATCAATAAATAATTAAAACAATAAAAAAAAACCTTACACTAAAATCATGACCCTATAATTGCCATCAGAGGACCCACAGTCGATAATGTATCAATTAAAAAAGCTTCTGGATAGAATAGTGAATAAAGCGATTTCATTGAATGGATGCCCTCAGATCATTTTTTTCCTCTTTAAAAGAACCCACAGGGACTCGGGGAAATTCTCAGCCAGAGACGCTCCTAGCCCTGGCTTCCGTTACCGCCTCCTTTGCTTTCCAGGTCAGTTTCATACGCAACGTCCTGTCCGGAGACCAGCTGAAGGAAGACCGGATGGCCCTGGAGAGTTTGCTTCTCAACCTCCCCCAGCACAAGGCCAGCAAAAGCAGCAGCCTCGAAATGACCCCCTACAACACCCCTCAGTTCTCTCCGGCCACCACGCCAGCCAACAAAAAGAACCGGCTGCCGATAGGTGAGCGCGGCCGGAGGGCGGCGTGCCCTTTCCCCTGTCGGATCTTTCGGCTCCGCTTTTGCAGAATCTCCTCCCTCCTTCCCTCTTGCAGTACCGGATCACGTTGTTAAGATATTTCAGTTGGGAGGACTTTTTGCTTTCTCTCTCTTCACCTTCCGTGCCACGGTGTCCTCCGTCAGCCTCGGCTCGACTCACGCCCGCCGCGTCGCGCTGGGCTCCCTGCAGAACGGCGGGTGTCGAGATCAGCTGGCCGAAGGCAGAACGTCCGTTCCCTTGGTCTCCTGTTGCTCTTACTCTTTGGCGAAATAAAAGACACGTTGGGCTCAATAAAAATAAATAAATGTTTATTTTTTTAGAGCGGGTAGATGGCATGGCCAGCTTTAACACAGGCGGCCTTTTTTTTCCTGGGACAGGGTGAGGTTCTCAACCTGACAAGTTCTGGACTCGATGATGCGCCATGCCCCTTTCTGCTCTGCAACTCTTAAATTTTAATCTGGCCCATAAGCACTCTTCACTAAATGAAAAGTATCCAAATCCCCCTATTTGTGTAATTTCTGCATCATATGTCCTAGGAGTCAAGGAGAGAGAATGACGGTGGCACCATCAGGACCTTTGGAAATCTTAATCCAGGCCTGTCCAAACTTTGGCCCTCCAGATGTTTTGGACCACAACTCCCAGAATCCTAAGCTTAGAGTGCCAATGGCAAAGGACTGTGGGAGTTGTGGTCCAAAACATCTGGAGGGCCAAAGTTTGGACAGGCCTGTCTTAATCGCTCACTTTTCTGGCCCTGCTTACGCGCTTACACGCATGTTGTCAAAACCATGAGATCTAGTAACTTACCTTAAAAAAAATTGTCTGCCCACGAAATGATTTACATTTTCAGCTTCTGTGTGGCATTTCAAGCAACCCCCAGCCAAGCTTAAAAATTGTCCGTGAACTCTTGTAATATTGGATTCCCTTCTCCCCCAGTGTTAAGCAATCTCCTAAATTTATCCGTATTTGTCTTTGATATGCGTTTTACGTGCGAGCAATGCCTATTTTCCGTCCAACGGCTTGCGTTCTGTTTCTTTTCGATGCTGTCGACCCAGGACAACAGTTGGCAGCCATTACCGCCTGGGACACGTCAGCCACGAACCTGACCGCCCACATAAACCTAGTCACCCCGTTTGGTGGGTAACGGCTCCTCTGCTTCCCTCCCTTTATCGATGGCATCTCTGCCAAGTCATGGTCTTCGTGCATGTTTGTGCCATCAGAAGCTCTTTCGTTCAGGAGCTTGTTTTCCTGGCCTAGATAGATAGATAGATAGATAGATAGATAGATAGATAGATAGATAGATAGATAGATAGATAGATAGATAGATAGGTAGGTAAGAAAGCAAGGGATAGATAGATAGATAGATAGATAGATAGATAGATAGATAGATAGATAGATAGATAGATAGATGGATGGATGGAAGGAAGGAAGGAAGGAAGGCACAGATAGATTGATAGATAGATAGATGGAAGGAAGGAAGGAAGGCACAGATAGATAGATAGATAGATAGATAGGTAGGTAGGTAGGTAAGAAAGCAAGGGATAGATAGATAGATAGATAGATAGGTAAGAAAGCAAGGGATAGATAGATAGATAGATTGATAGATTGATAGATAGATTGATAGATAGATAGATGGAAGGAAGGAAGGCATAGATAGATTGATAGATAGATGGAAGGAAGGAAGGAAGGAAGGAAGGCACAGATAGATAGATAGATAGATAGATAGATAGATAGATAGATAGATAGATAGATAGATAGATAGATAGATAGATAGATAGATAGAAAGCGAAAGCATTGTTGGAAAAGTTCAGTTCCAATTAGTAGATACACACTGGGGTTCAAGATCCTCATATGGTCCCCAGTTATTATTTTTCTTTAAAATTATTAATCCAAAGAATAAACAAAAAAACCCCTTAATCTAAGCAAACACTTCATATACATAAAAAACAAAAACAACCTCAACTATGTAGAAAGTTGTAGAATTTCGGACATTTTTGAAGCCGTGTGGAGGGGAAAAAACCCGCTTTGAAATATTGGCGGGGGGAACAGAGTTCTCTCCCCCTCGCCCCAAATTTCCTGGGAATTTTACATCTCTGACTATACAATATATGGTCCTTAGATGTGAGGTTCATTATTGGCTAGGTACAGTAGGACCCCCCGTATCCTCTGGGGATTGGTTCCAGACCTTCCTGTGGATAATGAAAACCATGGATAAGAGAGAAAACTGCTGTTTTACGACAGTCGCTTGCTTTAGGACTTCTGTTTGTGACACTAGCTTGCTTGCTTTATGACAGTAGCTTGCGTTGTGGCTGTTGAATTATTTATTTGAGTTTTTTCCTCTGCCCTCCGTGGATGACTGAATCAGTGGATAATGAATCAGTGGATACGGGGTTCCTACTGTATTCTGAAATTCTGGACGGCTCAAAAACATGGTCTCGTGATCGAAAGAGCTATGTGGATATTCCCCCCCCTCCGTGTCCTCCGAAAACTGTTGTGATCTCCTTCTCAGCCACCCAGTGGTAGACGCTTGTGTTGCACCTGGTCTCCCCCTCACTTCGCCCGAATTCCTGGTGGAACACATTTTGTGCATGACAAGAAAATAATAATTAATTAAATAAAAAAAATACCCAGTGACTGGAACCTGGAGGGAATGTGTGCTACAAAAGAGGCACCTTCTTGGATAAGCATGGTGCACTGCGAAACCACATTCTTATATATTTTTTTTGGCGACAGTCGTCACATTTTAGAGCTTCTATTAAGCCGTCCCTTTCACCAAAACCCCCCTTTTTTGCCTCTTCTCCCGTATGCACGTGCTGCGCATCTCCTCCTGTAGACTCTGCCTTTTCTTGTTTTCAAGTGGTCTGGTGTCAGAAATCCCACAGAAAGCAGGGCATTTTTTTAAAAAAAACACGTGTTCTTTGCAGCTACACGCAGCAGGAGCCGATCAAATATGCAGGCGGACCAGCACGCGGACCACGATGGATTCTCCCAGGAGACGATACAAGAGGTCCAGCCCGAAGAGGTCCTGGTTATTTCTCTCGGGACGGGACCCCAAATCACTCCTGGAATGATGTCAGAAAACGAGGTATGGAGCCCTGGAAGGGCTTTGAGGCCACTCCACCTGGAAGGAGTGATGTGTCCTACAGGCTTTCATAAGAACATAAGAAGAGCCCTGCTGGATCAGGCCAAAGGCCCATCTAGTCCAGCTTCCTGGATCTCACAGTGGCCCCACCAGATGCTGCTGAAAAAAGTTATTTTAAACATCACACACCCAGCTGCCAGGTCCTGCTGCATTTCCCACCCTAGACTTATACTCGAGTCAATAATTTTCCCCAGTTTTGGGGGGCTAAATTAGGGGCCTCGACTTATACTCGGGTCGACTTATACTCGAGTATATACGGTAATTTAATTTAATTTAATTTAGTTGTTGTTGTTGTTTGCTTACCGCCCATTGATCCATCTTGTTCTATCGTTTTTATGTGTTTTTATCATGTACACCGCCCAGAGTTCCATATTGGAAGATGGGTGGTATAAAAATGAAACAAATAAATAATAAATAAATAGATAAAGGGGGGACCCCTCCGCATTTAACCTCTTTTCCTGCCTTTCTCTCTCCCCTTCCATCCCCGTCTCCTCCCCCCCCCCCCAGGTCTTAAACATGCAGCTTGCTGAGGGCGGGCAAGGAGACGTCCCTGTCGATGAAACCAAACTCAATGGTAAACCTGATAAAACCTTGCGCTTTTCCCTCTGCAGCGATAACCTGGAAGGAATATCCGAAGGTGATGGGTCAATTCAGCATCTTGTCCGTCAGGCAGTATACCTCCCCAGCACCGCCACCACTACGATCCTTTTCGATGGAGTTTCTTTTTAGTCGCTGCCGCTTCTTTTTAGTTGCCTCTGCCGCGGTCATGGAAAAGCTGCCATCACCCGCTCATTCCATCAGCGCCCCCCTCGTCTCGTGCCAAAACCAGCCTTGGTTTTGCGCTTTTACAGAGCCTCGTGGCGCAGTGGTTAAATGCCTGTAAGCCACAGAGCTATCCGATGGGGAGCAGAGCCTCGTGGCGCAGTGGTTAATGCTTGTACTGCAGGTAAAACTGTGCTCACGACCTGGGGTTCCATCCCAAGGAAGCAGGCTCAAGGTTCACTCAGCCTTCCATCCTTCCGAGGTCGGTAAAATGAGTACCCAGCTTGCTGGGGGGGGGCAATGTGTAGCCTGCACACTGTAATTAAAATTTGTAAACCGGCCAGAGACTACTTGTCGTGATATGGGGCGGTATATAAGTAGAACACTTTTTGCTTTATCACCCACTCACCCACCCATTTTGGCTCGTGATTTGGTTCTTATCTCCTCCGATCTCCTTTCCTGCTCTTCCCCGGGCATCCACTTTCTTTCCGCCGGCGGGCGATGGACAGGGTGGGAGGGGTGGTGTCGTCGTCGTCTTCCTGACAGCCTCCATCTCTCTCTCTCTCTCCCCCTTCTAGGCCCTTCCAACCGCTCTAATTCGGTGTCCTCGCTCGATCTGGAAGGGGAGTCGGTGTCGGAACTGGGCGCCGGCCCATCGGGGAGCAACGGCGTGGAAGCCCTCCAGTTGCTGGAACACGAGCAAGGTGAGCCAAGCTGATAAACGGTGCCCAAAGGTAAGAAGATTAATTGGGGAGGGGGGGGTGTCTGGTGTCAGCGGTGGTGGGATTTATTTATTTATTTACTGTATATACTCGAATACAAGCCTAGTTTTTCAGCCCTAATTTTGGGCTGAAAAAAAGGGGACCTCAGCTTATATGCGGGTCAATGCTTTTAGCCACTGAGGCAAGTTTGGGTCAGTGGCTAAAAGTCATTTTAAACATTGTGCGCCACTTCTCCTGACCCCCCCATGTTTAAAATGACTTTTAGCCACCAACTCAAGCACTTGCCTCGGTGGCTCAAAGTCATTTTAAACATCACACACACCACACCCCCAGCTCACAAAGGAGGAGCTGCCAGGCCCTGCTGCATTTCCCACCCTAGGCTTATACTTGAGTCAATACATTTTCCCAGTTTTTTGGGTTTAAATTAGGGGCCCCGGCTTATACTCGGGTCGACGTATACTCGAGTATATACGGGTATATTTATTTGTTTGACTTTTATAGCTCCCATCTATCCCTAGCCCCACGGTTTACAACAGTGGTTCTCAACCTGTGGGTCCCCAGAGTGTTCCTGACCCCCCCAGGGGGGCAGGGGACACAGAATTTGTTTGGGGGGGGGCAGGAGTGTTGCCAGTAACCTTATACCGTATGCATTGTAGTCCTCGTTCAATCACTTCTTCCCTGAGCCAGATGTTAAAATTAAGTGTGCAGCGGTCTGTGTGAAAAGCAGTCCGGTTTTTTTTGGGGGGGGGGGGGAAGAAAGATGCCTCTAACCTCAGCCCCCCCCCAATAGGGGTTCCAACACTGCAGATGCTGAAAAACGCAGAAGGCTATTTTAATAGCGCGCTCTGTCCATCGCATGGTCTCTGGCTTCCTCTCGTGTGGCCAGCGCTGGTAACCTCATTGTTAGAAGTAATAGTTTTTTCCCCCTGGGATTTTTCCTTGAATATTTTTTAGCGTTTTCAGACCACAGATAAGTGAATCAGCAGGTACTGACCCTGCGGATACGATCTTCCTTTTATTTTCCGAGTGGATGTGATTTCACCACGTTAAAAAAAATGCTTTTTATGCAAAGGTGGCGGGCGGTGGACATCTCTGGCGACTGGGCGAGAAGTTTGCAAACGTGGCACTCCAAAACTCCGTCGGACTCCCATTTCCCAGAACCCCTGGCTGTTGCCGCCAGGGCTTCTGGGAAAGATAATCTGGGGAAAAAAAACCCTTGCCTTTCCTGACAGCCACCACCCAGGATAACCTTGACGACAAACTCCGTAAGTTTGAAATCCGCGACATGATGGGCTTGACGGAAGACAGAGACATCTCCGAGACGGTGAGCGAGACCTGGAGCACCGACGTTCTCGGGAGCGACTTTGACCCGAATATCGACGAAGACCGGCTGCAGGAAATCGCGGGTAATGGAGGATTCCGGTTGGTGCCGGAAGCCCCTTGCGCTTGGGAGACCGAGCAAGGCAGGGGGTTGCCCGCATCTCGGTCGTCACCTTTGAGACCAGCGCTTGCAAGAAATACCTTGTCATTCTAGACCAGTGGTTCTGCACCGGTGGGTCCCCAGATGTTGCTGGACTGCAACTCCCAGAAGTCTTGACCGCTTGCTAAACTGGCCAGGATTTCTGGGAGTTGCAGTCCAGGAACATCTGGGGACCCACCGGTGGAGAACCACTGGTGTACCTTATAGGCAATATCCTAGCACAGTGGTTCTCAACTGGTGGGTCCCCAGATGTTGCTGGACTGCAACTCCCAGAAGTCTTGACCGCTTGCTAAACTGGCCAGGATTTCTGGGAGTTGCAGTCCAGGAACATCTGGGGACCCACCAGTTTAGAACCACTGGTGTACCTTATAGGCAATATCCTAGAACAGTGGGTTTCAACCGGTGGGTCCCCAGATGTTCCTGGACTGCAACTCCCAGAACTCTTCATCACTCACTGTGCTGGAAGGGATCTCTGGGAGTTGCAGTCCAGGAACATCTGGGGACCCACCAGTGGAGAACGGCTGGTCTAGAGAGCTATGCTTTTAGAGTCTCCCGGCCTTTGACAGTTTCTGCGTTGTTGTTTTCCTACTAGGAGCAGCCGCAGAAAATATGTTAGGGGGCCTGCTGTGTTTGCCTGGGTCAGGATCCGTGCTCTTTGATCCCTGCACGGGCTCCACCATCTCCGAAACCACCAGCGAAGCGTGGAGCGTGGAGGTGCTTCCTAGCGATTCAGGTGAGGCTCCCCGTTAGCTTAAAATGTTTCCATGTGTTTCTTGAATGCGGAAAACAACCATTCTTTCTTTATTTTTAAATTCTCTTATTTTTGGACTAGGGTTATGCTCCTCTCTTCTGTTCCCTGTCGTCTGATCTGCTTCAATTCGAGGCAAAAAAAATAATCTCTTTTACTACACTTTAAAGCTCTCCGTGCCTTTCTCACATGCTATCCTTTGGCCCCTAAAATATCTCCGTGTGTCCTTCCTTGTCCCTTGCTTTCTTCCCCAGAATATCCGTCTGGGGACACTTTTGGCAGAGGGATAGGAGTGGAGGACAGAATCACGTGTAATTTGCCGGTGTTGGATGATTTGCAGAAACAAAGCAAAGCAAAGTGTTCTGCTTCTATACCACTCCATACCAATTCAAGTAGTCTCTGGGCAGTTTGCAGTTTAATTACAGTATGCAGGCTACATCTGGAAGTTGAATCATGGCAACTGGACTTCTTTTTCTTGAGAGAGAGAAACGTTTCGCTGTTCATCCAAACAGCTTCATCGGTCTGAATACAGCTAGTGCAAATCCTCCATCTTATAGTCCGCTTTGACCTCTTGTCACCCTGGCCTGAATTAGGCTCATAAGACGAACAATGGCCTGAATAGGCTCGTTAGGGAGACAATAGTATCCTTAGCCTTAAGGTGAACAATGGCCTAAGGTGCTGAAACCTATCAAGAATGCAGGCTACACATTGCCCCCCCCCCAGCAAGATGGGTACTCATTTTACTGACCTCAGTGAGGACAAAACATCAGATAATGGGATTTGCTCTTCTGGACCCTTAAATTAGAAGCCCCGGACCTGAAGCAAGAAGAAAGGTTGCAGGAGCTGGAGAGCTGCTCTGGCGTGGGGAGCACCTCGGACGATACGGACATTCGGGAGGTCAGCTCCCGCCCCAGCACCCCCGGCCTCAGCGTCGTGTCAGGTGAGTCTCGTCTCCGGCGGAAGAGGGAGGTTTGGAAGGGTGAAGCTGCCGGAAGATCAACATCCTAGTTCAGTGACAGCGAACTGTTCAAAAGCTGAGGGCCCAAACTGTGATTCCAAACCCACTTACCCGTATATACTCGAGTATACGTCGACCCGAGTATAAGCCGGGGCCCCTAATTTAAACCCCAAAAACTGGGGAAATTTATTGACTCAAGTATAAGCCTAGGGTGGGAAATGCAGCAGAGCCTGGCAACTCCTCCTTTGTGAGCTGAGGGGAGTGGTGTGTGATGTTTAAAATGACTTTGAGCCACCGAGGCCAGTGCTTGAGTTGGTGGCTAAAAGTCATTTTAAACATTGTTTTAAAATGACCTTTTAAAAAGTCGTTTTAAACATGGGGGGGGGTTAGGAGAAGTGGCGCACAGTGTTTAAAATGACTTTTAGCCACTGACCCAAACTTGCCTCAGTGGCTAAAAGTATTGACCCGAATATAAGCCGAGGACCCCCTTTTTTCAGCCCAAAATTAGGGCTGAAAAACTAGGCTTATACTCGAGTATATACAGTATTTTTTGCAACGCGCCGATACGGCAGTTTAACATGAATACAGTGGTACCCTGGGTTACAAATGCTCCGGGGGCTACCTTTCAGGAAAACAATGATTGAAGAGCAGGGTTTTGATGTGATATATACAATAGGGACCCCATATCCACTGGAGACTGGTTTCAAGCCTTGTCCCCGTGGATACCGAAAGCTGTGGATAATAGCGAACACTATGTATAGCATGATTAAAGGAAAAAACCCAGCAATATTATTATTATCTTGTGGATTTCTTGTGTTTTTATGTGAACCGCCCAGAGTTCCCTCTGGGAAATTGGCGCAGTATATAAATATAAAAATAAATAAATATTATTTTCACCTGCATTACCAGACCTGGCCACTATGAGGGCGCCAGAGACCATGCTATGTATTATTCAGTAGCACATGGCTCCCTCTAGTGTCTGGCTCTGGTAATTCACGCACAAACCATTTTTTCTCGATTTTTCTTTTCTTTTAATAGTTCCAGATAAGTCAGGCATGTCCAAACTTCAGCCCTCTTGATGTTTTGGACCACAACTTCCAGAATTCTAAGCTTAGACTGCCAATGACAAAGGACTGTGGGAGTGGTGGTCCAGAACATCTGGAGGGCCGAAGTTTGGACATGCCTGAGATAAGTGAAACTGCAGATTCTGAACCCACAGATACGGGGTCGTATTATTTATTTATTTATTTATTTATTTATTTATTTATTTATTTTTACAACTTATATGCTGCCCACTATCCAAAGATCTCTGGGCGGCTTACAATCAAAGGATTAAAACAGTTAAAACATCAAATATCAGTAAATAATTAAAACAATAATAAAAACCTTACACTAAAATTATTACACGAAAATTGCTATCAGAGAACCCACAGTCTATATTGTATCAGGTAAAAAAGTTCTGGCACAGAAAGGTTTTTACCTGGTGTTGGCGCCAGGCGGATCTCACTTGGGAAGGCATTCCATAGCTTGGGGGCAGCTGCTGAGAAGGCCCTGTGCCTGAAGTCCAGTAGGAAGTTACAACTTGTGACTGTCTTTGTGACTTCTGGATTTCATCAACAGTTGCGGGACTAAAGTCGTTTTTTGGGGGGGTCGACCTGGCTGTTTGAACTCATTCGCCTGCCTGCCGATGACAATTTGGCCCCGAAATTCACCTATCCAAGCAGTAGGGCAATCCAGGATGACTTCTGATTTCACTGCTTTCCTTTTTAGTAAAAACTCGTTTTTTTCCCCCCCGCAAGGGATTAGCGCAACCTCCGAGGACATCCCAAACAAGATGGAAGACCTGCGCTCCGAATGCAGCTCTGACTTTGGCGGGAAAGACTCCGTCACCAGCCCTGACGTGGAGGAAACGGGCCACGGTAAGAGGGCGGGCGGGCCGTCTTCGGGGGAAATCTGCCGCTGACTCAGATCCAGCCCCTGTGAACTGGGTTTGTGGAATCGTATCCTGGGGAGGTCTCTCCTTTGGACCTCCGTTTCCAGAATCTTCAGTCTAGTTCATAATCCCTTTTAGACCCTTTGGGCACACCCGTTCCCCAAAACCCCAGCCGTTGCGGCCAACAATAATAATTATGTGTCATCAAGTATATTCTGACTTGCAGCAACGCTCTCCAGGGTTATCCAGGTAGAGAGAACTCAGAGGTGGTTGATTGGGTGGTTGGTTGGTTGGTTTATTTATACAGTGGACCCTCATATCACAACCAGTTTGTTTAACAGGATCTCAGGATGGAAGATTGGTATAATGAACTTTGGGATATAGCTATAAATGACAAATTGTTCTGTAGCTTAAAAGTCAAACGAGGAGAAATGAAGAAGGACCCTTTTTTATGATATTTGGGGAAAATGTATAGACTTTGTATTAGTAGAAGGGAAAGGGAAAGATCCGAGGAATATTGCAACACAGTTCTGGAGAAGAGGACTCTTAAGAAGAATATCAAAACAACAGAAGATTGAGAAGAAAAGGAAGAATTCAGGAGGAACTGGATGGTCCCGGGTTGGGGTGGGGTTGCACTATTATTGTTGTTTCTTTGTTTGTTTTACAGAAATCTTTAATAAAAAAATAAATTTAAAAAGAAGAAGAAGAAAATCCGCTTTAGCAGGCATGTCCAAACTTCGGTCCTCCAGATGTTTTGGACCGCAACTCCCACAGTCCTTTGTCCTTGGCCATCTGAGCTTAGAATTCTGGGAGTTGTGGTCCAAAACATCAGGAGGGACGAAGTTTGGACATGCCTAGCTTAAAGGGAAAAAAATCCGGAGATAGGCAGTGGTGGCGAACCTTCGGCACTCCGGATGTTTTGGACCACAACTCCCAGAATTCCAAGCCTGTGTTGCCGGTGACAAAGGGCTGGGGGAGCCGTAGTCCGAAACATCCGTTGTGCTGAAGGTTCACCACCACTGGCCTATATGAGGGTCCTCCGTATGAGAAATTTTAAGAAGAAGAATGAGCCAGTTGGGTGCGAGATGAAACGTTTTGATTCCTCTCCGAGAACTCCCGGATTGGAGACGCAAACATCCGCAGCGGATCCATGCATTGTCAATCGATTCAGAGATGGTTCCTTCTTGTCGTTCAGGCGCCAGTCAGCTGACCTCTCCTCCCTCTCAAGCCGAGTCCCTGCTGGCCATGTTCGACCCGTTGTCCTCCCACGAAGGTAAATCCCTCTCACCGAGCGTGGCTGTCTCCGGAGTCCCCGTGGCGCTCTCGGAGTGGGAACGGGCGTGAGAGAACAGCCCCGGGCGCCGCGCTCACGCTCCCCCTTTTCCCCTCCAGCCGTCGTGCGGCCGAAGGTCCACTACGCCCGACCCTCGCACCCGCCTCCCGACCCTCCGATCCTGGAAGGGGCCTTGGGAGGCCACGAGGCCCGGCTGCCCGCCTTCGGCTCCCACGCCGCCGCCACTGCCACCGCCCTCATGGACTCCGAAGCCCTCCGGCAGCGCTACTCCTACCCCGAACGGCTGGTGAGAAGCCGAAGCTCCGATATTGTCTCCTCCGCTCGGCGCCCCATGAGCGACCCCGGGTGGAACAGGCGGGCCGGCCATGAGGAGAGGGAGCTCTCGGCCCCCGGGGGCAACCCCCTGTCCTCGTCTTCCTCTCCTAGCAAGGATTCCTGTAGAGGAGAGGTAAGGAGAGGTGCGCGCCGGGCCGCGGAAGGGGCGTTGGCGCGACTCTTTTAACGAACGCTCGGCTCTTCTCTCTGATTGAGTGGCGGCCCGAATCCTGCCGGGTTCATTGGGGCTCTCAGGCACGTCCAAACTTCGGCCCTCCTGATGTTTTGGACCACAACTCCCAGAATTCCAAGCCTGTATTTCCAATGGCAAAGGACTGTGGGAGTTGCGGCCCAAAACATCTGGCGGGCCGAAGTTTGGATATGCCTGGTCTATTCTGATAGGGACTAGCTTGGCTCAGCCCTACCATTAGATCAAGCATGTCCAGACTTCGGCCCTCCTGATGTTTTGGACCACGACTCCCAGAATTCCAAGCCTGTATTTCCAATGGCAAAGGACTGTGGGAGTGGTGGTCTAAAACATCAGGAGGGCCAAAGTTTGGACATACCTGGTGTATTCAGATAGGGACTAGCTTGGCTCAGCCCTACCATTAGATCAAGCATGTCCAGACTTCAGCCCTCCTGATGTTTTGGACCACGACTCCCAGAATTCCAAGCCTGTATTTCCAATGGCAAAGGACTGTGGGAGTGGTGGTCTAAAACATCAGGAGGGCCGAAGTTTGGACATACCTGGTTTAGATCCTGCCCAGTGCTTGGTAGCATCAATGGATTGTATGGATTCAAATCAATTAGGTTTTTTTTTAAAGATCTGCTTGATTTTATCCACCCTGCCTCGCCGTTGACCTCCGACCCCGACCCCGACCCCCCTTGGTTTCTCCGTAACAGGCCGAGGAACGGAAAGACAGCGACGATGAAAAGTCGGACCGGAACAAACCGTGGTGGCGGAAACGTTTCGTGTCGGCGATGCCGAAAGGTGACGTTTTTACGCCTTTTGCTTCTCATGCCTTTTTTTTTTTACACGTGTCGAATAGCCGAACGGTTGCGAAGCTACGACTTAAAATATCCCTTCGTCTGACCGTGGCTCCCTTTCTCAATCCTCAGCTCCGATCCCGTTTAGGAAAAAGGAAAAACAGGACAAGGACAAAGATATGTTCATGCCCGACATCTATGCCTCTCTTCAAGGTGTGTCCCCGGTGCTTTCGCCTTCTCCTGACTCCTGCCTTTTCCCCTCTGACGACGTTGAGCTGGAAATTTGGAAACAGGCTTGTCTTTCTTTCTCTCTTTTTTATTTTTGTGTGAGGGCACATTATTTATTTATTTATTTATTTATTTATACATACATACATACATACATACATACATACATACATACATACATACATACATACATACATACATACATACATACATACATACGGTTTATATATCGCTCCATCTGACCAAAGGTCTCTCTCTTAGCAACACTTTTTCAAACCTCTCCCTGTAACTAAAGGGAGAAAAATACGCCGCCACGCTGCGCGTGATGCTTGTAGAGAGTTCTGGTCCCTTCTTGGGACTCAACGCTGTGGATTCCCTGTGTTTATTTAAACAGTTTGTGTGTCCTTTCCCCCCCCCTTCCATCTCTCTCTCTCTCTCTCTCGGCTCTCAGATGATACCAGCCCCAGGCTGAGCGCTCAGGCCCAAGCAGCAGAAGACATCCTAGACAAATACAGGAATGCGATTAAGCGCACCAGCCCCAACGAGGGGGGCGCGGTGAACTACGACAGCACAGGTGAGCTCCCGTTCCCACCCGCTGCCGCCGCCCCCCCAGCACAACCACAATCCGTCTCTTAGAAAGCAGAGGTTGAACATAAATAGCTGTCGACTTTAATGTTCGATCACACGCCTCTCCTGCAGTTATAGATCCATCCCTCGGTCCCTCCGGGAGTCTGAGAGACAGCGCCGCGCACCCTGCAGCACTTAGAGCCCTCGATTGCCACTTTGGGGTATTCGGGCGCTAGTCCTCATGGAATCAGGAAACGGAGCCAGTAAAATTCACTGGCTGACCTGGGGCTGCAGGTTTTCTCTCGTAGCCTGTCCTACCTGGCCGGGCTGTTGTGGATAAAAGGAGGAGGCAAAGAGGCAAGCGTCTGTCAGAGAAAAGACAGAAACGTAACGGAGGCACGTAAATAATATTTCATCTGTCTGAGCATAAAGATCTGCTAAAAGGGCTCGTTCTGGGTCCTTTTGAGAGCTCTGTGTGTGTGTGTGTGTGTGTGTGTGTGTGTGTGTGTGTGTGTGTGTGTGTGTGTGTGTGTGCCTGTGCCTTCTCATTTGCAAACCACTCCAGTATTCCTGCCAAGAAAACTCCATGGACGTGGGGGTCATGAAGAGTCGGTCGCGACTGTAACAGCACAGCACAACACAACACACACACACAGACACACACACACACACACACACACAGAGTTGTGTACTGCCTCCTTCCCCTTAGAGACCCAGTGACCCCCTGCCCTGGGAAAGACTATTCAGTCCGTCCAGATTTCCGTAGCTTTGAAGACGGGTCCTTTATCTTGGCCTGCTGGCCCGTGGGTTTTATTTGGAACCATTTCCAAACCCTTGACGCTGCTCTCAAGTCGGTTTTGAGGAGCCATCCGCGGCGACGACCACGCCGTTTTGAGATCCTTAGATCCTTGTGTCTGTGTTAGAATCATTTCCACCCCCGGAGACGTACATTAAGTAAACGCAGCTACTCCCCGACTGTCAACCACGGTTGTTCCCTTTGTCGGGCGGGGTTTTAGATGCCGTCGGCGACGGGGAGAGCGTCCACGATTTCCCACGGGACGACGCCTTGCAGAACATGTCTGCCGACGACCTCCCGGACTCCGCCAGCCAAGCCGCGCAGCCCCAGGATTCTGCTTTCTCTTACAGGTGACCGGTGTGTGTGTGTGTGTGTGTGTGTGTGTGTGTGTGTGTGTGTGTGTGTGTGTGTGTGTGTGTGTGTGTGTGTGTGTGTGTGACATGCATTTCCCAAACATGGGGAGGGGGGAGGACTTAGGACCATGGAAGGGGAGGGGGCCAAAGAGAGTTGAGGAATTCTGAATTTAGTGAAAGGGGGTCGTGGCCATCTTTCCTTCCAGCGGCCGGCGTCTGCTTCCGCCCACGCATGCGCCAACCAGCTGATCGTCTGCACTAGCTTATCAGCTGGGCGGCGGCGCATGCCCCGTCTTGAGTCTTCCGGCCAAGGCTTAGGTCGTGGGGCAAATGGTTCAGGTCCAAAGCTGGGCACTCTGGCCCAAAGACTTGCCAATGTTTTTTTTAATTATTTAAAATACTTCTGCCTCTCCCCCCCCTTTCCTCCTACCAAAAGGACCCGACATCCCCGGTGCACGGAGAAAGGTTTCATTTGTAAGCTGCGGCTCCTCGAAGGATCCATCCGGCAATTCATGTCCACAGTGGGCTGGTTAGGGATGCTGCTCCTTCTTTTCAGCCCCAATCGGCTGTATTTTCTTTTTAAAATATTGCTCTTTATAACAGTCGCCGTTCCTTTGCTGTAGCACGGCCTTAAGAGCACGGAGGCCCCTGTTCTGACCCACGCTGAGCCATGAATGCGTGCGCACACACCCGGGGGAAACCTTGGGCCAGGAATATGTTTGGGGGGGGTCTGATCCGCCTCGCAGGGTCGTGGTGAGGAGCAAGGAACCAGGGTGGAGAGCAAAGCTGGGACTTGCCGGAAGCGCAGGAGGGGGCAAAGGTCACGCGATATTCAGGATATTTCAGCCGTTCCGATCCCAAGCCCCGCTGGAGGCTCAAAGAGTTGACGTTCTCTGCAGGGACGCCAAGAAGAAGCTACGGCTGGCACTCTGTTCGGCGGACTCGGTGACCTTCCCCATGTTGTCGCACTCCACGCGGAACGGCCTCCCTGACCATACGGACCCGGAAGGTACTCCCCAAGGCCCTTGGCCCCTGGTTTCCAAACGTCTGGTACTTGGACCGCAGCATCTTCCTGCTCTCAATTCCCTCTGTTTGTTCGTTTATTATTGTTTATTATTGTTGTTTGTTTATTATTTATTATTTGTTTATTATTGTTCTGTTCTGGCACTCCCCCCCCCCCGAAAAAGGACCCCAGGCGGCTTTAGAGAGGGTTTAAGGAGCCTCGTGGCACAGTGGTTAAATGCCTGCCCTGCAGCTAAAACTGTGCTCACGACCTGGGGTTCAATCCCAGGTAGCCGGCTCAAGGTTCACTCAGCCTTCCATCCTTCCGAGGTCGGTTAAATGAGTACCCAGCTTGCTGGGGGGGGGCAATGTGTAGCCTGCACACTGTAATTAAAATTGTAAACCACCCAGAGACTACTTAAAGTGGGGCGGTATATAAGCAGAACACTTTGCTTTTAATGAGGCATGAGAATGAGCATGGGAGGGGGATACGTGAAAAAAAAGGCTAATATTTGTAGTGTCAGTAAGTGACGTCCAGAGCGGTACCCTTTGGAAGAGAAAGCAAATACATCTGATTACAGGGAAACTCGGTCAGCATCACCCCTTCCTTCATCCTTGTTGCAGGCAGAGCTCTGTCGCACACGTGTGGCCACCGGCCGGCTCCTTGCCCCCGTGACCGCCGGCCTCTTATTTCCAAATAAGAGATAATGGAAACTTTACCCTCTAACGAATCATATGAGTTTCCTTCCATTTCTTATGTGGAAATTGTTTTTGATGCACGTGTTATTTTGGTTGGAGAGCATGCTTCCAGGATGGATTGTGCTAATAAACCAAGGTGCTACTGTATTTGTACACTTGTTATCTTGAGCTTTTGATATCAACAGTGTAGACTGCTTCGGGGTCCTTGGTCAGGTGGAAGGCGGAGTAAAATAATGCTCTGTGTGCCTCAGTTTAAAAAGGATGTTGACAATCATGAACGGGTCCAGAGGAGGGCGACCAGGATGATTGAGGTTTCTGGAGGAAATGTCTTACGAGGAGCGGCTTAGGGAACTGGGAATGTTTAGCCTCTCTAAAAGAAGACTGAGAGGGGATATGATAGCTATGTTTAAATATTTGAAATGATGTCCTATTGAAGAGGGAACAGGTTTGTTTTCCATGGCTCCAGAGACTAGGACTCGGGGCAATGGTTTCAAACTACAGGAAAAGAGATTCCATTTGAACATTAGGAAGAACTTCATGACAGTTAGAGCTGTTCAGCAGTGGAATAATATGCTGCCACAAAGGAGGGTGGTTGAGTCTCCTTCCTTGGAGGTTTTTAAGCAGAGGCTGGATGGCCACCTGTCAGAAATATTGTGATGGGGGTTCCTGCACGGCAGGGGGTTGGACTAGATGGCCCTTGAGGTCTCTTCCAACTCTAGGATTCTATGATTCCAACTCCATGGTTATATGACTTTTTTTAAAAAAAAAGATTGTGATATGCCTTCTGAGGGATGCTTTTTGTAAGGAAAGGAAGGAGGGAGGGAGGGAGGAAGGAGCTGATGATGGAGGTTGGTGGAGTCTCCTTCTTTGGAGGTTTTGAAGCAGAGGCTGGGTGGCCATCTGTCGGGAGCACTGGGATGGGGGTTCCTGCACGGCAGGGGGTTGGACTGGATGGCCCTCGAGCTCTCTTCTTCCAACTCTATTAAGAGTCTATGTTTCTATGAAATGAAAGGCTTCAGATAAAGAGAGATCCGCGGGGCGAGTTCATCCTCTCCCGTTGTGTTTGCTTCCCTCTGGGTCGGCGCAGACAACGAGATCATCTGCTTCCTCAAAGTCCAGCTGGCGGAGGCCATCAACCTCCAGGACAAGAACGTGATCGCCCAGCTGCAAGAGACGATGCGTTGCGTGGCCCGTTTGGACAACAGGATTTGCTCTAAACTCCTGGCTGCCATCGCTGAGGATTACCGGTAAGGATTCCTTCTCCCGGGGGTTCCATCCCAGGGTAGCCGGCTCGAGGTTCACTCAGGCTTCCATCCTTCTGAGGTTGGTAAAATGAGTACCCAGCTTGCTGGGCGTGTGTGTGTTTGTGTGTGTGTGTGTGTGTGTGTGTGTGTGTGTGTGTGTGTGTGTGTGTGTGTGTTTGTGTGTGTGTGCAGCAGGTTCACTCAGCCTTCTATCCTTCCGAGGTTGGTAAAATGAGTACCCAGCTTGCTGGGCGTGTGTGTGTGTTTGTGTGTGTGTGTGTGCATGCGTGCGTGCATGCAACAGGTTCACTCAGCCTTCCATCCTTCCGAGGTTGGTAAAATGAGTACCCAGCTTGCTGTGTGTGTGTGTGTGTGTGTGTGTGTGTGTGTGTGTGTGTGTGTGTGTGTGTGTGTGTGTGTGTGTGTGTGTGTGTGTGTGTGTGCAACAGGTTCACTCAGCCTTCCATCCTTTCAAGGTTGGTAAAATGAGTACCCGGCTTGCAGGGTGTGTGTGTCTGTGTGTGTCTCTGTGTTGTGTGCACGCGCATGCGTGCAACGCGTAGCCTGCATAAATAAATTGTAAACCACTCAGAGAGTGCTGGAAGCGTTACAGGGTGGTATATAAGCAAGAACACTTTTTCTTTTGCTTTATGTTTGGGGTGGGATAAGGCGGCCACCTCTTGTGGCCCAGAGGCTTTAAAACAGCTACGTGAGAATCTCTTAACACCCAGCTCCAAAAGACCCATGGCGGATTTGGGCCTCTGGGTGTCTCTGAACTCCTGGGACGAGATATACTGCATCAAGGATGCACAGCAGGAAATTTGAGTTTGCTCTTAGTAAACTGGAAGAAGGCATGCCGGGTTTAGGATTTTTTTAAAGCTTGGCCCATGCAGAGTTGTGGCATTTGGTACTTCCTTCATTGATACGTCTCCTTTCCCCCCGGGGGGGCGGGGATGGGACGGGACCAAGGGCAGCTCACAACAGTTAAAACCATAGAATAATAACGGGCTTAAAACGCCATGCAACACTATGTACAGTAGGACCCTGGTATCCACTGGGGATTGGTTCCAGGCCTTCTCGTGGATAACAGAAACCACGGATAAGAGAGAATGCCAATTCCCCCCCCCCAAAAAAAACTGATGTTCTGTGACAGTAGCTTGCTTCGCGGCTGCTGTTTTATGATACTAGTTTGCTTTACCGCTGCTGTTTTGCAACAGTAGCTTGCTTTACGGCTGCTGTTTGTGATGGTAGCTTGCTTTCCGGCTGCTGAATTATATATTTATTTTCCCTCTTCCAACCATGGACAACTGAATCCGGTGGTTAATGAATCAGCGGATACGGGGGTCCTACTGTGTTTTTAAAAAAACCCAGTTTACTTGCTTGCTGTGGGGTGGATCCTGGATTTGACTCCTTCCCGTTTCCACCGGGTTATCCAGAGAAAGCAACCTCAAAAAAAGTCACCTAACATGAAGGTTATTTGTCCGATTCCTCCACGTTGGCGGCAGCCCTTCCGAGAGCTCCAGGCGAAAGGGCTCGGCTAGCGATCAGCGTTGGAGGTTGTGCCTTCCGGATTCCCCCCCATTCCCCCTCCTCTGAACATCCTGCTTTCGTTCTTTGCTCCAGGAAACGGGCCCCCTACATCGCGTACCTGACCCGGTGCCGCCAGGGCCTCCAGACCACCCAGGCCCACCTGGAGCGGCTGCTGCAACGAGTCCTGAGAGACAAAGAGGTAGCCAACCGGTACTTCACCACCGTCTGTGTCCGGTTGCTCCTGGAGAGCAGAGAGGCCAAGATCCGGGATTTCATCCAAGGTAAGCCCCGAAGCCCCCCTTTGGGCTCGGGAGCAAGAGGCGTCGGGCATCCGGAAGGCCAAGCCCTGGGTTCGAATCTCTCGGCTCAGCTTCGGCACTTCCTGGGAGTTTTCTTGGCCCACAGGGGAGTCCCGGTCTGACTCCCCTGCCGAAAAGAGCGAGGGGGAAAGCGTCTGTCCTCTTTTGCTTAAAGCAGGCACGTCCAAACTTTGGCCCTCCTGATGTTTTGGACCACAACTCCCAGAATTCCAAGCTTAGATTTCCAATGGCAAAGGACTGTGGGAGTTGTGGTCCAAAACATCTGGAGGGCCGAAGCTTGGACGTGCCTGGCTTAAAGGCTGGGAAAAGACGGAATAAAGTCCCTCTGATTTGGGCGACGCATTTCCCTCCTCTTCTTTTGCTTTTTGCAACCATCTAGCGAAAAAGCTACTCTGGGCGGTTTACAAACATATACGAAATATAAAAAACAGATTAAGCAACTTAAAATAGTAAACAGAAAGTAATCCATCAAACCCAATAAGCAAACCATCATAATAAAAAGAACAAATAAACAAGCAAGCACAAGTGCAATAAATCAGAATGGTTCGACAGTTCAAAATAAGAACAAATGGGGAGGGGGAAATAAGTAGTAGAAAATTATCATAAGGCGGGGGGAAATGACAGCGTCCGATTTATATAAGTTGGTTGAAAGAGAATAATCAGGGAAGGGCAACAAATAAATAGTGAAGTGCCATCTGGTTTTAACTTTGTATAGCGTGATTTATTTGTCTTGTTTTATCAGTCATTGTAATTTCTGTTGGCTATTGTAGCCTTGTGTAAGCCGCTTAGAGTACATAGTAGATAAGCAGGGTATAAATTCAACAAATAAATAAATAAATAAATAAACCTATAAAAGCGAGGTTCAGGAGAGAATCGATCTCGCCGCAAGCGGGCAGCCTCTTCCTTCCTTCCTTCCCGCCACTCCGCCACCCCTCCTGCACACCGCAATTCTCCCTTTCTCCGCTTGCTTCCGCAGACTTCCAGAAGCTGACGGCAGCCGACGACAAGACGGCCCAGGTGGAGGATTTCCTCCAGTTCCTGTACGGGGCGATGGCCCAGGACGTCATCTGGCAGAACGCCAGCGAGGAGCAGCTCCAGGACGCGCAGCTGGCCATCGAGCGCAGCGTCATGAACCGCATCTTCAAGCTGGCTTTTTACCCCAACCAGGACGGGGACATCCTGCGGGACCAGTGAGTTAACGGGCGCCCCCTGCGGTGGCCCCGGGTCCCTGTCCCTGGATCTCTTGCGATCCGAGCTGGAGGTTGCAATGGCCTCCTCTGGTTTTCAGCCACCTCGGACGGTGCCCTTCGACATGTTCATTTACCGTATATACTCGAGTATAAGTCGACCCGAGTATAAGCCGGGGGCCCTAATTTAAACCCCCAAAAAACTGGGAAAATGTGTTGACTCAAGTTTAAGCCTAGGGTGGGAAATGCAGCAGGGACTGGCAGCTCTTCCTTTGTGAGCTGGATGTGTGTGTGTGTGATGTTTAAAATGACTTTGAGCCACCGAGGCAAGTGCTTGAGTTGGTGGCTAAAAGTCATTTTAAACATTGTTTTAAAATGACCTTTTAAAAAGTCATTTTAAACATGGGGGGGGGGGGTCAGGAGAAGTGGCGCACAATGTTTAAAATGACTTTTAGCCACTGACCCAAACTTGCCTCAGTGGCTAAAAGTATTGACCCGCATATAAGCCGAGGACCCCTTTTTTTCAGCCCAAAATTAGGGCTGAAAAACTAGACTTATACTCGAGTATATATAGTATTTATTTATTTGTTTGTTATATTTATATACCGTCCGTCTTCCGGATGGAACTCTGGGCGGTTTACAGTTAAAATAAAACAACAGAAAGGAAAACAAGCAGCAAGAATAGCAATAAAATAAGGACGGAGGACAACGGGTAGCCAATGCAGGTGAGCCAGCACTGGGGTGATGTGCTCGAATCTACGAGCACCCACCACCAGCCTGGCCCCCACATTCTGCACCCGCTGGAGCCTCCGGATCAGGGTCAAGGGCAACCCCACGGAGAGGGCATTGCAGTAGTCGATCCTCGAAATCACGAGGGCCTGCACGACTGTCCTCAGGGAGGACTCATCAAGGTACTGTCGGATCTGGGCGCGATCCTGCAGAGATAAAATGTTAAAATGTCTGGGAATGTTGAAGCGGTGGAAAACAACTTGGGAGAAAAATGAAAAATATATGTATGTTTTCTGGAAACGCGACCTCTCTAGGTAGAAAGGACTCGAGCCGTGTGGCCGTCACAAAACACAATTGTAAAAATAGGTTACAGGCGATGCCTTCGTAGGCCACTATTAAAAATTTTTAAAAAAAGGAACATGGCAAGCTTTCGAGTGCTTGCAGTGTCAGGCAGATGGACTTTGAGGTGCTCTGAGACCTAGGAAGGTCTCTCTATTTATTTCAATTTAAAATATTCCTCTCCCGCCTTTGTCCTTAAAAGTTAGACCCAAGGCAGCTTGCGTCCTTAAAAAGACAAGCCTCTAATCTACCACTTGGCTTAAGGGGCGGCCTTCCATGCCAGAAAAGCTGCTTGTCTTTCCTGCTGATACAATGGGTTGACTTAAATTCAAACTGCCTTTTTAAAACCCTTCCCTTAATTTGGAGAAACTCGTGGTTATCCTTAACGGGCTCTTCCCAAAACCAGGTGGTTATTTGTTGGTTTAAAATGCTTCTATATTCTCAGTCAGTCAGTGTTTCCCCTTTGGGGCATTTTACATTTTTTTTAAAGGAGTGAAATAAACCTTGCAATAAAACTAGTTTGGTTGGGTCAGTATGGACGCCTCCCAGTTAACGAAAGGCGGCGAATCCGCCGTAAAATTTAAGCTGTGAAAACAAAGCCAGGAAAGGCACGTGCAGGATCCGTCTGGAATACAACCCTCCGTGTCACACAGGTCTTTTCTCTCTCTCTCCTTAACCTCTCCTTTCTCCGTCCTATAGGCTTCTCCACGATCATATCCAAAGGCTATCCAAAGTGGTGACGGCAAACCATAAAGCCCTTCAGATCCCCGAGGTAACGAACCCCCAAAGCGGTGGAGACGGCGAACCTTTTGAGGGCTGGGAGAGTAAGAACAGACCAAAGAAAAATATTTTTTCACCCAGCGCGTTGTTAGTCTGTGGAACTCCCTGCCACAGGAGGTGGTGATGGCATCTGGCCTGGATGCCTTCCAAAGGGGATTGGACAGATTCCTGGAGGGAAAAGTCCATCCCAGGTGACAAACCATGATGGGGATGTGTCATCTCCAGGCTTAAAACCGGGGTCCTTCAAGGAGCAGATGCAGGGGAGTGGGATCAGGAGACAGAGATCTAGTCTCGTGTGTTCCTGGACACATTTGGTTGGGGCCACTGTGAGATCCAGGAAGCTGGACTAGATGGGCCTTTGGCCTGATCCAGCAGGGCTCTTCTTAGGTTCTTATGTTCTTTCCCCCCTAAGTTTTCTCGGCTCGGCGTACAACCGGAAGTCCTTTTTCCGTGCAGTGTTGAGGGAGGATCCCTCACCCGGTGCCTGCTGTTTTGAAGCAAGACCGCCATGTTTCGCGGGGGGGGGATTCCCTTCTGCTTCCACGTGACCTGCTCTTCCTTTCCCCTGCAGGTCTACCTGCGCGAAGCCCCGTGGCCGTCGGCCCAGTCTGAAATCCGCACCATCAGCGCCTACAAGACCCCCCGGGACAAGCTGCAGTGCGTCTTAAGAATGTGCTCCACCATCATGAACCTGCTGAGCCTAGCAAATGAGGACTCGGTTCCCGGGGCAGACGATTTTGTTCCTGTCCTTGTGTTTGTTCTTATAAAGGTAAGGGGCAACTCCCAAACCCGGGCGGATTTCAGCAGGATCCCCTCTGCCCGCCGCTATTCTCGGTTTTAAATCTGTTTAATACCATAGGACAGGGGTGCCCAAACTTTTTGTAAGGAGGGCCAGATTTGGTGGCTGAGAATGTGTCAGGGGCCGGTTGCTCCCCAACCCTGCCACCCCACTGCAAGCCCCACCCACTTTCTTTTAAAAAAAACATGGGGTGAAGGAGGGGGAGGGAGGGGTGGGCCAGCCAGCCGTGGGCCACTCAGAATGGCCTGGCGGGCCGGATTTGGCCCCCGGGCCGGACTTTGGGCAGGCCTGCCATAGGACAACCCACCCACCCCTTATCCACGGAGTGAGTATCTGCTAATTCACATATCCATAATCTGAAAATATTGAACACGTTAAAAGAAAAATCTTTCCACCCGTCCCTCTCTCCAGTCGCCATGAAATTACCCAAACTACCCCCCCACCAAAAGAGGGAGCCAGACTGTTTTGTATTCTTATTCTGATATAATGGACCCTTGTGTAACAAATGGTTAAAATTTGTACAACATAACAAATTCCAGAGATAGGGAAAATATGCTTAACAGAATCTCCTGTGGGGCAAATCCGTACAACATAAAAACGGGATCACTCCGTTTTCAAGGCAAATTTGTATAAAGGAAAAATTGCTTAACGTAATTTCATTTGGAACGAATTAATTCCTTTATACAAGGTGCCACTGTAATATTATCTCTCATTACTGTAAGCCGCCTTGGGTCCTTTTCCAAGGAGAAAGGCGGGGTAAAAATACTCTAAAATAAAATAAATAAAATATATAAATAATACATAGTGAAAAGATATTTTAGCATGCTTGCTGTGGGCAGGGCCCCCTTATCAACGGGATTGGCACCTGCAGGCCTCTTCAGTCTGAGAATATTGAAAATATTGTTTAAAAAGAACGAGAAACACACATTTTCACTGTGGATTTACCAGAACTGCCCACTAGGAGGAGTTAGAGACCATGGTATGTATTCTTGTTGAAGAATAAATAGCACGGTCTCTCTGGCGCCTCCTAGTGGCCGGTTCTGGTGATACATGGCGAAATCAGGTATAGTTGCTCTTATCTGCTGTTTTCAGCATATGCAGGGAAGAGGAGGAGGAAGAGGAGGGCTTGAAACCCCATGGATCCAGGGATCCTACTGCGCCTCTTCTTTCTCCCCCCCAGGCCAATCCACCTTGCTTACTGTCCACCGTCCAATACATCAGTAGCTTCTACGCCAACTGCCTGACCGGGGAGGAATCGTACTGGTGGATGCAGTTCACGGCTGCCGTGGAGTTCATTAAGACGATCGACGAACGCAAGTGACCGGCACCTTTCTGAACCGCTCGGAGAAAAAAAAGGACCTTTACGAATGTACCACGTCGACTGTTTTCTCACCCCACGCCTTTCGCAGGCCCTAAAGAGAGAGTTTAAACAAAAAAAATAGAAGAAGAAAAAGAACAAGATTTTTGTATGTAAATACTGTACAACGTCCAGGGATTTTAAAAGCAAACCTTTACTAATCAGACTAATTCCAGTAGGGCGATTTGGGGGTATTGTTGAGTTGTATGTGTGTGTGAGTCTCTCTCCCTATCTGTCTGTCTGTCTGTCTCTCTCTCTCTCTCTCTCTCTCTGTGTGCCCTTTTTTAAAATTCCTCTCCCCCTCAGAAACTAGCACTGTGTCAAACCGTAAATTTAAAAAGGGACCACTTTGTGAGACGCTACCACAGAACGGCCAGGTGTTTTGTTATAGTTTTCCTCTCTGCTGCCACCACGTATATTTCTAACCCTTCCATTCATGTTATCATCTTTTATTAATACTTGAGGGGCGGGGGAGACATAAAACCCCAGGAACTGGCAACAGGAAGCCAGCTTTTCCTAGGGATCCTTAGTTACCTAACCCTTAAAATGCTTCTTTTTCTCGGCAAGAGACATGCAAGGGAATTGGCTGCAGCCCGGAATCACGAGCGAACCGTGTAAATAGAAAAAAACCGTCGCAATACGCCTAACAGACCTCTGCCGCTGTTGGCCTTTTGAGGCTGCCTTTCGGGCAGCGAGCGTGCGTGTATGTGCGTGCGTGTGTGCGTGCATGTGGGGGGGGGAGAGAGAGAGACACCCCCTACCCACCCACCCACCCCATGCAACCCACCGCCGTGACATTTAAGCTAGACTTGGGGGGTGGTGGTTAGGAAAAGGCCCAGTGCTCCAGTATTTATTAAAATGTAAATGCTTTCGGGACATTTAGGGATGGCTAAACTGGAAAAGTTTCACGGGGCTTCTTTTTTTTGGCGTATATTTTGTTTGTTTTAAATTTGGGGGAAACGGAGCTTTCAAAGCCTCCATGTATTGCACAGAAAGCGGCGATGCTTGGGGGATTTATAAAGAGGGGGTTTGTTTTGGGGAAGAAAAGGTCTAATATAAAACAAATGCACCCATACCGTGTTAACGTTTTTTTCCCCCCACCCCACCCCACCCCTTTCCCCCTTTCTGAAATACTGTGTATATTGTACAAACCCCAAACCGCGATTTTTTTCCTTACAAAACCAGAAACTGTAATATATATTTTGATTATTCATATTAAAAACGTACGCTCGGGGGCTGCGTGGAGTGTTTCTCACCTCTTCCCTCGCGTCGGACCTCGCCGGTCCCTTTCGGACCGCGTTTGGGCTGGTGGCACTTTTGTTTTTCAGCCGAAGAGGGTAAAATTTGGGGTGGGTGGTGGGTGGGAGGAAAATTGTTTGCGGATCTCAGAAAAAGACCCTTGCATCACAAGGCTGTAGACCTCCCCGGTATTGCTGGACATGGTACCTGTTTTTCCAAGCTCACTACATCCGAAAGGGTGGCTTCAGGAGATGTAGTCCCAGAGCATTTAGGGGTGGGGGTTGCAGCGTTGATGAATCGCTGCTGTTAATCTAGTGAAGAGTTGGGGTCCCAGCCCAGCAGACTGGCTCCCTTTTCGATATAGAATGAGGTGGCTGTGAATGGCATTGACACCACGGAGCAGATTTGCATTGCAAAGGAATCGAGTCCAGGGGAACCGACTAAATCCCCCAACGGGGAATTGTGTACCTGTGTAGTCTATAGGAGGGAACCCAGGATGGTTGAAGTATCAAGCGGGTATAACTAGATAGGAAAATTTTGAAGAGCAGAAAGCTTCCTTCCTTCCTTCCTTCCTTCCTTGTTTCCTTCTTTCCTTCCTTCATTCCTTCCTTCCTTTCTTTCAAAATCAGCTCCTTCCTTCCTTCCTGTCTTTCTTTCCTTCCCTTTCTTTCTTTGTTTCCTTCCTTCCTTCCTTCCTCCCTCCCTCCCTCCCTCCCTCCCTCCCTCTTCCTTCCTTCCTTTCTTTCTTTCTTTTCTTCCTTCCTTCCTTCCTCAACAATCCTAACCTTCCTTCCTTCCTTCCTTTCTTTCCTTCCTTCCTTCCTTTCTTCCTTCCTTCCTTCCTTCCTTCCTTCCTTCCTTTCTCAACAATCCTAACCTTTCTTTCTTTCTTTCTTTCTTTCTTTCTTTCTTTCTTTCTTTCTTTCTTTCTTTCTTTCTTTCTTTCTTTCTTTCTTTCTTTCTTTCTTTCTTTATTTATTTATTTCCCTGCTTTGCTCTCGTCTCATCCTGTGTTCCCAGGCCAGTATATTTGGTAGCTACCAGCAGTACCCCTCCACCGTCTCCACAGGCAGCAACAAGAGGGCCTCATTCTATGTTGCAAATCCTAGTGTTACGTTCTGCTGACGGGGGCCGTTTAACGATGCACGTTTAAAGATGCTCGAACGGCCTAGCAAGTGTGTTAGAGGGGTCGTGGTCCCCAGGAGGTACACAAGAGCCTGAGATTTAAAAGAAGAAGAAGAAAGAAAATCTTCCTAGGAGAGAGGTGTGGGGTGACGCTTACCTGTTGAACTTCAGCCCGTCGGCCAGCCACTGCCCGGCCAGCCCTCGTGTTGGCTTGGTGTCTCTGTAGTGACATCTTGTGGCCAAAGTGCTCAAACGCGCCCTTGGACAGCCCTTGCAAAGGAAAAGGAGGCTGGAAGGTTTATTTACCGTATTTATTAAGTTCCCCTTGAATTTTTGGGCCATTATGGCAAAATGATGCCCTGTGCGTGACGGGCGGGGTGGTCACATTTTATTTATTTATTTATTTATTTATTTATTGAATTTATCCGGGGGACTTTGGCATTTTTGGACCACAACCCCCAGAATCCCCTCAATGCCGGGAATCAAAGTCCAAGAAGAAACATTTCCAGTGGCTCAGGTTTGCTGCTGAACTTAAGAAAGTTTCATAATAATAATAATAATAATAATAATAATAATAATAATAATAATAATAATAATAATAATAATAAATACCGGGGAAACCCTGTAAATTAGGGTCGCCATAAGACGGAATCAACCTTGTCCAACCGTTAGTTATTATCTTTTTCCAGTCTGAGCCTCTCATCCCAGGTCGCACATCCCTGTAGCCGGAGACCTCAACCCACAGACCTCTCCAACCAGGGGATAATGGGATTTGTTGCCCAGCATGGGGATAATGGGATTTGTTGTCCGAAAGTCGAATTTCTCAACCGTTTCCATCCTGGAGCAAGGAACGCCTGTTAATAGGTGTGTTTTGTCTGATTCCTCGTCTCGTTCCGCACCGGGCAGCTTTTGGGGGGGCCTCACCTCTGCATCCTTTCATTTATCCCGGGACGACGTTCTTTTGGAAAACGAGGCCGGCGTGAGGCCACTTTTGTCCCCGGGTTGGCTCTGCGTGATTGACCTTGAATCTCTCTCTGATGGTGCCCGCATTCGTTATTCCCTGGAAGACGGCGTTGGGGGACTCTTCCATCATTAAGTGGATTTACCGCAATTTCCTTCTGTGTTCTCTCCAAGGGATGGTGTTATGAGAGGCACATTAAATCTCCATTAATACCTCATTATCCCACTGATAAGATTACCATGATAATGAGGCAGAAATTCTAATTGTCTCCCACTTCTTATTGTGCCTTTCATTAAATCTTATACCTGGAAGCGTGAATTTTGGGACGGGGAGGGATGGTCTTGAGCCAACAAGGCCTAGAGAGAGAGAGAGAGAGAGAGAGAGAGAGAGAGAGAGAGAGAGAGAGAGAGAGAGAGGACTGGAGTTACACCACTCTTGGGGCAAAGGGAGGCCGAGAAAATACGCACCCGGGGGGGCACACAAACAATATGAGTAGATACTATGGGACCCCTTTCTTGAACAGCTTTAATGGTAGATTACATGTCCTAAGGCTCTGTTGTCCCTCTCTCCCTCCCTCCCTCCCTCCTTCCTTCCTTCCTTCCTTCCTTCCTTCCTTCCTTCCTTCCTTCTATTTCTTTCTTTCTTTCTTTCTTTCTTTCTTTCTTTCTTTCTTTCTTTCTTTCTTTCTTTCTTTCCTTCCCTCCTATTTCCTTCCTTCTTTCTTTTTTCTTTCTTTCTTTCTTTCTTCCTCTTTTCTTCTTTCTTCTTTCTTTCTTTCTTTCCTCTCCCTCTTCTCCTTCCTTCCTTCTTCTTTCCTTCCTTCCTTCCTTTTCCTTCTCTTTCCTTCCTTCCTCCTCCTCTCTTCTTCCTTCCTTCCTTCCTTCCTTCCTTCCTTTATTTCCTTCCTTCCTTCCTTCTTTCTTTCCTTCCTTCCTTCCCTCCCTCTCCTTCCTTCCTTCCTTCCTTCCTTCCTTCCTTCCTTCCCTCCCTCTTCTTCCTTCCTTCCTCCCTTCCTTCCTTCCTTCCTTCCTTCCTTCCTTCCTTTTCGCAAAGTGCCAATACAGCAATTTAACCTGGATACAGGGGGCTGTGAAGGGGTGATGTTTTTAAAAACTCTTTCGGGATCTGTTTTGCAAACCACCTTGCACGCCCATTCTCAGGAAAGGTGACACCGAAATGCAGGAAACCAGCAGAGAAAGAAAGAAATGAGCTGATTTGCACAGCCGGTCATAACATAAGTTGCTTTTCGTATTCTGCACGGGAGGAAATCGGGAAGACCTGGTGAGTCGCTTGCGTCAACGTTCGACCCAGCCTCTCTCCTTGTTTAAGAGAGGTTGGTCACGGATGCCCAAAATGGCCTTCAAGGTTCAGATGTGGCGGACGACATCTGCCCTCAAATGATGGGAGCTGTAGTCCAAATATCTTTAGTCAGTCTCAGGTCGGGAATGGCTTTTGAAGGTTACACCCCTCACATGGATTTCACAATGGTTCCCCTCCCGGGGCATTTTCTCCATCTGTCGCCCCCATCACCTGGCGGGCCGTACCTGGCCAACGCAGGTGTAGCCTGCTAAATGGGTCTACTCTACCGTCCAACCTGGCAGCCATCCGCTTCCCCGCACGGCGAAGCCGATTCGTTGGGTTGGGTTGGGGGGGGTTAATCAACATTCACCCGCCTTTCCAAGTTTTAAATGGAGCATTTGTTTAATTACGTACCAGTGGCCGCAATACATTCTGCCCATTATCTAAATCACTGTTTTATTTCCTGGATGTGGTTTCGAAATGGATAATGCCCGGCTTCCACACTCCAGCCTCGGCCTCATTAACAGAGGAGAGTTAATGAATATAAAAGCATAAAGGCTAATTACACTTTAATTTACAATCATGATCTCATTTTGGGACCGGAGGAGATCTGTTTTGAAAAACAGCTTGGGGGGGGAATATATATTTATATGTTTGGGGAAGTGGTATTAAAAGCCCCGGTGACAGGAGCGGACACTGATCTTCTCGCCTTCGATTAGGTCCTATTGGGAGGGGGTGGATGATGGGAGGCGGAGTGGCAGAGGCGAGGCGGTTTGCTGACCTTCAGGTGTTTTTGATGGGCCGAAGCAAACCAGTGGGGGGATTTGGAGTCTGCAAAGTGTTCTACTCCTGTGGTTCCCTTAAGGAGTCTGTCCATCTGTGTTTGGTCTTCCTCTTATCCTACTGACTCCCCCCCCCATCCCAGCATGATTTAGATTAAGGGGGTGATAAGCAACATGCAGTCTCTTGGCTAGGTGCCCCATCTGGACCCATCTGGACCCCTGGGGCCAGGCCAGCGCTCCCTTTTTATTATTATTTTTTAAAAATTATTTTTATTTTATTTTTATTGTTTGTTTGTTTGTTTACTCCGATCCCCAAAGGAACTTCCCCAGGCTCTGAGTTTCGTCTCTCCTCCCCTGCCCCTTCGCTCACATTTCTACACAGAGAGGACAATGCAATGCCCTTCCCGGCTGACTCCAAAGAGAAGCCGGCTGGCCATCTGCCTTGGGGAAATTTCCAGAAGTCAGCATTGCGGTGGCCTCGGGAGATTAAGTCAAGTGCACTTGGGAAGTGTGTCCGTTCGTGACAAATGGGCTGAGTCTCGTTCCAGGAGGCCAACCTGGGCCCTGAAGCATCCTGACCGGCCCTTCTAAATGCTGAGCCAGGCAGTATGTCCTACTCTCTCTCTGTTTCTCTCTCTCCCTCCCTTCCCCCTCTTTCTTTCTTTCTTTCTTTCTTTCTTTCTTTCTTTCTTTCTTTCTTTCTTTCTTTCTTTCTTTCTTTCTTTCTTTCTTTCTTTCTTTCTTTCTTTCCTTCCTTCCTTCCTTCCTTCCTTCCTTTCTCAACAATCCTAAATGTTCTTTCTTTTCTTCCTTCCTTCCTTCCTTCCTTCCTCAACAATCCTAACCTTCCTTCCTTCCTTCCTTCCTTCCTTTCTCAACAATCCTAAATGTTCTTTCTTTTCTTCCTTCCTTCCTTCCTCAACAATCCTAGCCTTCCTTCCTTCCTTCCTTCCTTCCTTCCTTCCTTCCTTCCTTCCTTCCTTCCTTCCTTCCTTCCTTCCTTCCTTTCTCAACAATCCTAAATGTTCTTTCTTTTCTTCCTTCCTTCCTTCCTTCCTCAACAATCCTAACTAACCTTCCTTCCTTCCTTCCTTCCTTCCTTCCTTCCTTCCTTCCTTCCTTCCTCAACAATCCTAACCTTTCTTTCTTTCTTTCTTTCTTTCTTTCTTTCTTTCTTTCTTTCTTTCTTTCTTTCTTTCTTTCTTTCTTTCTTCGATGCAGAGAACAAATTTTTCCAAACGTTCAGAACCAGGGGATGAAAAATTATATCGCTAGTTTAGTAAGGTGTACAGATCAAAATCCAGTTAACCAAATGTAGAACTGGATTGCTCAGTGGTTTAGGGATAAAGCGTTAGCCTCGAAGGTTGGAGGGCATGGGGTTGGGGGAGGCTGGTTCTGGATAGCTCAATCGCCTAGAACCCGTGGTTCTCAACTAGTGGGTCCCCAGATGTTCCTGGACTGCCACTCCCAGAAGCCTCCACCACGCGCTGTGCTGGAAGAGGTTTCTGGGAGTTGCAGTCCAGGAACATCTGGGGACCCACTGGTTGAGAACCACTGCTCTAGAGGCTGGACTTGATGGTCCACAGAGTCCCTTCCAGGCCTAAGATGATGATTGTGGTGGTGAGGATGATGATGATAAGGGCAGCTGTGCAGTGGGTTTCCTCCTCTGGAGGCCAGCCCTTCCTGTGATCGGCCGAATGCAGGCACGTCCAAACTTCGGCCCCTCAGATGTTTTGGACCGCAACTCCCACAGTCCTTTGCCATTGGAAATACAGGCTTGGAATTCTGGGAGTGGCGGTCCAAAACATCAGGAGGGCCGAGGTTTGGACAGGCCTGGCCTATTGCCTAATTACTCTGCAACGGTTTCATTTTCCCCAGGCAGGGCTTTAACCTTTAAAGCAGATCCGGGCACAAATCACCGGCGGGTGGCATCAGTTCTGATTACAGCGGACGCATTTCCTCGTCTCGAGACGTGCCTGCTCCCGGGCTCTGTATCGACCTGCACCGTGGTCCCCTCAGCACCTCGCAGGACCTTCAGAAGGCTTCCTCGTCCCGGCTGTCATTTGGTGGCAGTGGAAGGAGACACCGTGACTCTTAATAAACACATCAAACAGCCTGGGCATTGGTGGCGGCTAATTGAAAAAGCGTGCATGGGGGAATTAGAATGTGCCTTAGATTAAGACAGCGAGGACAAAAGACAGCGTGGTGCCTTCTTCACACAAGGAGGGGGGAAAAAGAGATAGATAAATAATACGATAATGATCCGGGCTGCGACTTATGATTGATCGGTTGATTGAATTGTAAAAAAAAAAAAGAAACACCTGAATTTTTAGGTGACAATCCTATATAAGAACATAAGAACATAAGAAGAGCCATGCTGGGTCAGGCCAAAGGACCATCTAGTCCAGCTTCCTGTATCTAGCTTGCTGGGGGGGGGGGGGGAATGTGTAGCCTGCATAATTAAACTGTAAACCACCCAGAGACTACTTGAAGTGGTATGGGGGGCGGTATATAATAAGCAGAACACTTTGCTTTAAGCTCAACCCTCCTGCCTTCCCAAAAGAAAAAGAGGACGGCAGAGAATGAGATGGTTGGACGGTGTCATCGATGCAACCAAGATGGACTTGGACCAAACTCCGGGAGGCCGTGGAAGATAGGAAGGCCTGGCGAACTCTGGTCCACGGGGTTACGAAGAGTCGGACACGACTGAACGACTGAACAACAACTCCTGCCTTCAGATTTTGGTTTCGGGCAAGTCTTTCTTGACGAACCAACGCAACGGAGTAGGATTCTCGAAGGCTTTCACGGCTGGGATCTGGTAGTTGTCGTGAGTTTTTCAGGCTATTTGGCCGTGTTCTGGAAGCTCCTTCCCCTCGGAAGATGCCGGCCGCAGAGCCTGGCGAAACGTCAGGAAGAAAAACTTCCAGAACGCGGCCAAACAGCCCGAAAAAAAAAAACTCACAACAACTAGCAAGCAAGTAGCTTCAGTTGATGGCGTCCCTGTCGGGCAGTGTCCCTGGAGGTTCCCATGGGATTCTGCATTTCTCAGATTGTGTCCCTTCCTCTCTTTCTCTCTCCTGCCTGCCCACAAATTCCTGGGCACCACTGTTGATGCGCCGAGGCCAGCTTGCCAACGACGTTCGCCCGTCTTTCCATTTTCCATCATGATGACACGGCCTTCCTTCGCCGCTCCCCCCTCCGGCGAACCCACCCAGCCGGTTGTCCGTCCTTCAGAGCGTCAATAATTCCTGCGCCAGGCGTCTCTTCCGCGCAGGCCCCTTCCGAAGAGGGTTGGCACCGGGCAGAGCAGCCGCTGGCTTCATTAGGAACCTCAACGAGCACAAGCCGTGCAGAAAACCACCTGCACGGAAGGGTAGCAGAGTGCGGAGCAGCTGCTCTGAAGGCACTAAGGAACAGACGTCTTGGAAGCCCTGCGTATGGGATCTGCACGTCGGCAACGTGGCACCACCAAGACCAGGGTAAAAAAAACGGGAGCATCCACAAACAGCCACCAGTACAGGAGAAAGCACTCTCAGGATGCTGGAAAAAACAGTTTATTAAAAGAGCCCAACGTGTTTCGACCAAAAGTGGCCTTCTTCAGGGACTTTACACTAATGAAAAACATAACATTTAAAAGACATGCCTAGAATGTTGTGATTGCAAGTCAGTCAATGGTCAGAGGCAGCGAGTTTAGACTGCTTTTATAGCGTCCCTATAACACTTGGTTGATTTTTACATTGACTACTATGTATGTTGTTTTAGCATTCAAGGTGTTAGCTGTGCATTTGATATGAAATGTTTTTGTATTTTGTACGTTTACGTATGGATTACTCTGACCACATGTCTTTTAAATGTTACGTTTTTCTATAGTGAAAAGTCCCTGAAGAAAGCCACTTTTGGCCGAAACGCGCTGGGCTCTTTTAATAAGCTATTTTTTTCCAGTATCCTGAGAGTGCTTTCTCCTGTACTACCACCAAGACCAGACCTGCCATTGGGGACCTCTGGCAGGTCTAGAGCTCTCTGGGTCCTTAATTTCCTCCTCGCCAGCATCGCCTTCAAGAGTCGTGACCAGAGCTGGACCTGTCGGCCAGAATCTTTCCCTACACGCCTTCCCCAGGCAAAAAGCAAAAGCAAAAGCAAAGTGTTCTGCAGCTGCTTATATACATTGCCCCATACCACGTCAAGTCATCTCTGGGCGGTTTACAGTTTTTAAAATTACAGTATGCAGGCTACACATTGCGCCCCCACCTCCCCAGCGAGCTAAATCCACGTGTGTTGCCTGTTGGGGGGGGGGTCCAGAACTTGGCACCCTTTCATCCGCCGTTACAACCGAGTTGCAGTTCAAGGACACTGGGTTCCCAAGCCCCTTTGGCTTTCATCTGTCTATGGCTGGCCAGGTGACCTCTCGTGCTTCCCTAGCGATGGGGGACGGACCTGGAGGAAAAGTCCATCACAGGTGACAAACCATGATGGAGATGTGTGTCATCTCCAAGCTTAAAACCGGGGTCCTTCAAGGGCCAGATGCAGGGGAGTGGAATCAGGAGACAGATATCTAGTCTCGTGCGCTCCCAGATGCACCTGGTGGGGCCACTGGGAGATCCAGGAAGCTGGACTAGATGGGCCCTTGGCCTGATCCAGCAGGGCTCTTCTTAGGTTCTTATGTTCTTATGGAGTGGTATCAGGAGACAGAGATCTAGTTCCGTGCGCTCCCAGACGCATCTGGTGGGGCCGCAGTGAGATACAGGAAGCTGGACTAGATGGGCCTCTGGCCTGATCCAGCATGATGGCTCTTAGGTTCTTATATGTTATGTGGACCGCTGAACTCTTTCCACCCTATTTTGGTGTGTGTGTGTGTGTGTGTGTGTGTGTGTGTGGTGGAAACATGTTCTCTGCCATCGCCTTTCATCCAGGAGACCGCTTCGTTGACCCAGAAAAACCCAGTCCCAGCCCAGCGACGGCGGGGAAGGAGCAAGCCGGCAACTAGGATATGACAGCCTCTCCGAGGCCAATATGGTAACCAGCTGTCTCGTTTTCCTGGGCCAGCCGGAGTCCGGGAAAGGAGGAGCGCCCAACTGAGGCCAGGCAGAAGCAGGGGTGGTGGTAGTGGGTGGGAGCCGGGGAGGCAGAGAACGGGAATGTCGGGGTTGGCATGAGCACCACCACCTCCTCCTCCTCCTCCTCGCTTTGCTCCCTTGCTGATATTCTGTGCGCTTTCCGTGCGCCGGTGTGTGCAGACAGCTCAAGAGTCCTGTTTCGTTGGTGTTGGAAGCAGATGTCTCAGGAGGGGGTGAAATGTCATTGGAAAAAATAGCCCCCCCCTTGGATACCGTTTAAGATTGTGAGATGCTTTTGCAAAGGTGGCCATGTCCCATTTTACGATGACGAGTACCAGAAAGGGAAAGCATGGCTTCCATTTGCAGAGGGACAAATAAATGAATAAACCAACAATCATAGAATCCTAGGACAGTGGAGTTGGAAGGGGCCTCTAAGGCTGTCACGGCTAACCCCCCTGCCACGTGTGTGTGTGTTGTGTCGTTACAGTCGTGACCGACTCTTCGTGACCCCATGTCCATGGAGTTTTCTTGGCAGGAATACTGGAGTGGCTTGCCAGTTCCTACTCCAGGCGCCTACAGCACCTGGTATCCCATGGTGGTCGCCCATCCAAGGACTAACCAGGGCCGACCCTGCTTAGCTTCCGAAATCCGGCGAGATCGGATGTGCTTAGGGCATCTAGGCAACCCCTGCCACGCAGGAATCCAAATCAAAGTAAGTAAGTAAGTAAGTAAGTAAGTAAGTAAGCAAGCAAGCAAGTGAAACAGCCAAATACAGTGGTACCTTGTATCAAGGAATTAATTCGTTCCAAATGAAATTCTGTTAAGCAAATTTTCCTTTTATACAAATTTCCCGGAGGAATGCATGACCCTTTTTATGTTGTACGGATTCGCCCCATAGGCGATTCGGTTATGCAGATTTCCCCTATCTCCTGACTTTTTTATGTTGTACAGATTTTATGTTATACAAACCGTTTGTTATACCAGGGTCCACTGTACAGCCGTTTCTCGGTCCACACTTCCTTCCAGGTCTAATTTTGGAGTTCTGAATGTCTTGTTTCACCTGCTCCAGATGCACCTTTGAAGGTTTGCTGACTCTTGGGTCAACCTTCCCTCGTTCCCATCTGCTGAATCAGAGGGGGGCTCCCGGGCTGCTCCGTTGCCCCCCAACACCGCAACTAGAGATGGGCACGAATTTAAAAAAAATGGCATTTCATTTGTCGTTTGGAGGGTCCGTTTCGGTTCGTTTCCATTTTTCGCGAATTTTTGCAAAAAAAAAAATCGTTTTCGTTTTTGTTCGTTTCGTTACCATTTCGTTACCATTTATTTCATTTTTTGTGATTTTTTTTAGGATTTTAAGCCATTCACTCATATTGCAGTAACGGAAACGAAATGCACGACAAAATTTCTGGTGTTTCTGTTCGTTTCGTTTCATTCTAGAGACGAAATTCGTTTGTCGTTTCGTTACGTAACGACACGAAAAAAAACGAAAACGGAAATGAAAAATTGTTCGTTTCGTGCCCATCGCCAACCGCAACACAATCTGTTTTTTCTGCTCTTAGAGGAAGGTGCCTGTTGCACCTCAGTCCGAATCACCGCTCTGATCCACCCGTTCGGTTTAGCCTCCGTTGCAAGGTGGAATTCCGACATGCCGTATGGCTTGGCTGTGAGAAGTTCTTGGAAGGCAGATCCTGGGCTGCTTGGTTTCCGTGGGTTTGCTCACTTGTCTGCCAGCCCCTCTTCTCCCTAACTGCCCTTGGCACTGAAGACGGGGCTACCGGGCCAGCAGCCGGAGCCAGTGGAAAATAGACTCTAATGAAGCCACTGTCGGCTCCATCGCACTCCGTGTTCGTCCCCGGCAGACACATAAAAGCCCTGCTGCGCGCCGCATGGCCAGCCTGCTCCAAAGGGTGGCTGCCAAACGGCTTAACGACGGCGTAAAAACACACCGTACACGTCTTTTGCGCCGGCTGTTCGTTCTCCGCGATGGCCTGGGCAGGAGGGCTGGCGCGACCAGCTCTTGGCCTCCAAGTTGTCTCTGAAACGTGCGCGCTGGAACGGGAGAGAGTGCGTACGACACACCGAGGTGGCACGGTCGAATTAGGAAGCCGATGGCTGTGCCGATCCCGGAGAGGCTCAAAGGGTGCCCAAAACGGCCCCCCGAAGTCACCTTGGCCTATGCCTTGGTGCCAGCCCCAAATATGTTTGACCTGGGATAAGAGGCTCAGATAAATGGGGCCTCTTTCTCTCTGGCTGGTTAAGATGGAATGGTGAACCCGAGGGGGTCTACCAAGCCCCTTCCAAGGGAGAGGAATCCACAGCTATACCATCCCCATTCTGGGTGAATAAATGCCCAACATTTGTGGTTCAACATAGCACGGACTGCGTGCATTGCACTTAGCAGGTTTCAGGGTTGAGACATCACGCCAGAACTTTGATTTCCCCTCTGTTTCTTTTTTTTAAAAATCTGTCCCAGCCCAGACTCTGCCACCTTGCCTGAGTTTTGCTGCAACCCACACTCTGGGCCGTGTTGGGTTCTCTCAGTAATAATATATTGTCGGCACCTCTCCCTTTTGTCGCGATCGTTCCTTTGCTCGGGATTGGTCTTGACGGAGCAATGAAGAGCCGTTGACCTTACAAAAGACTCACTCTAGGTTGACAGAAAATGTTTAGAACAGTGGCGGCGAACCCTCAGCACTCCAGATGTTTGGGACCACAACTCCCAGAATTCTGAGCCTAGGTTGCCAGTGACAAAGGACTGTGGGAGTTGTGGTCCCAAACATCTGGAGTGCCAAAGGTTCGCCACCACTGGTCTAGAATCTGTTTGGGGATGTGACTAGGCAGAGCTGGCTATATTCTCCGGGCCTTAGCTATAGGGATGATCTGGTTATATACACTTTGCTTCAAAAATCTATCGCCACACCACTAGAATTTACTATCAATTACAGCCAACATAGAGTTCCTTCTGGAAGATGGGTGGTATAAAAATGCAACAAATAAATAATAATAAATAGATAAATAGGTCTTTCTGCTGAACACTGAGGGTGCAATAAAGTTAAAGTTTTAAAAGCAGTTTTTAAAAAGGGTGACTTGGCTGCCATTTGTGGCTTTTTATACCTTACAGGCCCTCCCTTTAAAGAACATTTTAAGGGCATTTCTGGAGGCATAGGGACAGAACCTTTCACATTTTTTGCCCTACTCCTGCCAATCCCTAAGTAGAGATGTAACATTTCTGGGTATTTCAAAGCCATAACGGGACACACACACCCTGAGAAATTGGGGACAACCCCCCCCCCGAAGTTTCCAGAAATTGTACATCTCTAATCCTAAGGGTTGTTTTTTTTAAAGTCACAGCAAGTAACAGAAAAGTGAAAGCAAACGCAAGAGGTAACGTGATTATTTTTTAAACATGGCTGTTGTTTCTTCAACAAAGTTGCTTTGCAAACACTGTTTCCATGTACCCACTCTGTTCTCTCTCTCCCCCCCCTCTCTCTCTCTTTGCCGGTCATCTGCTCCTGGCTTTTCCTCTGTCCCCAACCAGCCTTGCCTGGAATGGCAACCAGGGATGTAGATATTTCATCTCCGCAACTCCGTGTGAGCAAGCATCTGTCTTCCACGCTGGCTGCGGACATCAGATGTTGTGTCCCTCAGGCTGTATCGTGACCTGGTTCAAGATGAAAGGAAAGAAAGAAAGAAAGAAAGAAAGAAAGAAAGAAAGAAAGAAAGAAAGAAAGAAAGAAAGAAAGAAAGAAAGAAGAATGAGCACAAGTGGATAGGAAGGAAGGAAGGGAAGAAGGAAGAAGGAAGGAAGGAAGGAATGAAGTTTCACTCATGCTGGTCTTTGTAGTCCCTCTTTCAGTGCAAGGTTGGAAGTTCAACAGGAAGGGAACATAGAAGGAAGGAAGGAAGGAAGGAAGGTTCACTCATGCTGGTCTTTGTAGTCCCTCTTTCAGTGCAAGGTTGGAAGTTCAACAGGAAGGGAACATAGAAGGAAGGAAGGAATGTTCACTCATGCTGGTCTTTGTAGTCCCTCTTTCAGTGCAAGGTTGGAAGTTCAACAGGAAGGGAACATAGAAGGAAGGAAGGAAGGAAGGAAGGAAGGAAGGAAGGAAGGAAGGAAGGAAGGAAGGAAGGAAGGAAGGTTCACTCATGCTGGTCTTTGTAGTCCCTCTTTCAGCGCAAGGTTGGAAGTTCAACAGGAAGGGAACATAGAAGGAAGGAAGGAAGGAAGGAAGGAAGGAAGGAAGGAAGGAAGGAAGGAAGGTTCACTCATGCTGGTCTTTGTAGTCCCTCTTTCAGTGCAAGGTTGGAAGTTCAACAGGAAGGGAACATAGAAGGAAGGAAGGAAGGAAGGAAGGAAGGAAGGAAGGAAGGTTCACTCATGCTGGTCTTTGTAGTCCCTCTTTCAGTGCAAGGTTGGAAGTTCAACAGGAAGGGAACATAGAAGGAAGGAAGGAAGGAAGGAAGGAAGGAAGGTTCACTCATGCTGGTCTTTGTAGTCCCTCTTTCAGTGCAAGGTTGGAAGTTCAACAGGAAGGGAACATAGAAGGAAGGAAGGAAGGAAGGAAGGAAGGAAGGAAGGAAGGAAGGAAGGAAGGTTCACTCATGCTGGTCTTTGTAGTCCCTCTTTCAGTGCAAGGTTGGAAGTTCAACAGGAAGGGAACATAGAAGGAAGGAAGGAAGGAAGGAAGGAAGGAAGGAAGGAAGGAAGGTTCACTCATGCTGGTCTTTGTAGTCCCTCTTTCAGTGCAAGGTTGGAAGTTCAACAGGAAGGGAACATAGAAGGAAGGAAGGAAGGAAGGAAGGAAGGTTCACTCATGCTGGTCTTTGTAGTCCTTCTTTCAGTGCAAGGTTGGAAGTTCAACAGGAAGGGAACATAAGCTGTGACGCTCTACTTTGCCTGAGAGCAGGCTGAGTCTGCGGTGGGTCCTTCGACCACCAGCTACCACCTGCTTGAGACGTCAGCCTAAATCGTACAAGAGGTTGCAACTCAACTGGATGCAATGGAGATATGGTTTCTGCCCTTCCGTCCTTCAAAAGCCTGAGTTCAGAAGAATCCTTTTTAACTCCTTGGACCATGACACCCATAACTTCTAAACCAGGATGACCGAGAACGTTCACGCGCTTGTATTTCTAACCCCGGGGTGCGAAATCTAGACAGTGAAGAAAGTTGACAGGGGAGGGGGAAAAATATTTATTTGAAATATGGTGCCGGAGGAGAGCTTTGTGGATTCCCCGAGAAGGACAGAAAGAGGAACACGGCAGCCCTAGATCCAGTTAAGGCAGAACGCTCCCTGGAAGCAAACACACAGGCTTGGGGGATGCCCTGTTTCTAACCCACCACGTTGGGGAAAGTGGGAGGCAGTGGGGGAAACGGACCAAGTCCCTCAAGGATGCCATAGGGTTGGGATTGCAAGAGCGGAGGGGAGCTGCGGAGGGCAGGGACACCCCCCCTCATTCATAGGGTCACCATGAACCGGAGCCGACTTGACGGCACGGGATGACAACCACGGCCAAAGCTTGTATTGAACTGACTGGGTGGGTGGGTGGGGGGAGCCTGGGGTTTGTAGTCAAGCAACAGGTACGGAATTGCAGAATGACGGCGTCCCAACCTCCTACTCAGGACAGGAATGGAAACTGAAGTGGATGGGATGAAGGGTGGTCCAGTTTTCCCAGTGGCTCTCTGCCCGCTGGCCTTCCCACGGCCACAAGGTGGCGAGCTAAGGCTGGAGAGTGGCCTCTTTCCGTGGCCCAGAACAAAGGCATATTAGATCCTCACCTCCCCTGCATCTCACTGCTCGTTCCACCCAAGGAAGCATCACTCTCTCTAAAACTTGAGTCCATGGGGCAGATGCCAGAACAATGCAAGGGTTTCCATTTTTTAAATAGCGCCATGTTCTGGCGAATGCATAAGAGCAGAAGAAGAGCCCTGCTGGATCAGGCCAAAGGCCCATCTGGTCCAGCTTCCTGTATCTCACAGTGGCCCCACCAGATGCCTCTGGGAGCACACAAGACTAGATCTCTGTCTCCTGATACCACTCCCCTGCATCTGGCCCTTGAAGGACCCTGGTTTTAAGCCTGGAGATGACACATCTCCATCGTGGTTCGTCACCTGTGATAGACTTTTCCCTCCAGGAATCTGTCCCATCCCCTTTTGAAGGCATCCAGGCCAGATGCCATCACCACCTCCTGTGGCAGGGAGTTCCACAGATTAACAACACGCTTGGTAAAAAGATAAATTTCTTTTGTCTGTTCTCATTCTCCCAGCCCTCAATTTGAGTGGATGTCCCCTAGTTCTGGTATTTTGTGAGAGGGAGAAGAGTGTCCCCTCTATCCACTTGACTGGTCTGCTTCCTTGTGGTGCATTGGTTAAATGCCTGTCCTGCAGCTAAAACTGTACTCAGGACCTGGGGGTTCAATCCCAGATAGCAGGCTCAAGGTTCACTCAGCCTTCCATCCTTCTGAGGTCAGTCAAATAAGTACCCAGCAATGTGTAGCCTGCATACTGTAATTAAAACTACTTGGATTGGTAGGCGGTATATCACTCCCCCCCCCCATACCCACACCTAGGGACAAAATTCACAACCCCACCTGGCTTTGTATCGTTGTCCGCTGCAGCCTCCCCAGCGGCTCGGGTCCACGCCAGGCCAACCTTCCAGGTGTGTTTGCACTACAGCTCCCATCAGCCTTAGGCAGTGAGGAAGGCCGGGATGGGTGGTCCAAAGGCATCCAATGCATGCTTTGCTTACGCATCCGTCAGGTGGCTTGTGACGTGTGTGTGTGTGTGTGTGTGTGTCAGAACAAATTCCAACCCTAGGTGGAGAACCTGAATTACAATTACAACCCATCTGGATGACAGAAAAGAGCCCCGACAAAACGTTGGAAGAAGGTGGATCTGCTCTCCCTCCATCCTCTCCCTCTCTGCTGTCAGGGAGACAATCTGTTCGGGTTTATTTTGTCCCAAGAGAAACTTTGCAATATGCCTGACGAGACGTCAGGAATCATTAAACAAAGCGGAGGACGGACGGAGCCGGAGAACTGGAGAGGAAAGGGAGGGAAGAGGGAGGGAAGAGGTACAGCTGGCAAAGTGCCTTGGATGCTTCACGCCCTCAACTCGTGCAGGTTCCAGAGCCACGCCGTGGAAGCCCTCCTCAGAGCTCCTTCGGGAGCAGGTCCTTTGTAAAGCTAACAGCCCTTGATTGCCCACTCACACGACCCAAGCCCTCTCTGAAACACTCGGTGGAACGATTAACACGGCCGACATCTGGGGTAGCATTCCAGCTGTGCAACATTGCAAGAGATTGGCTCGTTTTTGTTTGGGGGTACCGTTTTGTGGCACGTGGACCAGGCGGACCCAGCAGTTTTGAAGGACGCTGCTTTGGAGGGAAAACAGTATTGTTGCCTCATGGTGGAGCTGACTTCAATTGTCGCACGCAGGTCCGGATGAGGAGGAAGTCGAGGGACATAATTAATAAAGCCGGGAAGAACCAACGGTCCATTTAGGACTCGGACAAATTAACAAATTTAATCCACAACTGTGGGATGCGGTCCTTCCAAATGTCCCCGGACTACATCTCCCATCCATTCAATGACTGGTCCGCCGAGCTGTGGCTGATGGGAATTGGCATCTGGCCAGCATCTGGGGAAACTTTAAGTAACCCGGCGAGCTTACTTTTATGAAATCAACATAACTAACTAAATAATTCTCTAAACAGACAGATAAATACCATGTACATGTTGCTCTCAAGGAGTGACTCTGTAACAAATTATAATACAGACAAATTTTATATTTATCCCTGTTGCGTGGCCAACCAACCAAACAGTGTCCTGATCTTAAGACGCTAACCTGGAGTTAAGGGTATTGTCTGGGTCCCTGGAGCCCAGTTTTTGAATCAAGGAATCGTTGGGATCTGCTTTTAAGGACAGCGTTGTTGTTTTTAATCAGCTCCAACCAACAAGTACTCTAAAGTCAATAAAAGAGAGCATACAACACACATAAATGCAAGCAGCCCGGCCACTCTCTTGATCGGGGAATATTTTCCTTTTGCATTGCCGAACGGACGTATCCGTTATGTCCAAACGGCCTCTTTGTTCCCCCTTTAAAAAGAAACGAACCAGATTTGAACCTGGAGCGTTGCAGACGTCCATCTCCTCTTGCACCCTTTCCGGCCGGCGGGTGACAAGCCGGTCTCTGTGCAGTACTTTTGCACATCTATCATCTGGACCCTGTCACATCGAATGGCGTCAAAGTCAAGGCCCTGCAGATGTGGCAGCCGTCATGCGATGTGTCACCAGCCTGTGTGTTGTTGCTCCCCTCCCCCCGCAACCCAAAAAGGCCAAACTCTGCCCTGGGACATGTTTCCTGCTCACGCTGAGGCCTCAGAGGTGACTGGGTCGGAAAGGCAGCAGATGTTTTAAACTTTGCAAGTAGCAGCGGAGGTGGTGGTGGAGAGGGACGCCACTGAGACAATTTGATCCCTGCCTCCTTTTTTTTTTTTGCAATTTATTTATAGTTTCCAAACAAAAAAGTTGTAAATAAAAATGGAAAAAAATGGAACGGCTCTAATTGCATCTCATCATAACAATATATTATCTTTAACTATATCAATTACTCGTAAATTAAACAGGGAACTTAATTTGACTTATAATAGTGATCTAAAAATTTGAGGAAATACATGCCATCTTTCTTCGAAGTCCTCATAATATCCATCGGGTTTCATTAATGCTGAGAACTTGTCCGTTTCTGCGCAGTTTAACACCTTCATCATCAACTGGTTTATGTCCGGAATCTTGTTCGTCTTACATAAGAACATAAGTACCTAAGAAGAGCCATGCTGGATCAGGCCAAAGGCTCATCTAGTCTAGCTTCCTGTATCTCACAGTGGCCCCACTAAATGCGTCTGGAAGCACACGAGACTAGATCTCTGTCTCCTGATCCCACTCCCCTGCATCTGGCCCTTGAAGTACCCCCAGTTTTAAGCCTGGAAATGACACATCTCCATCATGGTTTGTAACCCGTGATGGACTTTTCCTCCAGGAATCTGTCCAATCCCCTTTTGAAGGCATCCAGGCCAGAGGCCATCAACACCTCCTGTGGCAGGGAGTTCCACAGACTAACAACACGCTGGGTAGAAAATATTTTTTTTGTCTCTTCTCCCTCTCCCAGCCCTTAATTTGAGCGGATGTCCCCTAGTTCTGGTATTTTGTGAGAGGGAGAAGAGCTTCCATCGCTGTGCATACAATATTCTAGCTGCTGCGATAATATGGATCCCTGTCTCCCGAGGCCACTCCCCTGCGTCCGGCATTTTGCGATGTAGCGGAACCTCCACTTTCAGGAGCAGTCTACCGCCGGATATTGGGTGGGTGGAGGGAGAAGAGCCGGGCCTCTGTGGAGACCGAGCAAGGGAGAAAAAATTTCAGTCCCATACCCCCATATGCCTCTGGCATGGCTGGGGCCCGTACGAAGTGTGCCAGGGAGCCACCGCCTTGCTGCTTAGGATGTCAAAGAGGGCCCTTCCTCGGGTACCACACAGTGGCAGGAACATTTTATTTTTTAAAAAAACGGAGCTGCAGCTGGCGCTCCGGTTTATAAATCACGGCATCACCCAGCTTGCATTTTTCCCGCATTTAACGTGCCTTGCTCCGTGATCCTTAAAAGCTGAAATTAATGACAACCTTGCTGCCGCTCATTAATAATTGCTTCGTTACTGTATACCATCGCATCCTCTTGACAATAACGGCATTTGCCCGGGTATTTCTAATTATCTGGCATTTCAGCTCCCTAATGGAGCCCCCCCACCCCACCCCGAATTCTTTCCTATGGATCGTACGCAAGGCCCCCGTGATGCTGCGTAAGGAACTTTCCGGTTCATTCCTGCAGCACCAAGATTTATTAATCATACAAAGGAAGTGGAGGGAAAATAGGGCATGAATGGGATTGATAAGCCAGGGAGGGGCCAAGCGCTGAAAAATAAAGTCCTGGTTAGTAAGGCTTGCCATCAGAATCACTGGGTGCCAGGTTGAAACCAGAATCTTTTAAAAAAATTAAAATAACGTATCTCTGGAGGCCTCACTTTGTGTTTGCCAAGGACCTGGAGCGTTTGCGGTGGCAGATTTTAAAACAAGTGAATAAAATCCTGATTGGAAAGACTCAAGATTAGAGATGGGCACGAATAAAAAAACAACGGTGTTTCGTTTGTCGTTTAGGGGGTCTGTTTCGGTTCGTTTCTGTTTTTCGTGAGTTTTTGCAAAAAAATCGTTTTCGTTCATTTCGTTACCGTTTCGTTACCATTTATTTCATTTTTTTGTGATTTTTTTTTTTAGCATTTAAAGCAGTTCAATGTATTGCCGTAACAAAAACGAAATGGACGACAAAATTTCCGGTGTTTCTGTTCGTTTCGTTTCATTTTAGAGACAAAATTCGTTTGTCATTTCGTTTCATTACGTAACGAACCGAAAAAACGAAAACGGAAACGAAAAATTGTTCGTTTCGTGCCCATCTCTACTCAAGATATTGGAAAACGCTTTATTCAGTGGCGGATCCTCTCCAAACCAGGGCCCGATTGCTAGCAAAGTGATTCTTGCAGTCAGCTTAAGGCAGGCATGTCCCAACTTCGGCCCTCCAGATGTTTTGGACCACAACTCCCACAGTCCTTTGCCGTTGGAAATACAGGCTTGGAACTCTGGGAGTTGTGGTCCAAAACATCAGGAGGGCCGAAGTTTGGACATGCCTGGCTTAAGGACTTGGTGGCCTTTCCTCTCCTTTTCATTCCTCCGAGCAGGGAAAACAAAACAGACCCCTTTCCAGGATCAAATCCCAGTGGAATCCCGATCCCTCCTATTCCCTCCTATTTCTGGAACCTTCCATTCCTCCCGCCCTCCTTTGTCCTTCCTCGAAGATGTTTCGGAGACCAAGTGGCTGCCTTGGTTCTCTTTTTTGGGGGTGGGTGGGTGGGCGAGAGAGAGCAGGGTGGGGGAAAAGAAAAAATTAAATGAAGACCTATCCATGTAGAGAGAGCAACCGGGATTCTCCGGCAAGAGAATGAGAAGGAGGCAGCGAGGAAAATCCGAGTGATCCCATCTCTAGACCATCTTCATACACAGCTCTCCCCCCCCTCAAACATCTCTCTCCAAAGAAATCCCAAAATAAATGAGAGGCAAGGGAGGAAAAAGCAGTTGGTTCGCAAATGGAGAGGCTGACTTATTTTTGCACTTCTTTGGTGTGTGTGTGTGTGTGTGTGTGTGAGTGATCCAGCATCTTTTATGCTCCTAACCCCCCTTCCTTCCTTTCTTCCTTCCTTCCTTCCTTTCTTTTTCTTTCTTTCTCTTTCCCTCCTTCCTTTTCTTTCTTATCTTTCTCCCCTTCTTTCTTTCTTTGTTTTGTTCTTTCATTCTCTTATCTTTCCTTCCTTCCTTCCTTCATCTTCCCTTCCTTCCTTCCTTCCTTCCTTCCTTCCTTCCTTCCTTCCTTCCTTCCTTCCTTCCTTCCTTCCTTCCTTCCTTCTTTTCTTCCTTCCTTCCTTTCTTATTTCCTTCCTCTTCTTGTTCCTCTTCCTGCCATTTCTTCACTTCTCCTTTCCTTACCTTCATCCTTCTTTCTCTGTTATCTCTCATCCCCCTTCCTTCTTTGTGTCTTACTCATTCTCCCTTCTTTCTTTCTTTGTTTTGTTCTTTCATTCTCTTATCTTTCCTTCCTTCCTTCCTTCTTTTATCTTCCCTTCCTTCCTTCCTTCCTTCTTTCTTTCCTTCCTTCCTTCCTTCCTTCTTTCTTTCCTTCTTTCCTTCCTTCCTTCTTTTCTTCCTTCCTTCCTTCCTTCCTTCCTTCCTTCCTTTGCTAAGATGAATATTCCAGGTGCCGTCTGGTCTTGGTTGGCGCAAGGTGGGTGCGGCGTAGGAGAGAGATGGCACTGCAAGCGAGGCAGGTAATTAGCAAAATTCAGAGCTCTGCAGCTTTCCGCTGGAACCTGTCATGGCGGCATGGGGGGGGGGGGAGCTGCTAATTAAGCCGGCTCGGGTAATGGGTTGGAATCGCTGCTGCAGCAGAACCAAAACGCCACGTGTCGCTCCCGGGTGTGTGTGTGGCATTGGGGAGGCCTGCAGTGTCCTCCCTTCCTTTTCTCTCCCCAAACCCCGCCAGACTGGCAAAACGGGCCCAGGGGAATTTCCAGGGAACGGCCCTACAATCACAGGGGCTCGGTGTTGCGGACCGAGGTTCTTGATGGAGACCAGTAAGCCGACAGTGACCCTTCTTCCTCGTCAGCGGGCAGTCGGGCAGCAGAGCGGCTTGGTGCTAGAACACAACAGAAAATGCCAAAGCCAAGAGGTTGAGGTGCTGGTCAGCATACAGTATGCAGCATTCCTTAAGTGTCCTTCCAAGCCAGTAGTTCCTGGGTTCTTGGACTACAACTCCCAGAAATCCTGGCCAGGATAGCTTGTGGCGAAGGCTTCGGGGAGTTGTAGTTAGGAATACCTGGGGACACAAGGTTGGGAACTGCTGCTTTCCGCCATGAGACTCCATCTTTAGGATGCTTCAGGTGACTTCCCAAACCATGGTCTGGAGGATCAGCTGAACAAAACAAGCCATGGTCTAACAAACCATGATCGAGAGGATCAGCTGAACAAAACAAACCATGGTCTGGAGGATCAGGCGAACAAAACAAACCATGATCTGGAGGATCAGCTGAACAAAACAAACCATGGTTTGGAGGATCAGCTGAACAAAACAAACCATGGTCTAACAAACCATGATCTGGAGGATTTATTTTTTATTTTGAATATTTTTACCCCACCGCTCTCCTTGGAAAAGGACCCAGCTGAACAAAACAAACCATGGTCTGGAGGGATGGTTCCCAACCTTGGGCCCCCAGATGTTCTTGACCTCTAACTCCCAAGAATCCTGGCCAGCACAGCGAGTGGTGAAGGCTTCTGGGAGTTGTAGTCCAAGAACACCTGGGCACCCAAGGTGAGCCGTAGTCCAAGGACACTGGTCTAAATGGAGAGCTTCTGGTTGCAGTGGTTCTATCTACCTTTCCTTCCTTAATGGAAGGAACGGGCAGGGAAATGATCGTAACAAGGACCAGCAGGGACCCACAAAGGTGTCTATCAAGTCGTGGTGTTGAATTGTTCACAACATTTCTATCGATTCAGCGATCTGGGGTTGGTGCAGAAGCGACGAAGAAACGAAACCGAAAGCCAATGGGAAACTGCTATGTGGTCCCGTCTGCCACATAGCCAGCATGCCTAGTGGAACTGCACCTGGTTATGAAAGGCTTTTGCAACGTTTCTGATTCGGAGGCCGCTTGGGGGCGAGGGAGCCGGAAGCAGCTTTTTACACCGGCTAGGCCTCGTTCCGCTTTGAACACCGCAATCCGGATGGTTGTCATTATGAGATGGTGGTGTTTAAAAAATTATATTCAGGTTGAGAAAGCAGCTGGGGTGGGGGGGAAGCCCTCTTTCTCCTAATGCTGCTGAGCGAAAGGAAGCAACCATGGATTTAGGATAAATAAAAAAGGATGTTTCACTGCTCCTGTAGGCACTTTTGCCCACACGGTGCAGCTTTTTTTGTTGTTGTTGTTTCTGGGAACCTATTTACCCTCAAACACTACGCCAGAGAGGTGTTTTACATGAATCTGTCTCTTTTGAGTTCGGATTGGAGCGGAGCAGCAGGTAAGCAAGAGTCAGGGACGGAAGCTTCCGTTTTAAAAATCCCTTGCCGATTTTCTCCTTGGAGAAATTAAGCAGGAATGAGTCACAGAGGGAATCAACCGCCTCTTCCATGTATGTCCATGTGTGCTCCTGAGGCTGGCATCCCACGTGGCCATCCGTCTTCATTCATAGCTTTTAAAAAAAGAGACAAACCCAATACAAGCCAACACATACACCCAAAAATAGTTAATAATCTTTTGTGACGTTTCAGAATAAAAGGGGGGGGGGAAGGCGAATAAATGAGGGCATTATTATTTCCCCACCTCTCAGCTCCGAGCCTGTTGGCCTCATCAAGAGCAAGCACTCCGCAAAGTCAAGCGCGGTTGACGGGGCCCTTTTATTTAACTTTTCCTCTGTCAAAAGGAGTTTAAATGTGTAATGAACAGGCCGCGGCGAGTTGAAATATAATCCCATTACTTTGATGAGATTACCAAGGCGAGGGGAGTTCACAAATCATGCTTAGGGCTTTTTATAGCCAGCATCGCCCTGTTGAGATTGGGTTTTTTTAAAAAAAAACATTTAAAGCAAGAGGTGGGCGAGGAGAATAACATAGGGCAGAGAAGCCACCGCCGCCGGGATCGCCTCCTCCGGTGGGAAGCATCACAGGTGCATTTCTCTAGAGCAGTGGTTCTCCACCGGTGGGTCCCCAGATGTTCCTGGACTGCAACTCCCAGAAGCCTCCACCACTCGCTGTCCTGGAAGGGAGTTCTGGGAGTTGCAGTCCAGGAACATATCTGGGGACCCAACGGTTGAGAACTGGATACTCTAGAGCAGTGGTTCTCCACCGGTAGGTCCCCAGATGTTCCTGGACCGCAACTTCCAGAATCCTCCACCACTCGCTGTCCTGGAAGGGATTTCTGGGAGTTGCAGTCCAGGAACATATCTGGGGACCCAACGGTTGAGAACTGGATGCTCTAGAGCGGTGGTTCTCCACCGGTGGGTCCCTAGATGTTCCTGGACCGCAGCTCCCAGAAGCCTCCACCACTCGCTGTCCTGGAAGGGATTTCTGGGAGTTGCAGTCCAGGAACATATCTGGGGACCCACCGGTGGAGAACATCCCAATGCAATGACACCTTTCTGTAACTCTGGAGGTGATAAAAAGGCACCATGGGTTGTCTCTGCCATGTACTTTGTGTCCGAACATGTTCCGGTGGAGGCAGCGGGGACTCCCCTGCAGTGAACACATTCTCCTGGTCATAACCAGGAGAGGTGCGGAGAGTGTCCGGAGGCGAAGCATCCCTCCGGAAAGAATAAAGCGGCCATGGAAAAGGGAAAGTAAAGGATCCCTTAAGGTGGGAAATTTTGAGCGCGGTGGCTTTACAGCTCTCCCGAGGGTGCTTCGGCTTTTTTTTCCCGGTGTCCCATAAAAACACCTGCCCCATCGAAGGAGCGGCAGAGGCGGCGAAGAAGGCCACGCTCAGCCCGGGCGGGATGATTTAAGCGGCCTTAATTTCAGCCGAAGCTCTCTCTTGAAATGTAGCAACAAACTCCGGCAGGCAGATTCCTCTGGAAATTCATGGTTCCATTACAGACATGTCTCCGTGAATAACTGCCCCCATTAATCTTGGCCGGGCTGCACCCAAGCATTGCTTTTAATGAGGTTCCTCTGCTCTCTCTCCTAGAGATCTGGCTCCAGAGCCTCGGTCCCCCCCCCCCCCACACCTCCCTATGCCCAGCCCCACAAGTGCTCTTCAACTGTGCCAAGGCCTCGCAAAGAGCAACTTGGCCGGAAACTAACACCCACAAATGGGGGGATCCACGGTGGTGTAGCCTGATGGCTAGATCTAAGCCGCGAGCACTCCGCTGGTGCTCCCATCACTTGGCCGTTCCCATTACTCTATGGAAAATAAAAATGTCCCCTTGGCTATGGCATGAAGGGGACATTTGATCGCGACTACCTCGGAGTCGCTTTGGGTTTGTGTTGTGTGTTGTGTCGTTACAGTCGTGACCGACTCTTCGTGACCCCATGTGCATGGAGTTTTCTTGGCAGGAATACCGGAGTGGCTTGCCAGTTCCTACTCCAGGCGCCTACAGCACCTGTTATTCCATGGTGGTCGCCCATCCAAGTACTAACCAGGGCCGACCCTGCTTAGCTTCCGAAATTGGTCAAGATCGGATGTGCTTAGGGCACCTAGGCAGCTATTGGGTTTACAGATGTTTTAACCTCCCTTCTTCTCTCTCTTTCCCACCCATTGTTTTAGGGCAAGTGGCTATTTAATGGCAAAAACAGCAGCCTCTTGCCCAAGTGGCATAGCGCTATCTCGTTTGGCACGGAATATGTTGGCTGCATGTGCAGCTTTTTCTTTTCTCTTCTGGATCTGAACCGCTGGTTTGCTGTCCAAGCGGAAAGTATATCCTGATGCTTACTTTCCCCCATCCTCATTCATGCCATTACTGGGAGGGCAGGATGATGAAGAGCAGTGGTTCTCAAACCTGGGGTCCCCGCCACCCCCCACATGTTCTTGGGACTGAAACTCCCAGGAGTCTTCCCCACGAGGTGTGCTGGCCGGGATTTTTGGGAGTTGTAGTCCCAAGAACGTCTGGGGAGCCAAGTTTGAGCGCCAACATCACCCTCTCATGGGTGGGTCAGTCCAAGGACAGCTGCTGCACCGCCACCTCCACCCCCTTGCCGGAAGCAACCCTGTCTCTGCCTACCGGGTGAAATCCAGAAAAGCCAAAGACTCTCAGAGAACGAAGGCAATGAAAATATTCCCCGTACGGGAGGCGGAATCTGGCGCCATCATTGTGAGCTCCGAATTAACCCGTCTCCCCCACCTGGAGTCAAGCTCGCCGAAAGGAGCAGACCTTGGGAGTTAGGCCTTGAGAAAGACTAGACCGGGTTTATTTATTAGTAATAAAAATGGGTGCAATTGTCCTACAAGGTTTTTTTGTTTTGTTTAAAGAAATGTCACCCGAGTCACGAGCGATACGTTTGTGGGTGTTTCGGTCTCTGTGTTGGAGGGGTTACGGACGGAGGCCGTGTTGGCAGTCGAAGCCTCCGGACTGTCCTGCAAGACGGCTTAGCCTGCCAGTGTTGGCATCGCTTGCAATTTATTCCTAGAAAAGAAAAGCCAACGGAGAAACGAACAAAGAGCGACGCCCCCCTTGAAAAATCCTTTTCCCTCCCCCCCCCAAAAGAAACAAGTCGTTGAGCCTAGAGGGACGCCTTTTCTGGACAGCTCCCGGCTGGAGGTCTCAAATGCCTCTTTCGGGTTGATATGGCTCTTGGTTTCCGTCGAAAGGGCGGCGCCCGTGGGCCGAATCTGGCCTCCCTATCATGCCGACCTGGAAAAAGAACAGTTTTTATCCCTGCTGGGGAACACCCCCCCCCAGCCATCGCCGGACGGAGCCCCGGAGTATCCTGCCTGAAGCGGTAGACACCATTATGCCCAGACGCCGGCCATGACTCGTTCGTTGGCGTCTAGAGAGAGACCCGTCTAGACTTCACTGCTGTCCGGACTTTTTCTCTTTTTGGAAGCTAAAGCTGGTCCTCCGACTCAGTTTCCGTTGCTTCTGGGCTAAGTAATCAGCTCGGGCGGTACTGGCGCGGGACTCCAGGATGTAGTTCATCTGAAAGGTGAGAAACGGTAGAGAAAGGGGTGGGTGAGGCAGAGACGATAGTGGTGACGAGGGTCTCTGGATGGAACCCGAGCTCGCTGGAGGGACGATTTCAGCGAAGGCAGGCATGTCCAAACTTTGGCCCTCCTGATGTTACGGACCACAACTCCCAGAATTCTAAGCTTAGATGGCCAATGGCAAAGGACTGTGGGAGTGGTGGGCCAAAACATCTGGAGGGCCAAAGTTTGGCCATGCCTGAGCTAAGGCCTGTAACCATTTCACATAGACCTCGATTACTTGGGGTGTACGTGTCCCTTGAAAAAGAGAGCAATGGTTACAGACAGTGCACTTAATACGGGGAGGATAAAAAGAAATCAACATTTTTAAAATTAAATTTGCACATTTTGAAAAACTGTGCAAAAACATCCCTTAAAAAAAATTAAACTGGGCTTTAAATCAAGTCCGCCCTGCTGTAATATCATAGGCCTGGCATCTCCTGCATTGTTTAGTGCAGGCATGTCCAAACTTCGGCCCTCCTGATGTTTTGGACCACAACTCCCAGAATTCCAAGACTGTATTTCCAATGGTAAAGGACTGTGGGAGTTGTGGTCCAAAAACATCTGGAGGGCCGAAGTTTGGACATGCCTGGTTTAGTGGGTCCTTATTCCCGGGAGGCTTTGGAGGTGTTATACATAACTCAACAAGTTGCTCTAGGGACTTTTAAAATGCATTCCTAAGCAGTGTTCAGATTGGTTGTTGTTTCATATTGAAGTTTGCTGACTTGCATCGTAGGACTCACTCGATGTTTCAGATCTAAACTCGCTCGACGAGACAGGTCCCCCTGCCTCGTTCCTTACCAAGTTTCCACGTTCCGCCTATCCACGTGCGTCCGGTGTGTTGCGAGACACATGCTAAGTTGACGAGGGCGTTTCAAAATGATGTTCAACGAGCCGGCTCTTCCTCAAAATTTATTACTATCTCCCAGCACTTGGGCAATAATCACGTAGATGATTTTAATGGAAGGTTAATGCAAAAATCAAAATGTAACGGCACCCTTTGCTCCGCCATTAGCTGGCTAATACGCAGTGGCATAAAACCCTACCCAATTTTATGCACTGCGAGGTGCTTTCCTTCTGTTGCGGATTGCAGCAGCTGGCGGCGGCGGCGGCAGTGTGTGTGTGTGTGTGTGTGTGTGTTGAAATCACCCCAAGAGGTTTTGTCGGACAATAAGGTATCAGGTGGAGGATTTTAGGTGTGAAGTTTGACTCCATCTCCTCTATAGGAAAAGGATTAACGTTGGGGGTTTTAAAGAGCAATAAACCTTGTAGGCATCCTGGGAACTGAAGTCTTCCAGAAAAACCTGGAGGTATGGACATTTTGCGGAAGGCTTCCATTCCCAGAGTGCCTTGCACTCCATTCAAATTCGAATTACGGAAATGTCAAGATAGGAAGCGTCACGAGGAACAGACTAATTTTGCAATTCAAGGCACCGCGGCAGCTCTTAACCATTCAAAGCCAAGCTGCCTGCAAAAATGCTTTCTTGCGAATCTGTCGGAAAGGGGTGAGTGTCTGTCCCTTAGCTCCCAAGGTACATCGATCTGCGACTTAAGCACCCCATTTTCCACTTAGGGTGCAACTTACCTTCAAGACAATTTCGTTGACCGTAGCAGCATCTGATTCAAAATAGAGATGTTTGTAGTCGTGGTTGCTTAGATATGTGAGTTTAAATATTGCATGACCTGTAAGGATTTAGAGAGAGAGAGAGAGGCTTGTGAGGTCCCTGGTGGCAAAACGATTGTGAGCCCCATCCTGTCTCCACTCACAAAATTAAAATGAGAGGTATAATCCTTGGAGTTAAGCATCGTATATCCCGAGCATTACGACTGAAATAAATGTACAGTACGGCCAGTAGTTGCTGATTCCCTCATCCACGGTCTGAAAATATTAAAAATATTAAAAGAAAAATGCAAAGAAACGTGTCTTTTAAACAATGACGTTACCACTAGAGGGAGCCAGATCTCATGCTCTAGAGCACTTATGGGAGAAATCTATTTCCACAATGTCATTACCAGACCTGAACACTAGAGGGAACCAGAAACCACGCTATGAATAACATTCATTATTATAATGGCATCCACGTTTCATGGCATCCATCTTTTCCGGCATCCACGGAGAATCTTGGACCTGATCTCCTCCCCCCCCCCCCAACACCCCTGGGAGGAGATGGAGGTCCTGCTGTGTGCAGAAACGGCACTTGTGACCAAAGCAGTAGATGATGCTTCCCGAGTGCGACGTTTCGACTGCCCCCTCTTCTCCGAAATTCAGCAACGAGAGAGCTCACCCGCTGTGTTTCTCAGCGAGTCCCAGTTCTGGGCATGGCTTTTTGTGTTGCTGAAACACAACTCGGGGGGGGGGGAGGGCAGCCTCTTTTGAAGAGGTGAACAATTCTGACTCCTAGAGAGCTTCAGGTGCCCCTTGGGTGCTGGGAAGGGGTAGGATCTCCCAACGCCCGGGTGGACGGCGGATCGGAAAGCGGCGGGAGGGCCGCGAGGCATACAGAGAGGCGACGCACACAGACTCGGTGAAATTCTCGTGAAGCTACTACTGGAGGGGGTGGTGGTCTGGGGCTACCTTGCAGGGCCGTTGCGAGACCAAAAGGGCTACTTCCTTTCCTGCTGCTGGTGGGGAGAGAGGGGTGCTGGTAGGGTACCAGAAGGGTGGCATTCTCATCTTTTCCCCCCTCGGGAGGTCCACACTCGTTCTCCCAGCTGGGTGAAACTTGGTGGGCGAGATTTTGTCCGTCGGAAACTTTCCCGCACAGGTTTGTGGGCACGACAGGCATTTGGGGGGGGGGGGAAGAGAGGGAGAGCGCGAGGGGGAGAACACACAGATGGCCATCTCCGCGTACCATCGGCAGAACAGACGGCGAGAGGGAGGCTGACAGCCTTCGCATGTCACTTCGATTTCAGGAAAGAAGGGTGCCTTCCCCGAGAGGCTGAACTCCTATCAAGAAAAGTTCACCAACAACTCCTTTCTTTCTCTCTTCCACCCCCCACCCCCCGGCCTTTCCATGTGCTTCCTCTTCCATGCACTTTGCAAAATGCAAGTATCTGTCACATGGAGAGTTGGGTGCCAGCCGTGCCCTGGACTGGATTTCTGCTTCGGCACCTACGTTTGTGTTTCGTGCATGCATTTCGAGGGGTCAAGGCAGTAACTCTTAGAGAACATTTTCCCTTTGAAAATGAGAAAAATGTGGGGACGATGGAACCAAAACAATGAAAATTAAAACAGCCATATGACAAGATCTGGAAGGGGGGGGGAGGTTACACAACAGGGGTGTGTGTTTAACATAAAATATATCTTATTGTGAGGAGGTTCTTCCGAAACCTTATTCCTCTCCTCCCACCCACCATGAAAAATCGTACGGGGAAATTCTGGTGCCTGGTCCCTCGTTCTTCAGCTGTCCCTGCTACATAAGTATAGAGATTTAAGATTGTAATGTCCTCAGAGTGCACACCACACACAGCTCTGATGGGTGACGCATAAGCTGTTAATGTCTTGCCAATGCTGTATGATGGAGACCACAGAGGTGAGGCTGCCGAGAAGGCCCTTTAACGGACGCCATTCATTAACAGACTGTAACGAGCGCCCTATTATGAAAATCACAAATTCTGGGCTAGGGCTTCATTAGTATGTTCGTTAGTAATCTGGCCCCGGATTCCATCTCCACCGATGGGTTGAAACGAAAACCACCTGCAGGGAGATGTAAAGACATCTCAAACTCTTCTCCAGGTTTTCTGCAGACCCCAGTTTGGGAAAGACTGCCCGAAATGTTCCCCGCTTAAAAGCTTACACACTTGCTAAATGTCCTTTGTTCCCATGAAAATTCATCTGCTGGCAATTAAGATTTAACGCACGAGGATGTCCTCTCCGTTTTCATTTTAATGCGTTTGGTCTAAAGGTCCGACTTAACTCATCTGCCGAAAGAACGGCCTCCTTTTAATGGAGATTTATCCACTTTTTCCCGGAGGGGGACCGGATTTGAAATCTTATTTACAGTAGCTAATTCTCCAGATCTCCCCAAATAAACGGATATACAGCCGGCGAAGCACAGACCTCGGTATTTCATCAGGGCGCGTTAATTAAACCTATTATCTCGAGCTAATCAAGAATTATGAATTCTCTTATCGAAAACCTGGCGGACGATCAGAATGCAAACTTTAAATCAAGGAGAAAGGGAGAGGAGTCCAAGGAAGCGGGGAGGGGGGGGGACCGCCTGTGGCACAGTGGCCGGGTTTGGCTGCTGGGGCCGCTTCTCGCCAACCCTTACATTACAACCTCTCTCCGAGTGCCGGTCTCTCTCTCCCAGCCTTCTGCGCCGGGCCCGTCTCGCCTGGTGAAAAACCTAAAGATTTATCTCGTCTCCTCTGCTCCTGGTATTTCACGGCTGACAAGGGGCAGAGTGCAGGACTTTATTTCAAATTCTTATTTTTCGCTTTTGAAGGAGTCAGCCCTTTTCGGGGACCATTACCACGTCAGAGATGTCAATACCACTTATTGCACCGGAGAAGAACAGGAGGCAGGAGCCATCATCCATCACGGGGGGGAATCATCTCGGGTGCACGTGCTGTTCCGTTCTAGCCAGGGCGGGCTGTCTCCTGCATTTCCAGCCCCCCTAGGCTGCATCCACCACCACCCTCCAGCCACTTCTACGATCCAGTTCCAGTTTTATTTACGATTCATATACTGCCCCGTCGCGAAAGCAACTCAAGGCGGTGAACAACAACAAATCGGCATAAACAAGGGATTAAAAACAGAAAACCATACACGAAGAAATCCACATGTGTATAAAAATACACCACTATAAATATACAAGACATAAACAAAAATACAAATTCAAGATGATTTCAATGGCAACCGTGGATAACTGAATCAGTGGTTAATGAATCAGTGGATACGGGGATCCTACTGTATTTGTTTGTTTGTTTGTTTGTTTAAAACCTGAGCATCCTGAGATTTGAAGCTGTAGAAAAGAAGTTTGGAGAAAAATGGTGTGTGTATGTGTGGGGGGGGGTGAACTGGGGGGTGGTTAAAAAAATATCAGGCTCTTCCACAAAAACCAGGCTTTCCCCAAAGTTCCTGGAAATTTTGCAGCTCTGTGTTGCCATTAATGAATGCCTACAGCTCCGGCCGATTTGATGAGACAGCGATGGTGTTACCCAAATCTTGGTTGCCTAGGGATACCATTTCGGAAGAGCTACATCCGTGTGCCGCCCTACGTAATTAAAATGAATTCACCGCTCGCCGAAATCTCGTGGCTCAAGAAGAAAGATGCAGATTCTTTTCCCCTTTCCCCCCTTTTTAGCAGAAAACAGATTGTACCAGGAGCTGTTAAACCACGAAACATGGACGGAGCTTGCAGGGCCACGGGGGTGTTGGTGGTGTTGGTGGAAAGCGGAAGGCTCCGGTCTGATTCAGTAAAGCACTTCGCCTCTGAGATTCGACCCACGGCGTGGTTTCGGCCACGGCCTTTGGGGAAATCTCGCCGGGATGAGCTTTAGAAGGTTCCCCGTCAACGGCTCGTTTCTGCCGAGCAAGGGCAAGGAATTAAACTTAAATGGTGGGGGGAGACCCTATCCATCTGCTGATGTGGGGAAAACACGGAACATGGGGTCAACGGAGAGCAATGTTTAGTTTTCCAGGAGAAAGAGGGCCTGGGTTGGGAAGACGCCGTGGTGGCCGATCTACCGAACGGAGGGTGTGTGTGTGTTCCAATCTCCCGGCAAGGAGAGGCCTTTCTCCTGAAGTCCAGACTCTCCAGATAAAGGAAAGACCCCTATTAACCCAACCGGGGTGGGGGGACTGCCGTTGCTGCAAACACAAGCGTTTGTGAGGAACTGTCAGTGGCAGAAGGAATTCCCTCTGCAAAGCGAGAGGGGGAAGCAGAGGTCTTTTCAGGGACACACCCCAGGCCTGGTTGACAGGATGTTGGAGGAAGGTTGTCCTTAAGGGGCCATTTTGAGTCCCCCTCCCTGCCTCCCCCCCCCTGCATCTATTGAAAGCTCCCTTCATTCCCCCAAAAATGCATCTCAGGGGGTCTCAGCCACTCCCAGTGCAGCTACTGAGCGGCGTTCGGTTTTGATTCAGGTCTGTTGCCCTTGATAATCCCGGTCCAGCTGCCGTGGGTGCTGGTCGTCTAAAATAAAATAAAAACAAGAACGAAGCCCCATCTCGAGATTTAAAAGGACAGAGCATTGGTGATGCGGGGTTGGCGATGGAGGACACTGGCGACCCACGTTTGCCGGGAGAGTGACTTAGGGCCTTTTCACACGACCCCTAAGATCCGCTGGCCACTTAAATTCGGACCAGAGATCTTGGGGGTTCGTTGCTCTTCCTACGTCCCCACCCCTCCGCACTTCCTTGCTCCTGTCTGCGTGAGGGGAGGGAGGAAAAAAGAGAGGAAAAAATGCAGGCTCACCTCCGAAGCCGCCCGGAGCCCCGTCGTCGTCCTGATTCCTTCTCTTAAAGGGGCGGGAGGCAAAAACAACAACAAACAGAAGCGAGGAGAGCCCGGCACTCACTCCCTTAAATCCGCATCAGGGATTTTCACCCTCCGAGAGCAGGTACATGAAAAGTGCGCTGGGACGCGCTTAGGTGGGCGTGGTCGCACTTAATTTCCTGCAAACTCCGGAGCTGGTGGGGAAACAATTGTAAGCTCCGGAGCTGGGAGCCATTTGCGGCGGAGTTTAGGGGTCGTGTACAAAGGCTCTTAGGGCAGAGTGCGTGGGACCGAGGGAGCCAGGACAAGATCCGGTCCGTGCTTGGGATGCTGACATATGTGGGACTTGATGGACCGGGACGCTAGCCGTGGTTCTAGGTGGCAGAGACCATGTCCTACGTTCTGTATAAAGATGGGCCCTTTCCACCAGGGAGCCGTAGGTACTTCCATGAATCGGAGGGTGAGTTAAAAGGAACTCCTTGGCTACTGTCTTCCTCAACAGAGGTGGTGATCCATGGAAAAGAGGCGTCGACGAGGGGAATAGACCGTCATGGGAACGAAGGAGACTTCCAAAGAACAAAGGAGTGCCATTTTGAGGGGGGGGGTCTACGAATCTGGGAAGTGACAGTTTTTCCCCCAAGTCCCACTGGGCGCTGCCATGGGCCTGGATTTGAAGGGTGGCCACCCTCGTCTATCGCTGCGGGGTGTCCCTGCACCCTGCGGACATCCTTCCACGCCAGCTGTCACCTAGTCCTGCCATTCTGACTCAACTCCTTTGGGACAGGTTATGGGGCTGGGAGGGTGGGTGGGGAGGGAAGAACAGCGTCGGTTCGGACCTCGAGAGTGACGGCGACGCACAAGGGTGGAAGGTGTGATGGCACCTGGCCTGGATGCCTTGAAAAGGGGACTGGACAGATTCCTGGAGGAAAAATCCATCCCAGGTGACCAACCATGAAGGAGATGTGTCATCTCCAGGCTTAAAACCGGGGTCCTTCAAGGGCCAGATGCAGGGGAATGGGATCAGGAGACAGAGATCGAGTCTCGTGCGCTCCCAGACGCATCTGGTGGGGCCGCTGTGAGATCCAGGAAGCTGGACTAGATGGGCCTTTGGCCTGATCCAGCAGGGCTCTTCTGATGTCCTTATGTGTGGTCCGCGCCGGCTTGACGTCAGGATCCCGAGATGTGAAAACAAAGCCGCTCGGCCGCTTTTTAGCAAGGAACCGTTTGGCCCGGCGTGGCTCGGTGGCAGGCCAAACGTCAGGATTAGCTGCCAGGGAATCCGCACAGCTTTCGAGGCGGCTGAGCGTTCCCGTTCGAAAAGGAAACAAAAGGTAAGGCATTCGCTTTGGAACACTTTGTTGCCCCCCCCCCCCGACCAAAGTGGTCTTCAGGCATCCCTCTTTTTTGAGGCGGATTTTCTTTGACTTGTGCACAGTTAAGCCATGTGGTTTTGGAAGTCATTCTTCAGATCCAACTCAAACCAACAGCTTATTATAACTTATCCATCTATTGATTTAAAACATTTCCCGCCTCTCCCGCCTTTCTCCTCAAACGGACCCAAGAGAACTTAACTTAAGAGGGAGTATTGGCCCTCCTTTTCAGGTGAGAACACAGCTCTTTTCACGCAGGGCTCTCCAGACAAGGCCATCGAGCTGGGAAAAGTGGGGGGGGGGAGCAGGAAATGAGGAGCCCGAGACCGCCTGACTCCTTTAAGGAAGCCATAGGGTTGCCTCTGCAAGAGCTGAGCTGGGCATTTGGCGAGATCTCTTGTTCGCCGGGTTGTCGTAGTCTGGAGGCGATGTGACGGCACACCGCCACCGCCGCCGCCCCCGTCCAGAAAGGTTGACGTATACTGTAAAGTGCCCGGAGTAGCCTTGTAGCTAGATGGCGTGGTACACAAGCCTAATGAACAAATAAACACACCCCATCTACTGCCAAGCATCCGTAAAGGACATCTGTAGCGAGTACCGAAGAGAGGAAACTTGGTTTGTTGGAGGTCGGGTGCCCGCATCCCTCCCTGGCCCGCCCGTCTCGGACGCTCGGCCCTGTCCCTGCACCCTCTTAGGCAGCGAGTTCCCCCTTGTTTTGGAAGAGATGATAAATAAATCAAATTGTGCTAAGCAGCCTTTCCACGGGCTGCGAAGGGGCTTCTTCGCTCTGTCTGCACCTCATCAATCACGCCATTGTCTGCTTGAGAGCTGAGCCTTGTAAATGTCATATCCACTCAAGCCCAAGGAGAAGGGAATCTGAACGCAGCAAAGGAGTTTTAATTGGATAGTGTAATTAAACCGGGTGTGTGTGTGGGGGGGGAGAGAAAGATCCAGTAGGCTGTCTTTTGACAGGATAGATAGAACAACCCCCCCCCCATTTAACAGGACTACAAAACATATTTGTTAAAAAGGCCGCGGCCGTGAACAGCTCCTTCTTGCTGACGCGGTGGAGTGGATGGCAGAAATGTATGGCGAGCTTTCGGGAACAGATCTATCTCGCCGACAGTGACGGCATTTGAATCAACCTGATCCGGACGGCTCAAAGCGATAAACAAACCGGAACAGGAGTTACCACGAAAGGGTTTTTATACCCCACCCCACCCCCTGCATTTTCCGGGGCAATTCTCTGGCGGCCAGAAAAGGGGCGTGGGGAGGCACCCCTTCAACAAAACAGCCGAGATCAAAAGCATCTGTTAGGGTCCAACGCTCGCCAAACTAAATCGGAATTTAAAACGAGCCTATTAGCATTAGGGAGAGCAAGCCAGGATAGGTGTACGCTTCTTTCAGTGTGTGTCAATTTTCACATGGATGGAAGTAGTAGTAGTAGTAGTAGTAGTAGTAGTAGTAGTAGTAGTAGTAGTAGTAGTAGTAGTAGTAGTAGTAGTAGTAGTAGTAAAACGCCTGCCAAATAACACCATGCAGAGATTGGACTGGATTGCACTCCCCCCTAGAGTTGGACACAACTAGCACGCATGTGCATCTGCTCTGGTCAGACCCCACCTGGAGTCCTGTGTCCAGTTCTGTGCACCTCAATTTAAAAAGGATGTTGACAACCTCGAGCGGGTGCAGAGGAGGGCGACCAGGATGGTTGAGGGTGTGGAGGAAATGTCTTATGAGGAACGGCTTAGGGAACTGGGAATGTTTAGCCTCTCTAAAAGAAGACTGAGAGGGGATATGATAGCTATGTTTAAATATCTGAAAGGATGTCATATTGAAGAGGGAGCAGGTTTGTTTTCCATGGCTTCAGAGACTAGGACTCGGGGCAATGGTTTCAAACGACAGGAAAAGAGATTACATTTGAACACGAGGAAGAACTCCATGGCAGTTAGAGCTGTTCGGCAGTGGAATTTGCTGCCACAAAGGAGGGTAGTGGAGTCTCCTTCTTGGGAGGTTTTTAAGCAGAGGCTGGATGGCCATCTGTCAGAAATATTGTGATGGGGGTTCCTGCATGGCAGGGGGTTGGACTAGATGGCCCTTGAGGTCTCTTCCAACTCTATGATTCTATGATTCTATGATTCTATGTACAGGGGGAACCTTTACCTTTACTTTAATCTAACCTCTGGGACAGGACCTCCCACAAGGCCACATTCTGATTCTGGGCATGGTGGCCTACAAGATCTGTTCTTGCAGTTCTCAGGTTCTTAAGATCTCCAGGAGGCCCGCAAGCTTCTCAAAGTCCAGAAGCCAGACTTGGCCCTTCCAGCACCTTCGTTAGGTAGGAAGCCATCTTGGGAGGCCGACCAGGACAAGGGCGAGACCCCGCTGAAATGCTGTCAGTCATAAGAACCTAAGAAGAGCCCTGATGGATCAGGCCAAAGGCCCATCGAGTCCAGCTTCCTGGATCTCACGGCAGCCCCACCAGATGCATCCGGGAACGCATGAGACTAGATATCTGTCTCCTGATACCACTCCCCTGCATCTGGCCCTTGAAGGACCCCGGTTTTAAGCCTGGAGATGACACATCTCCATCATGGTTTGCCACCTGGGATGGACTTTTCCCTCCAGGAATCTGTCCAATCCCCTTTGGAAGGCATCCAAGCCAGAGGCCATCACCACATGCTGTGGCAGGGAGTTCCACAGACTAACAACGTGCTGGGTGAAAAAAAATATTTTCTTTTCTCTGTTCTCCCTCTCCCAGCCCTCAATTTGAGTGGATGTCCCCTAGTTCTGGTATTTTGCGAGAGGGAGAAGAAGCGTCCCTCTATCCAATTTACTCATGCCCTGCATTATTTTGTACGTTCGGACGGTCTGACCGATCTGCGCCACACCCGAGGAAGGCGACCCAAAGGCTTGGGCGCGGAAGACGAGCTCCACCAGAGCACTGGGAGCCAACAAACGGCCCTTGGTGGTGGTGGTGGTGGTGGGTTCCGGTTAATTCAGTGGCCACTTCACGAACCGGCCGGGATTCGTGCTGGGGAAGGCGCTTTCCCTGTGAATTCAAGGGAAGACCGGAGTCTTATATATCCCTCACGTTGAGGCAGATGTTGTATCCACGATGCCAGAGTTAACACCCGAAGTTATAGAGTATACACGTAGAGACTTTGATTTAAAACATAATAAAAATCCTTTCGACATTTTATTAAAAACTGACTCGTCTCCGGTTTGTGACTCGGATCCGCCGAGGGAGAGATTCGAACCCTCACACTGATGTAGCGGCATCCATCAAACCATCAGCTCCTTTGGCAGGTCTGGACAGGGAGATGGGTTCAAAGGTGGTGAGATAAAGGGGGGGGGTGGAAAAGGAGAAGAAGGGAGGGAGAGGCGCTCCCCCAGCGCTCTGGTTTGGCTCTAGCGCGCCCTCGGTCTTGCAGAGGTACCACCCCGCCCGCTTCCTGTATTAGGCAGCTTTCATTAATCTTCTCGCCATCTTCCTTAACTAGCCATGCAGAACCGCTCGATAGTAAGACACATAATGGGGAGGCCCTGCGCCTATTACCAGGTTAACATTCACAGTTAAGCCCCAGCATCAGGAGGGGAAGGAAGGGGAGGGGAGGGGGGTAGATTGAAAGGAAACCTAGGAACAACAATCGCTCTCCCCCCCCCCCCAGCGTTGGCCCTTCAAGGACACGTTGGAACCTCCTGGGTTTAAGTTGTGGGCTCTGTGGAAGGCAACTGGACTGACCCCGGGGCAACCCCGTTCGTACGAGGCTCGGCCCACGAAAGCTTGCGTTGAAAAGAGAACGGTCCGTATTTAAGCTGCCGTGTGTTTTTTTGCCGGTGTGTTTTTGTTGTTCGTTTTGTTCCTTTGGAACAGGGGTCCTCAAAGTTTTTGAACAGTGGGCTGGTCCACCATGCCCCAGACACCACTGGGGGCCGGGCCACAAGCAGGTGGGCAGGGTGGAGGAGGAGCAGTGCTGGGGCCTCCGGGCCATGGAGGGAGTAGGAGACCTTGCCGCAGCCTTCCCGTTTTAAATTGCCCCACTCGGCTGCACCCGCTGCCCTGACCATCTGGGCGGTGGGGGGGGGAGGATTGGGGGGGGGGACCTTGCCGTAGGCCTCCCACTCTGAATGCCCCACTAGCCAGCATGCTGATCATCTGGGCGGTAGTTGGGGGGAGTGGGAGAAGCGACATAGCCCACTGCTTTGAACTGCCTCAGCAATAGAAGCAGCTGTGGAGGCTGGCTTGCTCGCAAAGCAGGGGGTAGGTGGGGGGGGGGGTTGCAATTGGTCCCAGGGGGCAGATTCAGGACCTTGGGGGGCCGCATCCGGCCCCGGGGCCTTAGGTTGAGGGCCCATGCTTTGGAAGTTGCCTGGAATTCCCCTCTGAAAACAAACAAACAAACACCCGGGACCCTTTTAGGCGACGAAACATTTCAGGAACTGCTGGATGTTCAGCACCGGTAGGGCTCTCTTGGGAGCCGGATGAGAGGAAAACCATCTGAGATGGTCCCTACTTTGTGCATACCTGCGGCTACAGCCTCGAAGCCGTCCCGGAAAAAAGATGAGGGGGAAAGAGAAGAGCAGTGTGGGGACGCAGGTGGGAAAACGGTCATCTGCGCAGGCAAGAGCGCTGAAAGGACGGCCGCAAAGTCAGCAGCTCAGCGGTTCGAATCCCGGGTGCCACGCAGCGGAGCGAACGCCCGCTGTTCACCCCCAGCTCCTGCCAACCCACTAACTGGGCGGCCACCGGTCACATTCCCTTCGTGGGGTTCTTTTTCGACAATGCGCAGCGGCTCGAGGGACCGACGGCCGACTCATCATCTTCTCAGACCATGTAAAGAAGCATTAAGGGAATCAGATTTCCTTTAAATTACGCTGTTTGCCAGAGGGCATAACTGTATTAAGGCTTATTACGTGGCTTCCTTAAGACTTGATGTGATGTACGGCTAATTGAGATCCAGGGCCGTTTCCTCTTTCTTCTCTCTTTCTCGCCTGCCATAAAAACGGCAGCTCCTTTATTAAGGCTTAAATCTCCCTTCTTAATGACAGGACACTTCCCCCTCAAGATGCAAAACCTGCAAACTCTTTTTGTGATAATCAGATGGCAGCAGCTCTAAACAAGCCCTTTATAGATGTGGTGTTGACACGGTTCTAATGGGCGCGGGTGGGATTTTACAAGGGAGGCCCCATTAGCGCTCTCTCTCTCTCTCTCTTCCTCTCCCAATATTGGAGCCCGAGCAGAGGGATTTATTTGGCAAATAAAGATTCAGAAACCGAGCTAAGCCTCGCGCAAGAGGGGCAAAAGCCCTCTGTTGTTCCTGAAGGAAGAAAACCCGTGGACGGAGCCTTCCTGAAGCCATGTTGGAAATCGAGGTGACCTTAGAGCAGTGGTGGCGAACCTTTGGCCCTTCCAATGTTTTGGACCCCAACTCCCAGAATTCCAAGCCTGTATTGCCAATGACAAAGGACTGTGGGAGTTGGGGTCCAAAACGTCTGGAGTGCCGAAGGTTTGCCACCACTGCCTTAGAGCAAGAGAAGAAGGCCAAGACTCCGTGACGGCACAACCCTTAGCACTGAACCAGCTGGCCCTCCATCTCGCCCCCTTCAGGATGCGCAGGGGAAGAACTCACCAGGGGAGGAATTCTACGAATTATCCTCCCCCAGTTTAAGGCAATTTTTCGCAAGCGTCTACATTTGAAAGACACTTTCGAAGGCCATTCTCTATGTCGATGCCACGACTTGCAAGTTAAATCCCCCTTTTTTTTGTTTTTGCTTTGCCGTTGTTGTTTTTTTTTAAAACACACAAAAGATCTTTCCGTTTTGGCGGAACTGCACAACCATCTGTTCGTGACACTTTCCGGTGCGCCTCGCAAAAGACGAGAATGGAGGAGGCTTGTGTTACACGAGATAACAACGCCCGAAACAGAATATATTGGAGAACTCAAAAAGCCTTATCTTCCCCTCAACCGTGCTCCTTCTGCCATAATTCATTTCAAAGAAGTCCCCCGAATAATTTTTGATGTAAACTCCGCTGCAAACATACATCACTTGGCTGATAAGATCGCAGGGGTGCAGGCAGAAAGCATCCTTCTGCCAGGCACCCAAATATGAGCGCTCTTTCCTCTTTTATCAAGGTTCAAACGGGAGTCGTCATGCCCCGGACCGAGGAAGGGTGAGAGTTCTCTCCACCGCGATCCTCGCGCCGTGCATGATGGGAAAATATAAACGGACCGCCGAGGTCACAGCGGATGAAACGGCAACGCCCGTTCAAACCGTAAGCAGTTCCGAAAGGTGACCAAAGAAGGATTAGACACGGGTGCACCTCTGTTTTCCCAAGAGGTGAAAACAGGATGCCTCTCCCCAAATCTGTGGGCTTCAGGACAAGGATTCTTTTGACAGCAATGCCCAAAGGATTTCAAAATGTATGCTCTATGCCTTTCTGCAGGGGGTGGGGGAGGAGGGACGCATAAGAACATAACATAAGAACATAAGAAGAGCCATGCTGGATCAGGCCAAAGGCCCATCTAGTCCAGCTTCCTGGATCTCACAGGGGCCCCACCAGATGCTTTTGGAAGCGCACGAGACTAGATATCTGTCTCCTGATATCACTCCCCTGCATCTGGCCCTTGAAGTACCCTGGTTTTAAGCCTGGAGGTTACACATCTCCATCATGGTTGGTCACCTGTGATGGACTTTTCCTCCAGGAATCTGTCCAATCCCCTTTTGAAGGCACCCAGGCCAGATGCCATCACCACCTCCTGTGGCAGGGAGTTCCATAGACTAACAACGCGCTGGGTGAAAAAATATTTTCTTTTGTCTGTTCTTACTCTCCCAGCCCTCAATTTGAGTGCATGTCCCCTAGTTCTGGTATTTTGTGAGAGGGAGAAGAACGTCCATTTATCCACTTTACTCATGCCCTGCATTATTTTGTACGTCTCCATCATATCCCCCCTCAGGCGCCTTTTTTCCAGACTAAAGAGCCCCAAATGTTTTAGCCTTTCCTCATAAGGGAGGTGTCCCAGCCCAGACGCAATGTCGGCTGCAGTTAAGAAGCAAGTTCGTTTCAAGCTGGACGCAATTGACTGTCTCGCCTTCTCTCGGGGGCACCCCCCCCCCAAACTTTCAAGCGAGAGAGCGGGCCAAAGAAAGTTTTGGCTTGCAAGCGGTTTCTGGGCCCGTAACCTTACGAGGCAGGCAAGAGACAGAGTGACGTACAGGTCACTGAGACGGCGGCGGCAGCGGCGGAGGAGAAAGAACGCACGGTGCTGCTTCCACACTTTACCCCTTGTAAATGCATCCGATCAAAAGGGATGCCATAACATCGACAGATTTGTCAGTTTCAGTGACGTGGCAGGTCAACTTGAGAGTAACGCCGGGTTCAGGCCTGTGCTATGTTTCATTTCCCGATGTTCAGACCCCTGCCGGTGATCCGAACATTCAACCTGTGTGGGACTGAAAGCACGGCGGACTTCCCCCACCCCAAATATGGGGTCCAGGGACCAACAAGAGGTGCACGAAATCACTCAAGAGTTGCTTGTAGCAGCGTGTGTGTTCAGCCAGGATGGGGAAAGAGGTGAGCCATCATGACCCTGTTCTTCGGGTCAGGACAGGCAGGTAGGAATGGGGGGGGGGAACGTGTCCGGAGGCAATGGGGGGGAGGCGTTAAAGAAAGGCGGGCCACTTACTTGGGCTTTTTTCCTCCACGAGGTCACAGGTGCAGAGCAGCTCCGCGTCGATGGAGATCGGCTTCTGCTTAATCCAGAACTTGCTGGCTTTCTGGTTCGTCACGGGGTCCACCTCCACCTTGTCCCCGGAAATCCCTGAAGCCCCCGCAGGGAACCAAAGCGGAAAAAAAGAGGAGAAAGAACCAACAGTGAGGCTTGGGGTGAGGCCAAGTTAAAAGCGCTCTCCCGCTCTTTCGCCCGGCCCGTCGCCTGCCGCTTCAACAGACAAACAAGTGAGGACTAGACACTTTCTTAATAAATAAATAAAATTGGCATTTTCTGCAATAACGCCCACCAGAAAGTGGGGAGGGGTGGTGGTGGTCTAACCTCTGAATGGTTGCCCTCTGAACTTGATCCGCACGGCCCTAAGCAACAGTGTGCATTTCAAAATTTGGTGTACAAGGAAGTTTAAGCATAAACTCAGATATGTGAGGAGGAGGAGGAGGAGGAGGAGGAGGAGGAGGAGGAGGAGGAGAAGAAGAAGAAAGACATCTGAGCATATATATTCCTGAAAATGGAAAAGCACCCATGATGCTCCTTCACACCTCCTCTCTCAGCAGGCAACCTTAGTATCTAAATTTGGTAAGGAATAGAATCATAGAATCCTAAAAGTTGGAAGAGACCTCAAGGGCCATCCAGTCCAATGCCCCTGCCATGCAGGAATCCCCATCACAATATTTCCGACAGATGGCCATCCAGCCTCTGCTTAAAAACCTCCAAAGAAGGAGACTCCACCACCCTCCTTTGGGGCAGCATCTTCCACTGCCGAACAGCTCTAACGGTCATGAAGTTCTTCCTAATGTTCAAACGGAATCTCAGAACACGGGGCAAATGCGTCGTCTAAATCAGTGGTTCTCAACCTGTGGGCCCCCCAGATGTTCCTGGACTGCAATTCCCAGAAGCCTCCGCCACTCGCTGTGCTGGAAGGGGTTTCTGGGAGTTGCGGTCCAGGAACATCTGGGGACCTACCGGTTGAGAACCACTGGTCTAAATACCCCTGCCGGCCCTGGGTGCCAAGTGTCTAAGGAGCCTCGATGTTAAAAGAGAGCCCCCAAGCATCTGGCCGACAAGCGTGTTGCAATCGCCGTGTCGAATTTCACCGGCCAGCTGACGAAGAAACAAACCCACCCGGTTCCCTCTGCTCATCCGAGATGCCAAAGACCCCAACTAAGAAGTTAATCCAACCTTGGAGAGGCTTGGCAATTTATAACAGAGTCTATGATGGTTTCCCCCATCCCACCCGTAAACCTCTCCCCTTACTCCAAAGCCTTGCCTGCCAGCACGGCAGGAAAAAGGACAGCATCTCATTGCTTAATGTACAATTACAAGGTTTTTTCCCCCCCTTCCTCTGGCATGAGTGACCAAACCTCTCTATATACTTTTTCATCGTGGCAGCTGCGCCGGAGAGGACTTAAAAGTAATTACATTTTTAGGTCACGAGTTATAGGTCAAGGTCACCCTGGAATAAGCCAAACGGAATACGGAGTATTTAAAAACAAACCGAGGGGAGGGCTGTTTCTTTGTCTAAGCCAACAAAAAAAAGGGGGGGGCGAGAAGAAGGCGAGAAAGATCGTATCCTTGTTTTCATTTCTAAGACAGCTTTTTAAAATAACTTTTTTTTAAAAAAAGGAAACAAGGGAACTGTAAACACACACTGAGACACGCATCTCTTGATCTCACTCATTGCCTTTGGCAATTGTAATCGAACTGCGAAAATGGCCAAAACTGAGACAAGAGAGTCTTGGAAAACATGCTGTGGGCTTTTTTTCAAAGCAAATAAACAAATTTAGGCCTCCTTCCCCCCCAAAAGGACATGACAAGCTTCCGAGTCTAGGGTGGCTCGGATCCGTGCCCGCGAAGAATGCTAAGTGACCCAGAAACAGCTTCCTTGATGCTGAAGACCCACCAATCTGGGGAAGGCGAATATTACGAACCTAACAAGAATAAGAATGGTGCGCGGATGCGTTAGAAAGAAGAGAAGAGGAAAGCGTGTCTCCGGCTTGTTCCAGGATGTGATCTCCGGCCGTTTGTTAGCAGGTAAACCCAAGAGAGAGAATGGCAAGAAAGATCTGCTCTTCTTCCGGAACATTCCAAGGGGAAGATGAAGAGGAAACAAACAAACAAAAACCTCCGAACAATGCTGAGGCGGGGTGACGCGTGCCTTAGCGCTTCTGGTTTCTGAACGGTTCAACCCCAGGGCTTTCAAAATTTGCAATTTACGGGCCGGTGCTCGTTTAAATAAAGCAGCCACGCAGGTAGATACTTGGGGCCTCTTATGCCTTACGTTCCCCTGGCAGCCTCAATTACAACCCCCCTTCTTCAAACACTGTTTATCTACCTGTGCTTTGCACACCATGGGGTGTGTGTGTCACCAGGTCCAAGGCAGTGGGCGGCAGGGTATTTTCTTCACAATTCCAGTTTACTCACACATCTTCAGTTCCAGTTTACTCACGCATCTTCAGTCCCCCTGCCCTCTCCTAAAAGCACGACACACAGTCTCTTCCAATGCCCCCACCTTCCCTGGATTATCCCATCTGTGACTCTGCTGTACCCTCGTAGTGACTCTGGATACTCCATGTCTCCTTAATTGCCGGTCACCATCCCGGTGCAATGAATAACAAAAATAATAATAAAACGCCCGTAGCAACCCATAAACGGGCCTTCTCGGTGGCCGATCCATCGCTTTGGAATAAGCTACCCAGCGAGATTCGCCAGGCCCCCTCACTGGCATCCTTCAAGAAAGCCGTTAAAACCTGGCTGTTCAGGGATGCCTTTGGAAATGGCTAGGGTGGTACCTAGTTGGGTTTTTCTTTTTCTTTTGCCGTCCCGTCTTATGCCTCTTGCCAAGTACTTTTTTATATTGTTTTTTATGTTTGTTTTTTAATGTGTGTGAACCGCCCAGAGTTCCCTTTGGGAAATGGGAGCGGTATATAAAGGCAAAAATAAATAAACAAATAAATAAACATAGAAAGATGTCCTTTGGGTGGGCAGGGAGTGATTTTTTTGCGGAGGGAGGAGGGAGAGGAATGTTCACCACAGGCCTGCAGGGCCTTTATGCTGGCCAGGATGAATGTGCTGCCTTCAGCACTGCTCCAGGGTAGGTTCCAGGGAATACCACGTCAAGAGAGATTTTGCCCATGTGGAAACGAGGCTCCTGAGTTTCTTCAGCATGTGTTTTTATTTTGTCCACTCTATGAACAAATTAGGAACACCCTAATTTGTCCACTGTTGAAAAAATTCCAAGGCCACCCTTCCAAGTGGTTAGTTCAATACTGTCTAATAGACAAGAACTCACACGTTACAGCACAGGTTGCAAAGTTCTTTCTAGCTGCCATTCGAAAGAGAGCAGAGATCACTTCGGCCACCCATTCCCATGTTCCTATTTATTAGTACTTCTCTTTGCTTTTCTTCTTGCCTTTACTGTATATTTGCAGATATGGGTCATATGACCACAAGAAACTTGACTTAACTTGAATGAGTTTTCTGCTTCTATCATGTTCAACTTTGCACCAGAAGGACAGGTCTAGCGTAATTTATAAAAAGGTTGGAGAGCTGCAGCGCCCGCAGGGTCAGTCCGCTGGGCTGTGTCACTTCAGACTGGCTCGGTGACCTGCGCCCTGGGAGAAGGTCAATGTTTTAAGCTTGGGAGAGGAAGGCGGAGGAGGGCAGCCGCAGCCGGCCGTCCTTGGCGGTCGTAGCTCTTTTCGAAGCCAGCGGCGGCTTGCAACAGTCACCCCCGAAAGAGAGCTGGCAGCGGGACAAAGAGGTGACGTACCTTTGTGCTGGCGGTGTTAACCTTCATTTCTGCAGGCATCAAACCCGAGTGTCACCCTCCTTCTGAACCCGGCCTCGGCAGGGGAGGCCGCAGCGGCTCCGCTACCCGAAGGCCTGCATTTCAATTAATCAAGCCGCGCAATTTGTCAGCCGAGATCCCATATTTCAATTATGTGCAGTGTCGAGAGCCCTCCGAAAGGAAGCGAAGGGCGCGAAAATCATATCGGGAAAGCCCGAATCTCCATCAAAAGAGTGTTTCCTCACTGGAACGTTTCGCTCTAGGTCGCCCGAACATTAGTCGTCCAAAATCTACATCTCTTTCCCCGCCTCCCTGCGAAAATATTGCCAGCCAGCTGTCTCCTTGACGTTAAAAACGGCGCTTTGTGTTTTCGTTGGGCCAGAGAAGAGAGTGCGGAATGAAGAAAGAACCACCACCACCGGCCCTTTATAATGGAAACCAACCTTATTACCACCTCCCATCTCTTCAAAACATTTTTAAAAAGCCACCAAGTACGAGCGGTCCCCTCTGCTCTGCCGAAAAGGGAAACCGAAATACATTTCATTCGGCGTTCCTGGGAGGACGAGCGTACCCGTGCGCGCCCACGCGGGAGTCAATATTGTTAATGCGCCCATGTTAATTTGATCGTTTTTGTCAGGTAACTCCAGTGGAAAATTATATAAAACTGTTCCAGATGAACAGATGATAGTGACATGAATTAAAGTGATAGAACAATAGTGGAATATAAACCAGAAATGACACCCAAAGTGGCTGTTGATTTATGGCCATCCTGAGCCTGGTTCTGGGCTTCCATGTATATTAGCACTACAAATCTGGGTCCATTTAACCAAGAGATGCTCATACATACATCACGGGCGCCTGCTCCAAGCCAAGGTCACTTCGCGTGGCATCAATCTTTTGCTACGGAGGCGACTTCACACGCGCGCACCCTTGCACACACGCACACACACACAAAAAAGTCGAAACAGTGGATTGAAGGGGGTGGGGTGGAGAGGGGCTGCTCCTTCCCACCCCATTTCATCTTTCTTTTATCATGTAAAGCGGACTTTAAACTTCCTATTATTTTTATCTGCAAAATTGTTGGCGGAGGCTCCCATCTATTATAACCCTATCGCCGCATCGCTCACACCTGCTCGCTCGGTCGCCTATCTGTAGGACCGCGTCCGTTTCTTTTTCTTTTTTGCCTGTTCAGTCCTTGCTCTCTCCTTCTCCCCTCTCTTTCTCGTGTTCACCATCACCGCCTCCATTCTTAATTTTTTTTTAAAACCTCCCCTTTTCCTTTCGGGGTTTGTTTGGGCTGGGTTGCCCCCAGTTGGGACATGCGTTTTTGTTTTTATTCATTCCGGGAAAAGCGTTATCATCCACACCTCGTGCCGTCCAGGCCTGGGTGCTCTTTTTGGACAGAGATAAGAACATAAGAACGTAAGAGCAGAAGAAGAGCCCTGCTGGATCAGGCCAAAGGCCCATCTAGTCCAGCTTCCTGGATCTCACAGTGGCCCCACCAGATGCTTCTGGGAGCGCACGAGACTAGATCTCTGTCTCCTGATACCACTCCCCTGCATCTGGCCCTTGAAGGACCCCGGTTTTAAGCCTGGAGATGACACCTCTCCATCATGGCTTGTAACCTGGGATGGACTTTTCCCTCCAAGAATCTGTCCAATCCCCCTTTTGAAGGCAACCAGGACAGATGCCATCACCACCTCCCGCGGCAGGGAGTTCCACAGACTAACAACGCGCTGGGTGAAAAAATATTTTCTTTTGTCTGTTCTTACTCTCCCAGCCCTCAGTTTGAGTGGGTGTCCCCCCTAGTTCTGGTATGTCCCCTAGATCTGGAGGGACAGCTCCGGATGGCAAGGCGGTGACCCTGACGGAAGACTGAGACGGTGAGGAAGGCTTGGGCGTTTCCCACCCACGAACACGGCCACCGCGATCCCATTTTGGCGGATACGTTGGCCCTTGAGGAATGATCCGAAGGACGTGCGCGAGACGTCGAAAGAGGAGAGTCCCAAGCCACACGAGAGGGCGAACCCAACTGCTTGTGTTCCTGAAGTGGGCCTTCTCGGCGTGGAGACCTCCTTTCTTGAGTTTTAGAGAACTGGGCGACGCCTCACCCTGTTCCTGCCCATGGTGAACTCGGGCGGCTGATTGTTGATAGAACAGGGGCCGGCGGGTGGACACGGAGAAACCAAAGGCAGCGTCAAAGGGCAAAGCTCAAGATCCATCCACCTCAGGATGAAGGCACCCGTTCATGCCTTCGTGGGGTCTTGGCTCTGGATCTTCTGAGTTACAATCCAGGACTCCGTGCCAGAATTAAGCAGCCTCCACATCGGCCCACCAGCGCCATAGGAGGAGGCTGGCCTTGTCCCCGGAACGCTCGGTAGCTCACACTCCCTAGAGCAGTGGTGGCGAACCTTCAGCACTCCAGATGTTTTGGACCACAACTCCCACCGTCCTTTGTCATTGGCCATCTAAGCTTGGAATTCTGGGAGTGGTGGTCCAAAACATCTAGAGTGCTGAAGGTTCACCACCGCTGCCCCAGAGCACTGTTTCCCAACCTTGGGCCCCTAAGATGCTCTGGGGCTGTTACTCCCACATATCCTAGCCAGCACAGCTAATGGTGAAGGCTTCTGGGAGTTGTAGTCCAAGAACATCTGGGGACCCTAGGCTGCCCTTGAGTAGCAAAACATCCGCCCTCCCGATGTTTGGGACTTCAACTCCCAGAATTCTGAGCCTGTCTCGCCAATGGTCAAGGGGGGGGTCCGTTCCAAAACATCTGGGGGGGGCGAAGGTTCCTCACCCTTGCCCTCGAGTGTTACAAGGGAGGGTCGGGCCCTTCAAAGGAGTGGCAATTTTAGGGAGCTTCCGCGCCCCCCCCGGGTTCTCACCGGCTTGCTGCACTGCCAGGGGCCTCATTTGGACACATCGTTGGGAAAGACGAAAACCAAACACCTCTGCAACAGAGTTCGTGTTGTGGAATCCTTAAAGAATCTGGAAGTTGAGTCACGGCTACTGGACTTCTTTTTGAGAGACAGAAATGTTTCACTGCTCATCCAAACAGCTTCATCAGACTGATGAAGCTGTTTGGATGAGCAGCGAAACCGTTTCTATCTCTCAAAAAAGAAGTCCAGTAGCCATGACTCCACTTCCAGATAAACTCACCTGGAGGACTGAGAATCTACACTCAGACAATCCTTAAAAGGATTTCCACATCAACGCGTCTGAAGGGCCCGTGTGCGTCACAGATTTAGGGGGAGTGCCAGAATAGACGATGGCCCCTCCACTTCAGGCCCCCTTCCTTCACTCCCGGAGAAAAAGCCGGGCTGTTCCTCCCCTCCCTCCCTCCCTCCTTCCCTGGAACAGGCTCTCTCGGCTGTTCAACCATTTATCTTTAGCGATCTGTCATGGCCTTTTCAAGCTCTTATTCCTGACGGCTTCCAGATACAAGTGAGTCAAACTTCCCTGGAAGGAAATGATCGCCCCAGATAGTTTGCTTGGGAAGAGAAAACAAGCCGTAAGCTGCCCTCCCTCCACGCCAAGCGTATAAATCCTTCCTTAACTAGACAGTGCCATAAAAAAACAAACACAGAGACAAAAGAGGAGGAAAAGATGGAGAGGGGAGTTAAAAGAGAGAGAGAGAGAAAAAAGATAACCAAGAGAATTTCCAAGTGGACGGTCGTTTTCTGCGAAATCTAGATCTTGGCTCAGGCGCTCCCGAGAAGGGCCGTAAAGTTTCCACATCTCGGTTTAGAGCCAGGCCATGGTTCAAAACGGCCAAAATGCCTGCAGAGCTCATCTATATTAGCAGACGGCTTAAGATCGTCGGGGTATTCGCATGGAAAGGCTCTCGTTTTCTACCCTGCCAGGGGAAGTTCGAAGCGTTCGTCTGTGGCTGCAAGAAGCCCCTTGGGGTACCTCGAAGACCAACGGGTTTCCCTTGCTTTAGACCTAAAAGGGCCTGCCGTCCAGGAAAGCTTACGAAAAATGCAACCCGCTCGGTTCCCAAGACTTTCTGTTGTTTAATTCCCCCACTGCGTGTTCGACAACCCCCCGGACACGGAATCTAGACGCAAATTTAAGATAACGAAAAATGTTGGCAAGAGTTTCCGCCCGCCTCTGGTCTACGGCGGCCCGAGTAAAGGCTGGATGATCAGCAAGCATGTTTTTCATTTTGTGTGAGTACTGGATACCTCTTTAGTGCCGTTTGTTTCAACTCCTTCGGCCACCTACAACGTGCCTGATTTTGGCTGCAGACGACCCCGTCTCCTCCAGTTGTTCTGGACTACAACTCCCATGCTTCCTGACTCTTGTCCAGTGGACGTTTCGTATACAGTCACCCCCCGCCATTTCGCGATTCAGGTCCTGTGGTCCCACTACATCGCGGGATCGCAGTACCTGCACCTCGGAGCCGCGCGGGGGATGGCAGGGGGCAATCGGGTCGCTCCGCGCCGCCCCCCGGCGCTCCTCCGAGAAGCCTCGGACAGGCGTGCGATCGCCCCACCCCCCACCCCACCCACTTCCGCATATCGCGGATTTTCATGCACCATGTGTGGGGTGGGTTCCTAACCCCCGCGATTGGCGGGGGGTGGGGTGACGGTAACATAAAATCTGTACCAACATAAAAAATCCCGGAGACAGGGAAAACCTGCTTAACCGAATCGCCTATGGGGCGAATCTGTACAACATAAAAACGGTCGCGATGAGGGATGACTCTGTTTTCAATGCATTCCTAGGGGAAATTTGTATAAAGGAAGAACCTCGTGGTGCAGTGGTTAAATGCCTGTACTGCAGGTAAAACTGTGCTCACGACCTGGGTTCAATCCCAGGTAGCAGGCTCAAGGTTCACTCAGCCTTCCATCCTTCCGAGGTCGGTAAAATGAGTACCCAGCTTGCTGGGGGGGGCAATGTGTAGCCTGCATACTGTAATTAAAACTGTAAACCGCCCAGAGACTACTTGAAGTGGTATGGGGCGGTATATAAGCAGAACACTTTGCTTTTTGAACAGAATTTCATTTGCAACGAATTAATTCCTTTATACAAGGGGCCACTGTACTCCCCCACTGACTAAGGGTGACGGGGGCAGCAGTTCGGAACAGACGGGGACCGCCAGGCAGGCTACTTTGAGATCGGGCCACCCAGACATATTTGAAGGAGAGAAAAGCACCCAGTAAAAAGCAGGCGGAGGGGTGAAGACAGTTTCCTGTCGAGGCGGATTTACCTAACTGAACGTCCGTGGTGAAGCGAAGGCGGTGGACCATGCTGACTTTGAAAGACTTGTAATGGTGGCTGCTTAACAGGTCCTGGACCGTCGCGATGTCGATCTGAGGATCCTCCTCGGGTGTCTCCTCTCCTCTCGAACCTGCGACGGAAAGAGTGCAAAAAGCAGAATGAATAAGCTTCTTTTTTTAAAAAAAATACAGTAGGACCCCCGTATCCACTGATTCAGTTATCCATGGGTGGCAGAGGAAAAAAATCAAATAAATAATTCAGCAGCCACAAAGCAAGCTACTGTCATAAACAAAGCAAACTACTGTCAGCACAAAAAAGCAGTCCAGATTAAAGCAAGCTCTGTCAATGTAAACAAACATAGCAGCTGTAAAGCAAGCTACTGCCACAAAACAGCTGTTCTGGAGATTTTTTGGTGTTCTCTCTTATCCACGGTTTTCATTATCCACGGGAAGGTCTGGAACCCATCCCCAGTGGATACCGGGGTTCTACTGTATTCTTATTATTTTGCTGATGTGTCTTGAGTTAAGAGGGAGGCATTGCCCACAAGGATGGGGCCACAAGCATCCTGGATTAGATTAGATTTCAGAGAAATCCGCGGCCTCTGCCTTCCAACGGAGGGAAGGCGGAGCCAAGGAAATAGAGGCGGAGCTAAGAAACATCCCCCACTGTATTTCAACTCCGAGCTGTTACTACTGGTACCAGTAAGTAAGGCTTAGGAGAGGCATGAGTTTGGCCATGCTCTAGGAATTATGAATTACAGTAGGATGGAGCAACACTGATTAAAGTGGAACCCATGCAATGGTAGAGAGAACAACACAGGTGGTCCATTCAAGGACATCAGATGGGTACACAGATAAATTCTATAACTGTAAGGATAACCCCCATCCTGCAGCCTTTCTAAGGAAGGTATACCACTCTGTGATGCTGGTTAGAACCTTGCTTTCTGAACTAGTCGCAAGCCGCCTGTGTTACGGCACAAACTTGGAATATTATTATTATTAAATTATTTCTTCCTATCACAGAACTGGGTTCTGGGGGGAAACTGGAGAATGGGGAGGGGGGAGAAGATAATGTTTCATTAAGCCTAAATGTCAATTATGGGGTGGGGGGGGGTAGGGAAAGCTTTAAAAAAAACCATACATTTTACGATGTTGGATTAACACCAATTTAAAAATTACTATAACGTGACACGCAATCTTTTTCCCCCTCTCTTTTTTTTCCCACAGAGCAATTTCTCTGCCAGCTGCTAATAAAGCATCTTAGCTGTAAATGATAATTCAGATGCTTTTAGATAAAGTGGTGCGGGGGAATACGGCAGAGAAAATTGATTTAGCTCCTCGCGGAAGATATGGGGAGACTGACACATTTTGTTTAATACTCCGGCTAATGTAGTCCTAAAAGCCGAAACAACCGCTGGTTTTGCAGCTTTAAATTTTGTCATGAGAGATTAATGAAAACTTTGGGATATATATATACCGTGTTTCCCCAAAAATAAGACAGTGTCTTATATTAATTTTTGCTCCCAATATGCCCTAGGTCTTATTTTCAGGGGATGTCTTATTTTTTCTATGAAGAAAAATACGGTACACATTTATTGTTATCTTATTATCAGGGAGGCCTTATTTTGCGGGGATGCCTTATTTTGGGGGGATGTATTATTTTTGGGGAAACAGGTTATGTATGTATGTATGTTAAGATGGATCCCCCTACCCACCCCCTCCGGGCTCAGAAATCCTCCCCGCCTCCGTTCTTTTTTAAAATAAGTGAGAATATGAGATTTCAGCATCCCAAAAAGTGGCAGTTAAAAAACAGGGAGGAGGAGGAGGGTGGAAGAAAACCGTGTGTGTCAATTTCTACAAATCGGAGCTTGTCAATTTCTATCCATTAATCCCTGCACCAGACTGGCTGCCTTGTAGCAGTCAAGGATCCGACCCGAGTGTTTTCTCATCCAATTCAGATGTTTTGGACCCCAACTCCAAGGATTCCAAGCCTAGATTGCCAGTGACAAAGGACAGTGGGAGTTGTGGGGGGGGTCCAAAACATCTAGAGGGCCGAAGCTTCGGCCACCTCTCGGAAAGCACTCTCTGAATGGGAAGTCAACACTTCGCCGATGGCCACTGATTTAAAGGGTCAATTCTGCTGGGTACCGATAATGGGATTCAATATGACCCAATCAACAATCCTGTGTCACAAGAACCTGTGAACCTCCTACACTCCGCTCCGACGCAGTACAACTGCTGTGAGAAAGCACGCCCGTGCCGAAAATATGGGAAAACGAAACTAGCGGCAGAACGAACACACACGCCTTCATTAACCCCCCCCCCACACGCACACCCTAAAAAAACAACACAAGGTGAACCGCACAGCCCTCCTTGCACGGAAAACATTCCCTTATTACTTTAATGCACTGGTATATTGCTTAATGAAAGTTCCTAATTGTAATTCAATTAATTACATACACAGCGTTCCCCAATTACATTTTCCAATAAGACTTTGGCTGCGGTACAGGTCTAAAGGCACTTAACCAATTTTAATATATTAAGACCAATTTCCCTTGCATGCTAATTACGGTCTAACGACAGAACGGGAACCAGGAACTTTCCAGAAAGCAGGGTGGGAAATATAAAAAGAAAATTAACCACAAACAGTTGGGTGTGAGCGTGCCTTGTTAAAAGCCGAACAGAGAGGGGGAAGTAAGGGGAGAGATGCATTCTGATACCCGTTTTGCTCTGTGCCTCAAACGTCCCAAATATGGGAAGGGTTTTTGTCTGTCTTCCCGAGGGCAGGGAGCGCGGGAAGGGTGTCCCGCTGTGCATTTGTGCGGACGCAAAGCCTCTTTTCAACCTAATCCCTTGAAGTGTAAACGATACGCTGGCTCGCGGACAGCATTTTAGCAGGGGATTTTGCGAGCATCTGTTCAGCCCGGCGGACAGCCTGTATGTCCGCGCGTGCGTGTTCGGAGAGAGAGTTCTCTCTGGGCGTTCGCAAAAGTCCTCGGAAAAACCAAGAGCCCTCGCAGTGGACCGTCTTGATCCGAACGGACGACTTAACGTTCATTAGCGTACGCGAGACTGCGCCTTCTCTGTGGTGGGCCCCTCTCTCTGGAATCATCTCCCCAGTGAGCTGCGCCTGCTGGAGTCCCTGTCCGCCTTTAAGAAGGCCTGGAAGACCCTCTTTTTCAGAGAGGCCTTTGGCGACCTCGTTAGCTAGTTTTGCTAGTTTGCATTTTTTTTCTTCTTCCCCTCCCTCCCATCGCTCGGGCTCGCCGCCATCTTGCCCTCTGTGGTCCCGAGTTTTATTTCCTGTTTTACTTGTTTTATCGCTGTTAGCCGCCCAGAGTTCCCTCTGGGAAGATGGGCGGGATATAAGTTCAACAAATAAATAAATAAATAAATTGTGTGTGTGTGTGTGTGTGTGTGTCATTACAGTCGTGACCGACTCTTCGTGACCCCATGTCCATGGAGTTTTCTTGGCAGGAAGACTGGAGTGGTTTGCCAGTTCCTACTCCAGGTGCCTACAGCACCTGGTATTCCCTGGTGGTCTCCCATCCAAGGACTAACCAGGGCCGACCCTGCTTAGCTTCCGAAATCAACAGCGGCTCAAATGAGAGGGCACTGCATCGGCCCATTTTGCAAGGCAGGAAAGGAGGGTTGGGGAGAGAGAAAAAAAGTCTTGAGTCCCAGCTGCTTGGCCCCTTTGAACAGTTCTGGGGAAAAAACAGCGTTGCTAAGTGAGGGTCAGGTGCAGGACGGAAGGCCAGGGAACCGGGGTCCGGTGGAACTCCCTGCCACCCAAGCGCACGGCTCTGCACAGATTCACACGGCTACCTCTCACACGTCTTAGCATTTTCTGCTTTGAAAACCCTGAAACGGGGTGCTGTAAAAACTTATTTATTTCGAGAGGCCTTTGGCGAGCCCTGAAATATCTTTTTTTCTTTTTTCTTTTGTTAGGTCCCGCCATCTTTAATGCCCAAGCAACCATGTTAAGTGCTTTATGTTTATGTGTGTGCTTGGTTGATAGCTATTATGCTGCCGGGTTTTTGGATGCACCGGGTTTTTAATTGTTTAGTGATTCTGTTGTATATTTGATAATTATTGTTTGTGTTTTTTGGTGCTTGTTCGCCCGTGCAAGCCGCTTAGAGTTTCGCACGAAAGATAAGCGGGGTATAAATACAATAATAAATAAATAAATAAATAAGGGACTGGGCTGCACATCATTTGGGGGAAAAGGTAGCCTTTTTCGGTGCCTCTAAGAGCAGTGAGATAAGAGCGGTGGGGGTGTCAAGTTGCAAGACCCACGGGTGAGAAACGATATTTAATCTCCACGTTTGGTGGCTTTTCGCATGCTTTGGAATCTCCCAAGCCCGACTAAGCCTGGGGTGGTGGATTTGCTGGAGACAATAGAACAAAACATCTGGAAGACTCTTGTTAAACGCGGCTGGCCCAAACTTCGGCAGTCCAGATGTTTTGACTGCAACTCCCACGGTCCTTTGCCATTGGCCATCTAAGCTTAGAATTCTGGGAGCTGTAGTCCAAAACATCAGGAGGGCCGAAGTTTGGGGCGGCCTGTGTTAAACGAAAAAAGGTTTCTATTTTTGCTGTGGTGGGAGCTCCCTCTTACAACAGGCAGGTCCAAACTTCGGCCCTCCTGATGTTTTGGACCACCACTCCCAGGATTCCAAACTTAGACGGCCAATGGCAAAGGACTGTGGGAGTTGTGGTCCAAAACATCTGGAGGGCCGAAGTTTGGACATGCCTTTCTTACAACAAAGGCCTTTCGGGAGAGACAGATGTGCTTCGGAAGATTTCTGAAGGAGCCCAAACAGGGGTCGGGAGGAATCCCTGGGAGAGTTTGGAGGTGGTGACGGACCGGGTTGAAATCATGACCGCTCAAAACACAGCAAATCTGAAAGGCCTTTGTGTGTGTGTGTGTGTGTGTGTGTCTGTGTGGGGGGAACGAGGACAAGGAAGCCGGGATCAACAGCTGGGGGACAACCAAGGGGGTTCAGGAGTCTGCTCGTGCTGGCAACTCCGACGAAAGAGAGCCGAGGTGAGGGAGAAAACAGATTAATCACAGAGCGATCGGGAGCAGACGATTTAACCGGGAAGGTATGAAATCCATCACTGGGGTTGGTGGGTGTTTTTTTCCTTTCTGGAAACAGAAGTCGGCTTGGCAGGGAGGAGAGTGTGAGAGGGAGGAGAGGGAAGCCAACAAAAGTGTGTGTGTGTGTGTGTGTGTGTGTGTGTGTGTACGAGAGAGAGAGAGAGAGAGAGAGAGAGAGAGAGAGAGAGAGAGAGAGAGAGACAGAGAGACAGACAGACAGACAGACAGACAGACAGACAGACAGACAGACAGAGACAGAGAGAGAATGAGAGAGAGAGAAAATGTGTGTGTGTGTGTGTGTGTGTGTGAGAGAGAGAGAGAGAGACCCAGTTTTGCCTCCCAACTTTCTTGACCCAGGCTCCGAATCTGGAGAACACCACACCATGTACGGTGAACGAGCGTAAAAGAGTTTATGAGAGCACAACCAGAGAAGGGGGTGGGTGGGTGGGCGGGTGGGGGTGAGGTTTAGGCAAAAACCCTACGTACTATTCTCCCGGACGAGGCAGAATTCCAAAGTGGTTTGGCTTTCCAGAGTACAGTCTAAGTCGACGGGGACATTGGGCTCATTCTGCTTCTCCAGACGGTACCGAGGGCCTGAAAATGGAAAAATTAAGTTTATACAGGTCTTCTGATAGTAGTAGAAGAGGAGGCGGGAGGAGAACAGGATTGGGGGGGGGAACGTTACAGGCGCCCTGATAAGAAACAATCTGAACGCTACGCAAACCACGATGACTTATCTAATCCGATTTCTGAATCTTTTGCTCCTCTCGTAAAGGAATACACAAAAGGACTCAGCCTTGCGGGGCAGGTGGGAGGTTATTCCTGTTTTAGTATCCGAAGGGTAACAGCTAAGGGCCAACTTATTTTGAACAGCCCTGACCTACAAATGCAAGCCACGAGTAGGGGTTTTAATTCCAATTTGTCTGAGACGAACCCGACGCTCTAAGATAGCAGTCCCCAAATCTTGAGCCCGGGCAGGCGTGAATGTGATTTCTTCCCACACGTGGCTGTTGAGTCCGGTTGGGCGCTACATCACGGACTCTGCTCCTCAGTTGGAAGCAGGGGAGCGCATTAGAATGACGAAGCTTGAGATGGCCAACCTTCTTGGACTACAACTCCCAGTAGCCTTCACCACAAGCTGTGCCGGGGCAAGAGTTCTGGGAGTTGTAGTCCAAGAACGTCCGCCCATCCAAGGTGGGGAATCGTCACTTGAGCAGCGCTCTCAGACCTGAGCCACCCGATGGTTTGGGGCTGCCATCCCACCCCCAACCCCACCTAGCCTGAACAAGACAGGACCCATGGGCCGTGTAGTCCAACAGCATCCAGGTTGAGAATCAACAAGTGGAAAGTAGACCTTAATTTTTAATGTTATTGAATCTTCTCTGCTTTTATTCAAGGCATACACCTGCTGGTCAGTGATTGTAAAAAACTTTACCAATTCATTAAAAAACCTACCCCCCCGCCAAAGCAACCACAGGAATTGGGTAATTGCTATTGAAATTAACAACAACAACAACAACAACAACAACACACACACACACACAGACACACACACAAACACACAGAGTTCTGTTGTCATATGGCTGTAACAGTTAAAATAAAAATAAACTCCCCACCCAATGCGAATCCTCTCCCCCAGCCCTTTTGACGTTTCCTGAACATATATACCGTGTTGCCCTGAAAATAAGACGGTGTCTTATATTAATTTTTGCTCCCAAAGATGCGCTAGGTCTTATTTTCAGGGGATGTTTTATGAAGAAAAATACGGTACACATTTATTGTTATCTTATTATTGGGGAGGCCTTATTTTTAGGGGATGCCTTATATTTCAGTGTGGGGCAAAACTGTAAGTGGGTCTTATTTTCAGGGGATGTCTTATTTTCGGGGAAACAGGGTATCAAAAAAAAAAAAGCAAAATTGCCCCTTGAACCGCTGGGGAGTTGTGTTAAAATTGAAAACCAACCAACCAACAAGAACCCAACGCAACCCGTGAAGGTTAACGATCCTGCCTTATGCTACACAGAGAGAGAAAAAAGCAAAGTCCACCGCTCTGATGACGAGAAGTATAACCAAATTAAACAATTCCCGCAACCAAGGAGAGAAAAAGCTGAACTCTGTTATACGAAGACATCCTGCCGGCTGGGGGTGGGGGTGGGCAGCTAAATTGCAAAGCCTTCGGAAAAGCTTTCGAGAGGCCGACCCATCAGTTCTAATTTTTAAAACTTACCCTTTCAGTCAAGGCGAGAGAAAGAGTGTGTGTGAGAGAGAAAAGGCCCAATTCCAACTTTTATCTCAGCCACAAAGTGCCGTTATCTCGGGCTGATGTCTGGGGCTCTATCTCTCTTTCTGCTGACAAGCCGAGACCGAGAGAGATAAGATTGGGAACGAATCTCACTTCTCCGAGTAAATAAATAATCAATACTCATCTAAATGTAAATGCGAAAGTATCCCCCCTCTGATAACGGAGGAGCTCTTATCAAAGAGCCAATTTCGCCGCCGACAGGCCGGCCTCCGCCGAAATCGCCACCGCTCTGCCACGGCCCCTAATGGCTTAAAAATGGCCACTAAATTGAACCGATCACCTGAGATCAACCCAGTTTTCGGCTTCGGCTACCGGAGGGCAGCAGGGGTAGGGGGGTGGGGGCGCAGAGGGGCAATGTTTGGGAATGTAATTCTGCCCCCATTAACTTTCAATAGCAATGAAGAATGCATAGGTCAGGGGAGATGAAGAAGCAGGAGAAACAAGCTTCAAACTGTCTTTCTCTCTCGTTTCTCTGCTCTCGGAGCAGGAAAAAAAAAACAGGAGGAAACAGAGAAGGCGAGGAAACCTGCAAAAAAATTGCTTAAAAGCTTATGAAAAAGATGCAAGACGGAGCCTGTTCTGTGATGAACAGTGTTGTGATTACAAACAAACCCTGGGTTGTTGTTGTTTTTAGGGTGTAAGGTTGTTTTCTTTCTATTTTTGAAAAGAAAAATGTAAATGGGGACTCCGAGCCTTTTTACACGACCCCTAAGATCCGCTGGCCACTTAAATTCGGACCAGAGATCTTAGGGGTTCGTCGCACTTCCCCTGTCTTCCTCTGTCCCCACCCCCCTCCACACTACCTGGTTGCTGGCTGCCTGAGGGAGGGAGAAAAAAGAAAGAAAAGAATGCCAGTTTACCTCCGTTTTGTTCCCGGCAGCATTCAGATCTCATAAAGGGGCGGGGCGCAAAAAAAGAACAAACAGAAGCCAGGAGAGCCCTGCACTCACTATCCTTACACCGGATCAAATATTTGTCACCATCAAAGACCAGGTACAAGAAAACTGCTGTTTGGTCGCGCTAAAGTGGGCGGGGTCGCACTTAATTGTCTGCAAAGTCCGGAGCTGGTGGGTAAACATTTTTAAGGTCCGGACCTTGCAGCCATTTGCGGCGGAGCTTAGGGGTCGTGTATAAACGCCCTCAGACACCTGAGCCAGAGGGCTGTGTAGGTTTGGCCCAACGCGTCGCGTGAGCCTGGCCTCTGTTAATTCTGCCATGTACATACCAAGATAAATGAACTTGAAGGAAGATGAACTTCCGGAAGAAGGAAGATGTCGCGAAAATACCGAGATCAATGGCCGCGTGGCCTCTGACAGGATGCCTCCAGGTTTATCCTGTGCCAAGGATACTTCCACAACTGCACAACATGGGATAAAAGGGGGGATGATGGGCAAGGGAGTGGATGTTGGTTTCTGTAGGTAGTGGAATAATGGTTTGCGCTTGACTTGAGGTGGTTGTATAGAACAATGAGAGGGTTTTCAGTGGTTCTCAACCGGTGGGGTCCCCCGATGTTCCTGGACTGCAACTCCCGGAAGCCTCCACCACTCGCTGTGCTGGAAGGGGTTTCTGGGAGTTGCAGTCCAGGAACATCGGGGGACCCACGGGCGGAGAACCACTGCTGTAGATGCTGTTCCAAGGATCGCAAAGAGATAATCCAAACTTTGTTGGTTGAAACAGAATTTCCGGGGACGTAGACTGGCTATTGCAACATTTCCTAAACATGCTTGAAGAATTAGAAGAAGAAGAGTCGTCTTAAAAGGTCAGAGTTGGAAGGGTCATGAAGCCCAGCCCATGTCATAAAAACATAAGAAGAGCCATGCTGGATCAGGCCAAAAGGCCCATCTAGTCTGGCTTCCTGTATCCCACAGTGGCCCCAACAGATGCATCCGGGAGTGCCCGAGACTAGATCTCTGTCTCCTGTTACCACTCCCCTGCATCTGGCCCTTGAAGTACCCTGGTTATAAGCCTGGAGGTGACACGTCTCCATCATGGTTTGTCACCTGGGATGGACTATTTCCTCCAGGAATCTGTCCCATCCCCTTTTGAAGGCATCCAGGCCAGAGGCCATCACCACATCCTGAGGCAGGGAGTTCCACAGACTAACAACACGCTGGGTGAAAAAAAATTTTTTTTGTCTGTTCTTACTTTCCCGGCCTTCAGTTTGAGTGTTATGTCCCCTAGTTCTGGTATTTTGTGAGAGGGAGAAGAGCGTCCTTCTATCCACTTGACTCACGCCCTGCATTGTTTTGTAATACCAGCGGGGAATTGAACTCCCGACTAATGTCTTTGAAGCCTGAAAACTCCAAGGCATTTTAGATCGGGACTGTTTACTTTCAAGCTCCGTGACGGGCAGACCGCTGCCAAATTTTACCAACAGTTGATCCCTTGTCCCCGCGCAGAAATACCGATGGTCTCCGTGGAAATAAACAGTCATTTATCTGAAACAATTGTCGAGGGAGGGAGAGGGGAGGAGGGGGGGACAGAGAACGAAAGGGGGTGGCAGTCAGGGGGTCGAGGGCAGTGACGGCAGGGGAAAAAAATAGGGACTATGGAAACCGTGCTGGCGTAACTGGCGTAATGCATTCAAATAAATGCCAGGACGGAATGACAGGGAGCCAAGGTGTTAAATCACGCTGCTTAAGAATTCGGCTGTGGGAAACCGATAGTAAATCCAGAGTGACAGAATTTCCAGCGGTAGCCAAAGGGGCCTTGACACCAAGCCCGGGACACAAAAACTAGACCAGTTCAAACCCATTTTGTTTAACGCCCGCCCTGACAGCTGGTGAAATTAGAGAATTTAGTCAAAATACACCTTAAAAAATAAATAAGAAGGTTCTTCCTTGAAGAGGGTCTCCCCCACTGCCAGGCACCCGCCCCGGGGAAATCAAGGGAGCTGCTTGCCCCTGACAGCCCAGCCGGGTGAGAGGAAAATTGCAAACTTCCTTCCTTGTTTAGAGGAACAAATTATTGATTTATTTTTTTAAGTGCAAGCTGCATTCCTGGGAAAAGAAGCACCTGCCAGAGAAAAGAATTTAACCACATAACACACAGAGACACACACAATACATGCACGCGCGCACACACACGCACGCGCGCGCACACACACACACACACACATGCACACACACACATGCACACAGACAGACAGACAGAGAGATTCACACTCTTACTAGGAGAAAAAACATTTATGATTTTAAATGTATTAGATAGATAGATAGATAGATAGATAGATAGATAGATAGATAGATAGATAGATAGATAGATAGATAGATTCACCACCTTACTAGGAGAAAAAACATTTATGCCTTTAAATGTATTGACAGATGGAGGGACAGACAGACAGACAAGCAGGCAGGCAGGCAGGCAGGCAGACAGACAGACAGATAGAGAGAGGGAGGTATTTACCAAAATATTCCTTCATTCATTTTTTTTTTAAAATCCATGTACAGTATAACCAAAACTGTGCCACTCAGAGCTGTGTTCAAGTCAACACATAAGTAGAAAAAGCGAGAAGGCGGCAGGTCCAGCAGCCGCCGGTGTCATTTTGGAAAGAAAAATCAGGTTAACAATGGAGACAGATGGATCCAAGATGTTTTGCCTTTAGGACAGAATTAGAAATTTTGCAAAAGAAGTGTAGGAAATATATACCGAAAGGGATGCAAATTATTATTATTATTATTATTATTATTATTATTATTATTATTATTATTATTATTATTATTATTATTATTATTATTATTATTATTATGTTGCTAAGGGTTCGTGGTACAGGATGGAGGATCCTTATCTCCCTGGATTCCATCTCCCCCTAATCCGGGTGCTCCCTGAACTCCGGTTCCCATCCTCCTAGAACTGACTCTTATCAGCAGGGGATGATATTAACTGGAACACAGCTTCAACTGGACGGCCATGGGGTCCAGGCACTTGTGATGGGTTTCTTCCCCCACAATGCTCATGGGTTGCTTTTTTTAAACATTGGAACTTTCTGGGAAATCTCAGCGACAGCTCCTCCATGTCTAACTTTTAGATCCAGAGCTTAGAAAGTACTTTTTAAAAAAATAGCTACAGTGTGACTTCAAAAGTTACAGGCTTTCAGCAACTGCTGGAGAGCCACAGTTGCCACTGCCGTTTTAAACAGTAACACTTCGAGGTTCCTGTTAGGTTATCCCTGGTGATGCTGCAACTGTAACTTAGGTATTTCAAAAAACAACTACTTGTTGCAACTGAGTTCTCACTGGCTTCAGCAATGGCCGTGGACCCGCCGGGTCACGCCAGAACTCTGACTCTCCTAGCTAGGGCTTCTGAGTGTCTGTGAAGATTCTCAGTCATCCAGGCGAGTTTATCTGGAAGTTGAGTCATGGCTACTGGACTTCTTTGTTGAGAGAGAGAAACGTTTCACTGCTCATCCAAACAGACGGATGAAGCTGTTTGGATGATGAGCAGCGAAACGTTTCTCTCTCTCTCAAAAAAAGAAGTCCAGTAGCCATGACTCCGCTTCCAGATAGGGCTTCTGAGGTACGAGAGATGCTCGGGGAGGGAGACGTTTACAACGGCCGATCCCCCATGAGAATTTCCAGGGCTGAGCACTGGAGATTTGGAGCCAGATCCCGGTTCAAAACGCTGCCTTCTCTGCCACAGGGTTGTTTTAATGACATTCAGCTTCCCCAAGGGATAGAGTCAGCAGGCTTGGTCGCCATCTCTTTCCTAATTCCTCCCAACCAACAAAGTCCATACCTTTTGATTCATCTTCAGGATACCCAAAGCCATGGCCAAGTAAGTACTCTTGGGTTCATCTGCCTCCAGGCTATGGAACGCCCTCCCAAGTGAGACCCACCTGGCGCCGACGTTGATAATATTTCGGCGCCAGGTAAAAAACCTTCCTGTTCCAGAAGTTTTTTAACTGATGATTGTGGGTCGTGATGACAATTTCAGTGTTGTGTTTTCAATGTACAGTGGACCCTTGTATAACAAACGGTTTGTATAACATAACATTTGTACAACATAAAAAATTCCAGAAAGAGGGGAAATTTGCTTAACATAATCGCTTATGGGGCGAATCTGTACAACATAAAAATGGGATCACTCTGTTTTCAATGCATTCCTATGGGAAATTTGTATAAAGGAAAATTTGCTTAACATAATTTCATTTGGAACAAATTAATTCCTTTATACAAGGTACCACTGTATTGTATTTATTGTATTTATGTTTTTAGTGTTTTAATTTTATTGTAATTCTGTTTATTTTGATTGGGTAGTGGGCGGCAAACAAGCCAAATAAATAAATAAATAAATAAATAAATAAATAAATAAATAAATAAATAAATAAATAAGTGGCTGCGTCTGTCGCCAGTGCCCTTCCTAGTTTGCCTATCCAACAAGGCTCTCTCTTCCCTTAACCTGCAGGGGAAAAACACAGTTTGCAGCTATAAAATCTTAGCCGGGAAGGAATGTTTAGAAGAAGGAGAGGCGAGGAGAAGGAGGAGGAGTTTGACCTTAAAAAGACCAAGAGCACATTCCTGCACAGAGTCAAACAGCTGGAAACAGCTGTCTCATCCAAGCTGATCGTCTGGGAAAGATTTTAGGTTGTCCTGTCCCGTTGTCGTGGTCCAGAAGAGTGATGTCGCGGTGGGCTTGGACGGAGTCGTCGTAGACATCTTCAAGAATGATGGGATCGAAGTTGGTAGTGGCAGCCTTGAGAACTGGGATGGGGAACACAAGAGGGAAGAGGGTCCCCTCGAGACCTCCAAGAACAAGGGCGGGCACTTGTTTTTCTGAGCCATCGGACATGACTGGAGAATGATCTTAATATCTTTTGAGAAAAGACTCACTGTTGGATCCAATGTTCTGTTCACACCCTAGTGCAGTGGTTCTCAACCTGTGGGTCCCCCAGATGTTCCTGGACTGCAACTCCCAGAGCGAATGGTGGAGGCTTCTGGGAGTTGCAGAGCGAATGGTGGAGGCTTCTGGGAGTTGCAGTCCAGGAACATCTGGGGACCCACCGGTGGAGAACGACTGCCCTAGTGGATGCCTCTGGGAAGCCACCAAGTGAGACGTTAAAGTGCCTCAACATTCACCAAGAGAACAGATCAGGCTTGGAGGACAACGTCTATCAAATCTCGGGCTTTCTGAAAAGAGCCAGATCAACCTCCGTAACCATGTAGAACAGTGGTTCTCCACCGGTGGGTCCCCAGATGTTCCTGGACTGCAACTCCCAGAAATCCTAGCCAGCTCAGCTAGTGATGAAGACTTCTTGGAGTTGCAGTCCAGGAACATCGGGCGACCCAACAGGTTGAGAACCACTGATCCAGAAGGTGGGGACAAATTGGCTTCGGCCCCCACGACTCCCGCGAGAGGGGCGCAAGGCAATCTGATCCGTCTGGTGTTTGAGCGGTTCCGAAAAACCATCTGATGAGGAGATGGGATTTTTGTTTTTACAACCCTAGGATCGGTTCCAAGCCTTTCAAAAGATTGATCTGGCCTTATTTGTTTAATGGAAGGCTGGCAGAGTTCTAGAATGGCTTCCCGTCTCCTCGGGCAGCTGGGCGTTTTTTATAGGACTAAGAGGTCGATTTAATCTTGGAACAATGGCTGGGCAGCTCTTTTAGCAAAACTGAACGGCAACTGGTGGACTGCTGTGGACTGCGCCCGACACAGCCTAGATTTGATCCCGTAGAGCTCTTCATGTGCTCAGAGGCTACGGGCTGGAGGAAGCACAGCCCTACAAAGATTGTCAAAGCTGGCCGACTCCTCCGAGATGCCCTCCTCCTTCTCCGGCTCGCTTTTGCCAGCTGTGCCGTTGAGCGTGCGCCGTAGGTTAACTACACAAAAGATGAAGTGTGCGGCTTTTGTTATTTTTCATCGCTGTAAGAAAACATCCATTAGGTCTCCTCCTTCGTGAGCGCATGTCGGGGATGGGGGAGGGAAGAATCCAGGAGGGGAAGAGCGGCTGCGTTCCGACGCTCCCGCGTTCGGGAAGCGGGGAAAGGAATCTGAAAACGATGGCGAACACCACCTCCCCACCCCAAAGGAACGCAACGAGGGTTGGCACGGAGGTTGCGATGGTGTGCCAAACTTGGAACCGAGAGAATAACAAGAAGGGTGACAACGGGAATACGAGAGAAAGAGAGAGAGGGGGGGGGAGTTTAAAACAACAACACCAAAAACACCAAACACACAAGAAAACAAAAAATCCCAAACGAATCTGCCTCAGTATCTCCTGATTTATTCAGCTTGACTTCAACTAATTAAGCATCTGCCTCGACAATTTCCTCAGAAGATTTATCATTCCTGGGCGGTGACAACGACTCTTTGTTACCGGCTCCCCTCGGTCATCTCCTCCCGCTTCCCCCCAAAAAAATCTTGCTAACATCCACAGAAACTTCTTCCAGGTCTCTTTCTCTGGGTACGTGACAGGGAAATGATACAGTGCTTCCATTAGCCCCCCACGGCTGCCCTCTGCCGAGGCGGGGGGTCCGCCCGTCCTACCGACTGAAGGAGGTTTTCCGCCTCCACCGGCAGACCCTAAATCGCATCCTTTTACACAGCGAAAAGGAAAAGAACGGGGAGTGATGGCCAACGTTGGGAGGGAGGCGGCGTCCTGGCCCAAATCTGCACCTTGGCCTAAAACGCCTCGCGATGGCTTGAGTTAGACTCTCTGAGGAAAGCACGGGGAGCATTGGGTGCATTTATTTATTTTATTTTTTTATTTATGAGTATTTTTACCCTGCCTTTCTCCTTGGAAAAAGACCCAAGGTGGCTTGCAGCAGGCATGTCCAAACTCTGGCCCTCCAACTGTTTTGGACCACAATTCCCACCGTCCTTTGCCATTGGAAATACAGGCTTGGAATTCTGGGAGTGGTGGTCCAAAACATCAGGAGGGCTGAAGTTTGGACATGCCTGGCTGACAGAAATGAGGGACCGATGTTCTTGGACTACAACTCCCAGAAATCCTGGCCAGCACAGCGGAGGGTTCTGGGAGTTGGAGTGCAGGAACCCCTCACGGTTGAGGACCACCGCTCTAGGCCAAACAGAGAGAGAGAGAGAGAGAGAGAGAGAGAGAGAAAGAGAGAGAGAGAGAGAAGTCTTCACTTCGTCTCAATTCTTGTCCTCTTCCAACCCGGTTGGGCAGCCGCCGTGGGGGCGTTGATGAATGGTGGATTTGAGAAAGATCTATTCCAATAGAATTAAAATGATTTCCCATCCCACTTGTAGCGTTTTCCATGAAAAAAGGGGTCATCATCTATTTGTACGCCTATTTATTGACTCCCCACCACCCCCACCTCCCGTCCCAATCTCTCCCTCCACATAATACAGCACAGAAATGGCAAAGCAAAGATTTATTCAGCCGTGGTCATTTTTACCAAATGTGACTTCTAATACATCTGTTTGCAGCTGCTAAGTTCTTAAGAAAAACTTCCAGGACATGGCCAAGCGGCCCGAAAAATTCGCAACAGCTATTCTTTAACACCCGTTTGAAACTCCTTTCCCCCACTTGGGTTCAGGCCCCTGTTACGGGTGATTCTTCTGTCACCCATCCGTTACATCATCTGAGATGGCCAAGGTCATGAGATAGCAGTCCAGAAGGCGGTGGTTGAGACTGAGTGCCCTCCCTGGCCACAGACTGGCCAGTCACAGCTGCTCAGCGGACGACCCCCTCAGTGAAGGCTGAGAAAATTAAGACGACAAAGAGGAATGCTGCATTCAAGAATAGGTTACAGGCGATACTCATAGCCACTATGTACAACACACCTACCATGGATTAGACATCAGGAACTAATACTTAAGTCACTCCTGGTGAGAACATTCCATGTCTGAACTTCTGGGACCTGCTTTGAAGAAGGGTGATTGACTGCACTCGAAAGCTTGCAATGTTCCTTTTTTATTTTTAATAGTGGCCTATGAAGGTATCGCCTGTAACCTATTTTTGCAACTGTGTTTTGTGACGGCCACATGGCTCAACTCCTTTTTGCATTCTGGCCAGAAATAAAGAACATTTTCACGGCCCCTGGGGAGCTGCAGCGTCCCCACCCCCGCTGAAAAATTATTATTATTATTATTATTATTATTATTATTATTATTATTATTATTATTATTATTATTATTATTATTATTATTATTATTATCCTGACTAGGACAAGTTCCCCCTTTTCCACAACTTTAAAACCCCACAGTCTCACTCCTTCTACACCCCAGAGCACAGAGAGAACTCCTGGTTCCCTGAGCTCCTTGCCCTCTGAAGATGCTGGCCACAGATGATGATGATGATGATGATGATAATGATTGCCTAGTGAGCAAAAGAGGAATACAGAGCGGAGGAAAGGTGCAGAGGAGTGGCGTAGGGTTGCTGTCGGACGGACGGATGGGCAGACGTTAGGACGGGGCCTGCAGGGGCCGCCGTGGGGCGGCGAGAGGTTTTCCTCCCCCCCTTTATTTTCCTTTTAAGCAGAAGACCATTCATCGCGGCTAACGACTTGTTCATTATGAGCGATGATGGATAAAGACTTCTCACGCTGGGAACCGAAATCAAGATTTATATGCATTGTTTCCTCTCTCCACTTGTGAGGAAGAGATCATCATCATCTAATTCTATCTCGGCGGCCAGCGATGGGCATCCGGAGAGCCGGTTATCAAACGGCGCAGTCAGCTGGCAAAGGAGGATTCAGGGGGTGGGTGGGAAGAGGGGGGTAAATGAAAACCCACGGACGTGTCGCTGGCACATCTGGCCCGAGCCGACAAAACAGACCAGGGTGAACAATGGCGCTTGGCGGAAGGCCAAACGGCGAGCAGACGCGAGGAGGTGCGCCTCTCCCGGCACCCCTACCAGCACTCCGACCTCTCTCTCTCTCTCTCTCTCTCTCTTTCTTTTACGAGAATCAGATTTCCACTGCTCCATTCAATTGCTCTCCGCTGCCATTTTTTACGGCTCTTATCGTTTTCCCCGGGAATACGGCCTTGAGACAGCTCATCCGTGTCCTTTCGCGGCGTTATCTCTTCTAACTTTTATTAAAACTTCAGCTCTCATCGGACGATAGCTAATTAAATCCGTGACAGATTATAGGCTCGTCGGACGAAGGAGCTTGGGTGGAATGGAAGAGGGTAGGCGGGCCGCACCCCCTCCCCGCCACTCCAGGCCGGGTCGTGGTGGTGATGGCGGTGGACGCAGAGGAGGTGATGGACTGTATTTTTCTGGACGGAACCCCGGGTGGAGAATTATGTTCCTTCCCCACCCACCAAGGGCAGTTAAAAATAAAAATAAAAGCGGGAGGGAGGAGAAAAAGTAGCAGCGTTTCATTCATTCCTTTAAGCAAGGCGAGATGCTTATCTCTACCTGACCGACAGACAGGCTGATATTAAAGTCGTTTTTAGATCTTGTGCCGTGTCTCTTATTTGTGGATGTCGAGAAAGATGTTTTAGGTTTCGGGGCTGTAAGGACACACCTGCGAAGGTGAACAGATGAAGCAGAATGGGGGAGCCACTCGACAGGACGGTGTCGCAACTAAAACCAGGAAAACGGCAAACATATTTACTCTTTCAGGGCATCTCCAGAATTTTTTTTACCAAGGAAGATCCCCTTAAACCTCCGACGACGAGACTTGAAACTTGCGAGTGGAGACCGTGAAAGCTTTCGTGGCCCACTCATAAGAACATCAGAGCATAAAAAGAGCCCTGCTGAATCAGGCCAAGGGCCCATCTAGTCCAGCTTCCTGAGAGATTCCATCTGAACATCAGGAAGAACTTCATGACAGTTAGGAGCTGTTCGGCAGTGGAATATGTTGCCACAAAGGGTGGTGGAGTCTCCTTCTTTGGAGGTTTTTAAGCAGAGGCTGGATGGCCACCTGTCGGAAATATTGTGATGGGGGTTCCTGCATGGCAGGGGGTTGGACTGGATGGCCCTTGAGGTCTCTTCCAACTCTAGGATTCTATGATTCTATGATCTCACAGCGGCCCCACCAAGTGCGTCCGGGAGTGCACGAGACTAGATATCTGTCTCCTGATACCACTCCCCACATCTCATGGGATATCAACTGGGTTTTCTAGATACCATATGGCCCTATGGGCACCCCAGGCACGTTTGAAGGGGGGCACAGACCGGGAGCGATTATTCGCACAGGCAGCTTATAAGTTCTGTTACGCGACTGCTTATAGCTGTGACTGGGGGGGGGGGAGAAATACGGTTGAAAACAGCTGTTCCAAAACACCACCCCTTGTTCCCCACGGCATCCCTGGAGGTGGTTGGTCATGCCACCTGTCCCAACCTGTCCACCCCACCCTGCCCATTTTCTAAAACTGACATACAGCTCCTGGCAACAAACGCTTTTCCGGATCCATCTGCGGTTCTTTTAAAACCTTTCCCTGTTTTGCCTCGGGCTGCACTGTACTCACCCTTGGAGAATGTCTTTGAAACCGAATTCGCTCCCTCGAACCCCTACCCTTGACTTTCCAAACAAAATGCCTTGAGTCCTTTCAAGCGCTGAATGCTAAACCTGCGGCTAAGTCCTCTAACAGCACGCAGACGTTTGGCGGCGGCGGTGGTGGTGGTGGTGGTGGTTGCTTTTGCTTTCAACCAGGATTATTTTTTTTAAAAGGGTCCATCTGGTTCTGCCTTCAGGTCTGTTGATATGGAGGCAAATTGGCTTCAAACAGCCCTCCTGAGTTTTGCTCTATGGGAAGGAATGGCACTGTTTGACAACCCTGGAGTGTGCCTATATCTTGGGTAAGTAAGTAAGTAAATATCTATATCTATCTCTCTATCTATCCCTTCCTTCCTTCCCATCTATCTATCTATCTATCTATCTATCTATCTATCTATCTATCTATCTATCTATCTATCTATCTATCTATCTATCTATCTATCCCTTCCTTCCTTCCTTCCCATCTATCTATCTATCTATCTATCTATCTATCTATCTATCTATCTATCTATCTATCTATCTATCTATCTATCTATCTATCTATCTATCTATCTATCTATCTATCTATCTATCTATCTAGTTCTCCCCCCCCCCAATCTATCTATTATGGCTGATTTGTTCATTTTTATTTAGTTATATATTGTATAATGCATTATTTATTGTATTGTTGTTTATATTTTTGTAAACCGCCCAGAGTGATGGTCAGAGGGAGCTGTATATCTATATATCAACCAAGCAACCAACCAATCAATCAATCAATTGGTATATAAATCACAGATCTGTCTTTCTTTCTGTCTGTCTACCTATCCCTCTGTATCATCCATCCATCCATCCATCCCCCTCTCTCTCTCTTTCTCTCTCACTGATATCCTGGATTGGCCAGATAGGTGGGATGCAAGTGCATCACCCAGAGACGTCTCAACAGATTTACAGTTTCCATCTCTTGTCTTCATCTGACACTCATTCTTTAAAAAAGGGAACCCCCGAGTGTGAAAAGGAAAGCTTTGCTCATCTTGTCCGTTTTGCCAGCAGAGGGAGCCCCTTGGCCAGTGGCATTAGCCACATCCAGAATCATCGTCCCGCTAGGGATGAGGGGATACTCCTGGTTCCCTGGCCATCAGCTCACCCTGAGTTCCTTCTCTGTTTAAGGACCTGGAAAGGACACACCAGGTGACACCAGCGGGGAGGACGTGTGCCGTGGGAACCCATCCAAGCAACCACCCAGGATTTCTCCCCCCCCCCAAAAAAAAACCCCAACAGCAAACAGATTTCTAAGGCAAAGGAGCATGGTGGCCTCTGTAGCCCTCCGTCCCGGGAAGAAGAGTGGCGTAAGAGCCCCCACCTGTGCCTCTCTGGGATCCCTTCCTTCTTTTCAGTGCCTTCTGCAAAATGTCCTTCATGGTGACCTTCATGCTGTCCACTTGGATGAGCGAGAAGCCATGCGCAGCATTTCTGTGGGAAAGAGGGGAAAAAGGGAAACGAATGAGGCACAAACACACACACACACGCACCCAGACAAAATGGATCATAAGAACCTAAGAAGAGCCCTGCTGGATCAGGCCAAAGGCCCATCTACTCCAGCTTCCTGGATCTCACGTGGCCCCACCAGATGCATCTGGGAGCGCATGAGACTAGATCTCTGTCTCCTGATTCCACTCCCCTGCATCTGGTCCTTGAAGTACCCCGGTTTTAAGACTGGAGATGATACATCTCCATCATGGTTTGTCACCTGTGATGGACTTTTCCCCTCCATGAATCTGTCCCAATCCCCTTTTGAAGGCATCCAGGCCAGGTGCCATCCCCACATCCTCTGGCAGACAGTTCCACAGACTAACAACGCATTGGGTGAAAGAATATTTTCTTTGCTCTCTTCTCACTCTCCCAGCCCTCAATTTGAGTGGATGTCGCCTAGTTCCGGTATTTTGTGAGAGGGAGCTAGAAATTACCCATAAATCCAGTGGTTATTTTATTGGACAACCTCAATGGATCCGTAGCCTCCACGGACTAAAAGATGATTGTAAATACATTAACTTCAGGCCTGAATGTTAATGGGGGAAATATTGGGAAAAGGTGAAGATTGTAGGCCTTAAAAGAACAACAGAATAACTTGTAGGCCAGAGCATTTATGGGTAAAGCGTTGAATTATAAGAAACATCAGGGAGACCAGGTCAGAACAGAACAACATTCTTTAATAAATATATATTTGTGCGTGTGGGTGTGGGTGTGTACGTGTGGGTGTAGGGGGAGGTACAATTATATGTACTCTCTATAAATAAGCGAATCTTGAGAGTGTTTTGGAAATGATAAGGGCTCCAATGTAATTTGAAAATTAGCTTTTGATCTCTTAGCTTGAACTGCATCTGTCTGTTTGTCTGTCTGTCTGTCACTCTCTCTCTATCCTTCTGTACCCAACCATCCATCAGTCCACTGCTTTGATGATCACTTCCTATATGATTTTATCCTTAAATTTTAAAAGCGTACTCTTTTGTGCAGGGGGAGGGCAGCGATCTTGAAGAACCCGTAGTCTAAATCTAATTGTTCGTTTAAATAACAGCACGCCAGCTAAACCAAAAGCTTCGTCAAGTCAACAGCTGCGTAAGTGCCTTTGATTAAGTGGGTTTACTCTAGCTGAGACTAACGCTGGACTCTGCCCGCAATCTAAGCATTTTCAAGTAAAACACACACGCAATTGCACAGTATTTTCAACACACACATAAATTAAGATTTAACTTTAAACACAGAGTGGACTTAAACATAAATTCTTCCTCTTCTTCTTTTGGTAGTTCTGCTTTTCTCCCTGACGGCTTGGGGCGTATTTCTACGACTCCCCCCGCCCGCCAGCAGAACAACTTGGCTTCCACATCCATTCTCCTTCTCCAGTTTAATAAATTGCGATGCTTTTTGGCCTTAGTTGGATGCTGGACAGGCTAAACCTCTCTCTGACATGTACGACAGCTCGCAATGGTGAGGTTTGAGAACTCAAGGCTGCTGAGTACACTGCGGCGCACATCACGGTGCTCGGCCGCGATCCAAAGTAAATGTTAGGAAAACGAGCTGATCTATAGAAGGACAGCCAGGGTAAAAAACACGGGAAACCAGCAGAATTCAAATAAAACAAAGCCAAATTGGCTGGGGTTGTGGTGGGGGAAGAGACCTCTCTCCAACCTTCCCAGGTTTTAAACACTCGCCATTTTCTTTACGAATGAGCAAAGGGACCTTAAGTGCGTGTATGAGCAGAAACGAACGCCGCCTTGTTGAATCGGGCCCTGTTTTAACTTAGGCACAAAATATGCTTCCATCTGTTCGGATGGAAACCGGTCCCAACGTCTGCAAGTCCAGCACGGAGTGATGACCCTCCAGATGTCTCTGAGAATCCCGGTCTCAGGACCTGCTACTCTAAGGTAGCCTGCGACCAAACGTGGAGGCTTAACTCTCCGTAAATCACGCTGATGTCCCCCAAAGGCGCTGATGTCCCCAAAGAAGTAACTTTTTGTAGCTCTGGAAGGAGATGCATTGCAGCGCACAGAATGGGGTTCTGACATAGACATAGAATCCTAGAGTTGGAAGAGACCTCCAGGGCCATCTAGTCTAACCCCCTGCCATGCAGGAACCCCCATCACAGTATTTCCGACAGATGGCCATACAGCCTCTGTTTAAAAACCTCCAGGGAAGGAGACTCCACCACCCTTTGTGGCAGCATGTTCCACTGCCAAACAGCTCTAACCGTCATGAAGTTCTTTCTAATGTTCAAATGGAATCTCTTTTCCTGTAGTTTGAAACCACTGCCGCGAGTCCTAGTCTCTGAAACCATGGAAAACAAACCTGTTCCCTCTTCAATAGGACATCCTTTCAAATATTTAAACATCGCTATCCTATCCCCTCTCAGTCTTCTTTTTGAAAGGCTAAACATTCCCAGTTCCCTAAGCCGTTCCTCGTAAGACATTTCCTCCAGACCCTCAACCGTCCTGGTCGCCCTCCTCTGCACCCGCTCGAGGTTGTCAACATCTTTTTTAAAATTGAGGCGCACAGAGTTGGACACAGGACTCCAGGTGGGCTCTGACCAGAGCAGAATAGAGTGGTACTATCACTTCCCTTGATCTAGACACTATGGTTCTGTTGATGCAACCAAGAATCAAATTGGCTTTCCTGGCTTGCATTTATGAGGTCTCCCTTCCCCAGCACCCACTCTCCTGGACAAATAATCCGTCCCCCGAGAGTGGAAAGAAAAGGGCCTTTGGGTGAATTAAAATCTATATTAACTCAGTCAGATCCTTGCGCTTTCTTGAGCTCCCTGGCCTAAAAAATGTCAAGTTAATTGCTCCCAACCCTTTCCTCCCGAATCCTAGCTGAACCTCAGCCATCCTTTACCTCAGAACCTGGAGGCTGTCCCAGAACCAGTCTTTAGACGTTTATTTTACTGATCAAAGCAAAAACTAAAATAAAATAAAAAGGAAGTGGCGGGCCAGAGAAAGGATGGGAAGGTGGCAGGGGTGGGGGTGGGGGTAGAGGGACGGGGAGAGAAGAAAACGAGAGAGCCCCACACTTGAAGGATATTTAATGGAACAATTTGAGTAAAGTGGAGGCTTGGCAGCATCTGCAAAACATAATATGGCCGCTCAAAACCGTAAGCTTCGGGAGGTGATCTCTGGATCCGGGCCAAGAGGGGCCGACGCTTTCATTGCCGAAGGGCCAAGGGTTGACAACCAGGGTCTCCACTCCTGAGGTGGCAGGAGGGCCGCTGGGAGGGAGAATATGGCCACCGGTCGGCCCCACTCATTCATCTAGTGTCCAAAAACCACAGTCCAGACGTTTTAATCTCGGGGGTCGCGCACGCGCGGCCAGGGGCCCTTTTCTAGAATGGAGGAAACGAAAGGTTCGAAGGCCAGCAGGGAGGACTTCCTAACTGTTAGAGGAGCAAGACGATGGAACCCAAAGGGAGAACCGGAGCCCTCTCTCTCAGGGGTTCTCTGATTTGGATCCAAATTGAGCAGGGGGTTGGATTGGATGGCCTTAGGGGAGCCCCTTCCAAAGGCACGATTCTAAGGTTCTGCGATTCTAGGAAGTGCCTTGCTTCACCGTCTCTTCATTCAGGTCTCAATCTCTTTCCCCGTTTTCGATTGTGAGGTGGTATCTGTTTGTTGGCCTCTCTCTCTCTCTCTCGCTCTCTCTCTCTCCTTCTCTCTCCCCTCCGGCCTCACCGGCGATTCGCTGAGAGCAGACAAAGTGGCAGATTAAGGCATGGGTTCGAATCCCCTCTCAGCCACAGATGCTCGGCAGGGCAGCCGCCGCCGCCGCCAAAGCCACTCCTCGGATCTCTCATACCAAACCGTCTTAAAAGTGAGAAGGCCCTTGGCTTGCAGGGAATAATTCTTTCACTCCTTCCTCGGTGTCACCGGCGTCATGTTTCCCCGGCGCAAGGGGCCTCTTTAGAAAACACTGTGTCTCACTCTGGCCTGTCTTCGCTCGACGCTCCCGGCAGATGGAGACGGACAGGGAGTCAACCGCGGCTGGCTCTTCTGGCGAGCCTCATCCAGACGGGGAGACGGCGCCGTCAGACGCCACTTGGTGATGCCTCGTCGGTGCCCTGCGCTCATTTCCTTGGCACCCCCCGGTCTTCCTCTGCTTTTGAGACATCCGGAGTTGAAACAGGCGGGAAGCAGATCGGACACGGATCTGACCACCGGCGGGGCTTTTTGCCTTCGCAGGAAGCTAAACGGCAGCTTGGCCACCGCCGTGTAGAACAGGGTTGCCCAAACGTTTTGTAAGGAGGGCCAGATTTGGCGGCTGAGAATGTGTCAGGGGCCGGTTGCTCCCTGACTCTGCCACCCCACTGCAAGCCCCACCCACTGACCCATAAGCCCCACCCACTGACCCTTTGCAACCCCACCTGCAGGAAGGAAGGCGGGCGCCTAGCTTCACAAGGTTCCCGATGATGCCGGTGGCGCGCTTCCTTGCGTGCGCCCAGCCCCACAAGCTTCCTGGTGGCCCACCCCCTCGCCCGCTCACCCAGCCCCACAAGCTTCTGTTCACCGGGCGGCCGGCCGGCCCGCACAGCCCCTCAAGCTTCCCGGTGGTGTCAGTGTTGGCGGAAGATTTAAAAAAAAAACATGGGGCAAAGGAGGGGGAGGGAGGGGCAGGCCAGCCAGCCACAGGCCACTCAGAATGGCCTGAAGGGCCGGATTTGGCCCCCGGGCCGGACTTTGAGCAGGCCTGGTGTAGAAGAACAGGAAAGCGTGGAGTGGAACGCCCATCGCCCTCCGACGAGTCGCACAAAAGCCTTGCAGACCCCAAAGCATCTGAAGGGTCACGCGTTGCAGAGCCTTGGGCTGGCACTAACGATGCCTCGTAAAAAGGACCTCGTTGTTTTAATCACATCCACCTTTCTGCGCCTGTACTTTCTTAGTTGATTAGCTTGGATCTGCCCACGGCGGCTTCCGTCAAGAGCCACGGATGCGGGACACTTAAGGAAATTAAAATATAAGGCGTGCATCTCCAGATCTGACCGAGAGCCAACAACCCATTTGCAGGTGCCCCCTGGGAGCTCAGGAAAAGGACGTCGGCGGTCCTTGCCCTGGAGCGTTCGGCAGGCAAACCGGACGGGCTGCTCCTGAGCTGCGGCTCTTCTCTTAAAACAGGGGCCGGGAGGAAAACCTCCGTCCTTCCAGATGTTTAGGACCGCGACTCCCAGAGTCCTTGATGGTTGGCCATACAGCAGGCATGTCCTAACTTCGGCTCTCCGGATGTTTTGGACCGCAACTCCCACCGTCCTTTGCCGTTGGCCATCGAAGCTTAGAATTCTGGGAGTTGCGGTCCAAAACATCAGGAGGGGAAAAGTTTGGACATGCCTGCCATACAGGCTTGGGATTCTGGGAGCTGCGGTCCAAAACATCTGGAGGGCCAGAGGTTCCCCTCACCGGCCTTCGCCGGAAGCAAGAATTCCCTGAAAGAAAGGAGGTCATTGCAGAGACCTCGCCAATCCTGCATGACGCGTAAGATGGGGACCCTCCATTTTTTGAACTGCCCACAAAGCACTGCCTAATGAGTGGCACGGAACTGCGACTTTTAAAAAATAAATAAATTGATTAACTAAAACTAAATAAAACACTGCAACTTCTTCCTCGTGTCAAAACCAAACGTGCCGCCAATCCGCTTACTCTGAGCTCAACGCGACGGATCTTCCCTGCCTGTCAGAGCAAAAACGGAAGAGGGCTGCGTCGCTCGTTAACAGCTAGGCTAAGTTTATTTATTTATACAGTGGTACCTTGTATAAAGGAATTAATTCGTTCCAAATGAAATTATGTTAAGCAAATTTTCGTTCATACCAATTCCCATAAGAATGCATTGAAAACGGAGTAATCACATTTTTTAATGTTGTACGGATTCTCCCCGTAGGCGATTATGTTAAGCAAATTTCCCCTATCCCCGGAATTTTTTATGTTGTACAGATTTTATGTTACACAAACTGTTTGTTATACGAGGGTCCACCGTATATTAAGAAGATTTAATTGGGCCAGGAGAAGCAGACCCCCTGCAGCTGGCTCAACCCCCCCCCAAACCTGGACCCTCTTTCTTCCCCATCATTTTACGAAAACATACCCAGGTGACAAGGTTAAATCAAGCAAAGGAAAATCCCCAGCACTTATCATCCGCCGGCATTACTGATAAATTGCAGAGTGGAGGAATAAAGGATTACCTTCTGTATTTTTTCATTACACTTTTCTTTTGTTACCGAATACATAAATCCATTGTGGCACCATGTAATATGTATCATCGTGCTACACCTGTGGACGGCTCCTAGCGGCTGCCATGTCTCTGCAGTCACGAATGATGAGTGAACCCCCGTGAATTTTAATGATACTGATCATTCAGAGGTAACGCGGCTTTCCATCTTCCTTTGCAGCGCCAACGCCGGAGCCAGGGTGGCAAGGTTCAGGAGAGGGAAAATGAAAGGCAGGCAGGAAGAGGAGGTGAGAGAAAGAGAAACTACCCCAGAACAAATACGGAAGCGATCCACGGAAGGGGGGGAAAAGGGACGGAACGAAAAGAAAAAGTCAAAACCGAGATCGGTCCCAGGGTTTAAGGAAGCGGGGCGAAAGTTCGTTCCGACTGCCGAATTCGGTGGCTGAAAAGCTGAACGAGGGTTGGGGGAAAGGCCCAGCTTCGAATCCAAGCTCAAAGCCAGCTTAAAAGGAGATTTTTATTTATTTTTTGAACTTCTGGGAGGACCGGCTTTTGCCCCTCACCCCCGCCAGGTATTTCTTTTGGGGAGGTGACCCTGGAACGGTCCATGGACGGAGAGCAGTGGGTGTTTTGGAAGGGGGAATTATTATTATTATTATTATTATTATTATTATTATTATTATTATTATTATTATTATTATTATTATTATTATTATTATTATTATTATTATTATTATTATTTAACCACACAGCTATCTACGCTGGATGTTTAAATAATAATAATAATAATAATAATAATAATAATAATAATAATAATAATAATAATAATAATAAATTCCCCCTTCCTTATTATTATTATTATTATTATTATTATTATTATTATTATTATTATTATTATTATTATTATTATTATTATTATTATGCCTATTGGTTTACATTAGTTTACATAATAAGGATGATGATGATAATAATGATGGTGATGATAATTTCAAATAAACAAATAAGCAAATAAATACTTATATTCTCAAAAGCTTCTGGAATCTGACAGCTGTTGTGAGTTTTTTGGGGCTGTTTGGCTGTGTCTTGGAAGTTTTTCTTCCTGACGTTTTGCCAGACTCTGGGAACCAGGAGTTCTTTCTGTGCTCTGGGGGATAGAGTGAGCGAGACTGTGGGGTTTTCAAGTTGTGGGAAAGGGGAAACTTGTCCTATTCAGGAGAACAACAACAACAACAACAACAACAATGCAAGGAAATGGGCAGAGATGTCCTCGGTGGCATAGACAGTGGATCTATAAAGGATTTTGCTAGTGGCCCTCTTCCGTTTCTGGAGAATCACACACCCCTCATCATCCCTCAATTACATATTCAGGCTCGGATGAAGGGAAAGGCTTCTGAACAATTTCCTGAGAAATCGATAGACAGCCAGGCCTGATATTATGCAGCTCTCTGCATCTCGGGATTTGCCTCTCCAGTATTTCTCAAGCCAGTCCCTGGGTCTGCTTGCTGCATTTGCTCCCCCCCCGCCGCCAGATATTCTCCTCCAAAGACATTTTCCTGGCTGTCGAGATTGGACAGCAACCCTGCGAAATAGTTTTAAGCCCAAAGCTAGAGGCCAGCCCACCGCGGACGGATGCTTAAACTGCCGAGCAGCCCAGACAGCTACATAAACAACAGGGCAATGTAAACCAACCAGCAACGGCGTCCCCCATCTGCGAGAACGGCCGTCGCCTGCTTCGGAGGCGGTGCTGGAGGGGAGCTTTGCAGTCCTCCTGGACGGCCAGAAAAAGATAATCAAGTGGTTCCCAGCTCAAATCCACCCCAACTTTTCCCTAGAAGCAAAGGTGTTGAATCCGGGGTGACCCCGGGCACCTCCGGAGAAGGCAGGGCTCTCTGGAAAAAGGCAGCAGGGAAAGAGGAAGGGCTAATACGTGACAGTCTAACTCCCGGCAGGAAGCCACAAGCCGGGCTGGTCAGGACAGGGGGATTTCGGTGAGAGCTCCTTCGTGGGGTGTCCCTAAGTCGGAGGTGACCTGATGTCACCCACCACAGCCACCACAATGCCCCGCGGTTAACTGGACACTTAGTCGCCCGACTGGAGGTCTGATCTTCGTTTTTCCCTTGGCAGAAGCTCGGTGGCCCTTTTGCCTCCCCGGGGCTCCGTTTACAGGGCAGGGTCGGCTCAGCGAGACGGCGCTCGGTAAACCCTAACTCCTCCGGGAGGAAAGCAGCTTGCCGGCGGGGAAGTCACTGGACCGGAGGGGCTCCTTTCCGATCCTGGCCGACGCCGACGACCCCCCCCCCCCGCCGGCCACCTCTTCCATCAGCCCTGCTAGACGGATGGCCCCGTTCAAAGCCGGGACGGCTGCCCTCCGTCTTCTCCTCCTCTCGCTTTGCCAGGGTCCCCGGCGCTTGCCAAATCCTAGTCATGCCTGCTTAGCTCCTCCGACTGATTGTGCCAGGAAAGAAAATAAGACACAGATGCATTCGAGCGCTCGGAGATGCCAAGAGGAGAGACAGCTAATGGCTTCATCCTGACCCTCCTCTACCACCTGGGCACAGGGTTTTTTGGGGTGGGGTGGGGTGGGGGGAGATAATGAGGTGCCTTTCCCTAATCAAACTCAATTATTTACTCCTCTCCAGAACGGCAAATGCATTTTAAATGCTCGGCTCGGAGCACGGAGCGTTCGGTGGGCGATTTCCAATTTCCTCCCCACCTCCAGGTTACGTGCAGAACAACTCGGGTGCCTGAGATTTTGTGTTTTGCTTTGGTGGGAGTCGATCTGTCCCAATGACCTGCGAAGGGCGTCTGCTGAAAGAGAACGGCCAGAATCCGGGCTCCTGTTGCCAACTTTAAGAACCTAAGAACCTAAGAAGAGCCCTGCTGGATCAGGCCAACGGCCCATCTAGTCCAACTTCCTGGATCTCCCAGTGGCCCCACCAAATGCCTATGGGAGCGCATGAGACTCAATCTCTGTCTCCTGATGCCACTCCCCTGTATCTGGCCCTTGAAGTACTCCGGTTTTAAGCCTGGAGATTACACACATCTCCATCATGGTTTGTTACCTGTGATGGACTTCTCCTCCAGGAATCTGTCCAATCCCCTTTTGAAGGCATCCAGGCCAGATGCCATCACCACCTCTTGTGACAGGGAGTTCCACAGACTAACAACACGCTGGGTGAAAAAATATTTTTCTTTTGTCTGTTCTCACTCTCCCAGCCCTCAATTTGAGTGGATGTCTCCTAGTTCCTGTATTTTGTGAGAGGGAGAAGAGCTTCCCTCTCTCCGCTTGACTCATGCCCTGCATGATTTTGTACGTCTCAATCCTATCCCCCCTCAGGCGCCTTTTTCCAGACTAAAGAGCCCCAAATGTTTTAGCCTTTGATCGGCCAGGTTCAGTACAACGTGTGTGCTGGATCTCTACCCTCGTGGGCCGCCCACCCTAGTCGGGGGTCGGCAACTTGGTGCCTCCAAGCCAAACTCAGCAACAAAAGGTCGCTTTGGGGGGGGTTCCTTGTGGCCCCCGAATGGCATGGTGTAGTGCTTTAGTTATCTGGTGGTTGAGCCAGAGTTTGAGAGCTTGATTCCCTACTGTGCCTCTTTGAGACCAGGGGACGGACGATCCATAGGTTCCCCTTTCTGCTCTCCAGATCTAAAGAATTCCTATAAAGTAGGACCCCAGTATCCGCTGCGGAATGGCTCCAGACCGTCCCGTGGATAATGAAAACCGTGGATAAAAGGGAACGCAACCCCCAACCCCCCCAAAAAGTGTTGTGTGATGCTCACCTTATAGCTGTAGCTTTATGACAGTAGCTTGCTTTGCAGCGGCTAAATTATTCAATTAATTTTTTTCCTTTGCCAGCCGTGGATAAGTGAATCGGTGGATAATGAATCAGTGGATCCTGGGGCCCTACTGTACAGGCTACAAAGCCACAAACGGTTTAAGTCTTCTGACTTTGAAGATTGCCTCCCTGTTCGTGAGAGAGCAGAATTTTAGCAGTTTCGAGATTCTTGCTAAAATAGTCCATTTCACATCTCCCGAGCCTCATATTGAGGAGTTCAACTCAACACACAGGAAGCGATGGAAGTGTTTTTTAGAAACCCAAACAGCTAAGAACGGGAATGATTAAAACAGGTGCCCAAACGTACTTAGTGAAAGGAGGAATGCAGACACAGATGTGCACATTAAGGAAAAGATATGAAATTGTCCGTGTAGGAGAAAAAAAAGCAAAATACTGTAAAGCTTCATAACTCGTTAAGAACCAGGATGAGATGGGAAACGCAGGTAGAATTCACGACGAAATGGAAACGTATTTTTCACGTCCCCCTGCTTTCTCCCCCCGCGCTGCAAATCTCTTGGATCTGCTGAGAGGGCCTCTGGGCCAATCTCTCCATCTTTAGATTGATCGCTACTTTCTCTAAAAAAGCAGGAGAAGAAAAAAAATATTATAGCAGGTTTTGCAAGGGCCATTCATCCAGTCCGTAGCAGGTTCGTCTGGTTATAAGAAGAGCGCAAGAGAAGTCTCAGTGCCTCCCTTGGCGGGAGAGAAATCAGGAAAAATGTAACAACAAAAGAACCTAAGAAGAGCCCTGCTGGATCAGGCCAAAGGCCCATCTGGTCCAGATTCCTGGATCTCCCAGTGGCCCCACCAGATGCCTCTGGGAGCACACGAGACTAGATCTCTGTCTCCCGATACCACTCCCCTGCATCTGGCCCTTGAAGTACCCCGGTTTTAAGCCTGGAGATGACACATCTCCATCATGGCTTGTCACCTGGGATGGACTTTTCCCTCCAGGAATCTGTCCAATCCCCTTTTGAAGGCATCCAGGCCACTTCCTGAAGTACAGTCTTGACTGAACATTCATGCATGCATGCATGCAAGCATGCATTCATTTACTGGAATACCGCAGCTGATTTTTGATTCATTTATGTTTCTCCTGTCAATTATTTTATTTTAAGATGCTATGTTAATTCACTCTGGTGTCTTTTGTGATTATTATCATAGACTCGTAGAGTTGGAAGAGACCTCAAGGGCCATCCGGTCCGACTAATGGCGTAGAGTTTTCTGTCGCACGCCGCCCAGTGTGGCCCCAGGCCAGATGGCGAGGTATAAAAATATGTGTAAATAAATAAACAAATATCCAGGGTTTTTTTTTTGTCTGTAGGGTGCCCCCCCACAAGATGACCCCCACTTTTCCGACTCAAAACTGCAATTTCCCAACCATAGAGTTCTCTCACCAACTTACTTGCATGTATAAGAGGACTCTAGGACTCCAGCCTAACAATTTTAGACAAAAATATAGTCTTAAAAAAGAGAAAACACTGTAAATGTTTGTTTTGTAGAGCATTCATTCCTTCATTGGTTTTTTTTTTTTTAATTGTAAAACCAAAAAATTTTTTTATTATACTGTTACATTAATTATTATTTTATATTATTGCATTTGATTTGTTGATGTATGGTATACGTTTGAGCAAGTTGCTCTTGCAACATCTTGTACACCGCCCTGAGTTCCTTCGGAAAAATCGGGCGGTTAACAAATACACATAAATAAAATAAAATAAAATAAAATAAATAAAAACGGTGTCGCTCAGACCCGTGTTCAAGCCGACACGCAAGCACCAGAAAGCCAGAAGGGTTGGAGACACCGCGAGTGTCGGCGCCATTTTGGAAAGGGGGGAAAAAGGCACGTTAACAGCCTGCCCGGGGGTTGGGGTGGGGTGGGACTCACATTCGGACGAAGAGGGACTGCTTGGCCGCCAAGCCGGGGGACGAGTACTTCTCCACCAGCGCCAGGGTGCTGAAGCCGAACTTGTGGATGGGCTCGTTGCAGTCCAACGGAGGAAAATCCGTGTCCACCTCGCCGTCGTCCTCCGCGATATGGAGGCAATACGCGCTGACGTTGTCGCTGCAGAGAGGGAGAAGGGGAGAAGGGGCGCTAGGCTCGCCGGGGAGCGGAGGAACCGGCTCGCCCCCTTGGAAGCCGAGGACCACGGCCTGTGCGGGGCCTTCTTTCATCTCACAGGGCCCCCGCCAAATGCCTCTGGGAGCGCACGAGACTAGATCTCTGTCTCCTGATACCACTCCCCTGCATCTGGTCCTTGAAGGACCCCGGTTTTAAGCCTGGAGATGACACATCTCCATCATGGTTTGTCACCTGTGATGATGGACTTTTCCTCCAGGAATCTGTCCCATCCCCTTTGGAAGGCATCCAGGCCAGATGCCATCCCCACATCTTGTGGCAGGAAGTTGCACAGACTAACAACAAACAGAACTAGTAAACCTAGTTTAACAACATAAGAACACAAGAGCCATGCTGGATCAGGCCAAAGGCCCATCTAGTCCAGGTTCCTCTATCTCGCAGTGGCCCCACCAGATGCCTCTGGGAGCGCACGAGACTAGATCTCTGTCTCCTGACACCACTCCCCTGCCTCTGGCCTTTGAAGTACCCTGGGTTTTTTTATGTCTGGAGATGACACATCTCCCCATCGTGGGTGTGTAATCCATGTGGTCTTCTGTAGACTGAAGAAACCGCTTGGGCGACTAATGAAACGTTTCGATCTCACAAGAAACGAAACCCAGTGTCCATGACTCAACTTCCAGATCCACTGTGGGATATGTCCCAGCTCATAGCTTGGTTGCACAGACCCTACAGCTTTCCAGCAATCCACCTGCTGCAGGGATGAACAACTGTGAAGGCCTGGATTCATGCCCCCATCTCTCCACCGGGCATCCCCCATAGCAGTGGTTCTCAATCTGTCAGTCCCCAGATATTCGTGAACTGCAACTCCCAGAAACCCCTTCCAGCCCAGCGAGTGGCGGAGGCTTCTGGGAGTTGCAGTCCTGGAACATCTGGGTGCGAGAAGTGAAAATATACAATCATGCTTGCTAAGAAGCTTATGGATACATTATATATAATCAGTATCATGCATAAATGTAATCTTTAACTGTGATTATTAAGGTAAAAACCACAAGTGTGTTCTATTGAGGAAGACACTGTGGATTTCCTGTTGACGTTCAGGCAGATGATAAATGGAAATGTATGTGGTGAAAAGAAGCTGGGTGTATGGGGAAAGCGAAAAGTGGACTGATGGAAAAGAGGAAGTAACCTGAGAATATGAATCTGTGTGTGTGTAGGTGGATACAAAGACTGATGGGCAATCTTGAGGGTGGTCTTGAGGGTGTGGTTGTCCGATAGTGACCGAGGAAGGGTCTGGAAGGGTCTGAAAATGTATAAAAACCCTTGGAAAGTGGTGTTCAGGGTCCCACTTCGCTTTCAGAAGGGGGCCCCATTCGAATGGTTTTTTTTTGTATTTTTGCACTTTGCTTTTGCTCAATAAACCAGCGCTGAGAACGTCTCCTTTGGTCTCACTCTGTCTTTTTGAGAGACGGAACCACCAGATCACGTGGGGACCCACAGGTTGAGAACCACTGCCCCACAGCTTCTTAGGGGGAAAAAAATCCAGCGTGTGGAAGCGGTGGAATGCCAGGCGAACCAAGCTCCGAGCAACCTACGTTTTTTAAATTTCTCTCCTCATCCACCGTTCCGTCGACACCAAGTGCTGCCCTAAACTGTTTTGAGTGGCGGCCGTTTCCCCAACTTGGCAGCTCGAATCTGGGAAGTTTTAATTGCCTGACGGATGCGTGAATTAATTAATAGCAAAGCGCGTGCTAATTGTTTAATTGGTCGCTTGATCTATATAGATCATTTTGGGTGGGTGGGTGGAAGTTAAATGAGTTGATTTACAAAGTTTATTGATTGGAGGCGACAGGAAATTATTTTCGCCCCGGCACCTGACGTGCGGCTTCCCCCAGTGAATTTGTAAACCCTGAGCTGCAACTCAGCTCAACGAGGGGACCTCTTCAAGGGGACCCACCCCAGACTGTTACGTCTCGGGTATTTATCATGTCAAATAGGTAAGTGTGACACATTCAAGTCAGCAGAACCTGAGGGTTTGCTCAACGGGCAGCTAGCAAAGTGACAACCCAGCTTGGTCAGCCACGGGGAACCATCCAGTGATCTGCAGACGTACTGGCCAGGATTTCTGGGAGTCATAGTCATAGTCATACGAAGAAGAGCCAGGCTGGATCAGGCCAAAGGCCCATCTGGTCCAGCTTCCTGTATCTCACAGTGGCCCCACCAGATGTGCCTGGGAGCGTGCGAGACTAGATCTCTGCCTCCTGATACCCCTCCCCTGCATCTGGCCCTTGAAGGACCCTGGTTTTAAGCCTGGAGATGACACATCTCCAACATGGTTTGTCACCTGGGATGGACTTCTCCCTCCAGGAATTGGTCCAATCCCCTTTTGAAGGCATCCAGGCCAGGTGCCATCAACCCCTCCTGTGGGAGGGAGTTCCACAGACATATTATTTCACGCGCTGGGTGAAATAATATTTTCTTTGGTCTGTTCTCACTCTCCCGGCCCTCAGTTTGAGTGGATGTCCCCTAGGTCTGCTATTTTGTGAGAGGGAGAAGAGCATCCCTCTATTCACTTGACTCATGGAACGTTTAGGGAGCCAAGGATGGAAACCGCTCCTATCAAGTCTCAGTGGCTGACCCTCTTTCCTAAAAGTTCATCTCTGGGGACACCAACCAAGACTCTTGCATATCATTCACGGATCGTTGGGTAAAACTTGTTCCTGGAGTTTGGAAGCTCTCCCCTAAGAAACCGTGCTACGTTAGATCCCTGGTTCTGTTTAAAAACCTGCTGGACATAAAAAGAATGTTTTCCACGTCATCAACACAGAAGTTGATGTGATTTATCTTTTTTAAAAACAAACAAACAAGACACTTGAAAAAAAAGGGGGAGTAGAGCATCTTGAAATGATGATTCATTTATCCCACACTGGCCTCATATGCTTGTCATTACACTGTACCCGGTAATTTAATTGAAAGAAAAATAGATATAGATGTATGCACAGCTCAGAAGGAAATATTGATAAATGGGGAGGTAAGCTGGCAAGATTTATCTGTAGAAAATATATATGTATATATATTGATGTGGAAATCCATTTCATTATGCAAAAGGAGCGGCAGAGGAGAAAGAGGAGGAGAAGACGAAAAAAGGCCAGAGAGAAGGAAGGAAGGAAGGAAGGAAGGGTGGATGGATTGATGGATGGATGGATGGAAAGAAGGAAGGAACAGATGGAAGGAAGGAAGGAAGGAAGGAAGGAAGGAAGGAAGGAAGGAAGGAAGGAAGGAAGGAAGGAAGGAAGGAAGGAAGGAAGGAAGGATGGATTGCTGGATGGATGGATTGCTGGATGGATGGATGGAAAGGAAGGAAGGAACTGATGGAAGGAAAGAAGGAAGGAAGGATGGATGGATGGAAAGAAGGAAGGGAGGAAGGAACTGATGGATGGAAGGAAGGAGGGAGGGAATGGAGGAAGGGAGGGAGGAACTGATGGAAGGAAGGAAGGAACTGAAGGAAAGAGGGAGGGAGGGAAGGAAGGAAGGAAGGAAGGAAGGAAGGAAGGAAGGAAGGAAGGAAGGAACTGATGGATGGAATAATGGAAGGAAGGAAGGAGCTGATAACGGATGGAATGAAGGACACCTACTTGAGTTTGGGTTCCCGTCCTTCGCTCGTGTACTGCCAGCAGATGAGTCCGATCAAGTCATGCACCTTGGCGTTGGCAATCGTCACCACCGTCATGGGTTGCAACTTGTCCTGGTTCGCGTGAAGCGGGAGGTAGACGTCGATTATTTTGGTTGCGGTCGTGCCAATGTGGCCCTGTTGGGGGAGAAGAGTCTGTTCATCTCGGTTTGCCCGAGAACGACAAGACTGCCATAGCCATTTCAATCTCAAGAAACAGACAAACAAAGGAAGGAAGGATGGAAGGAAGGAAGGAAGGAAGGAAGGAGGGAAGAAAGAAGGAAGGAAGGAAGGAAGGAGGGAAGGAGGGAAGAAAGAAGGAAGGAAGGAAGGAGGGAGGGAAGGAGGGAAGAAAGAAGGAAGGAGGGAAGAAGGAAGGAAGGAAGGAAGGAAGGAAGGAAGGAGGGAAGGAGGGAAGAAAGAAGGAAGGAAGGAAGGAAGGAAGGAAGGAAGGAAGGAAGGAAGGAAGGAAGGAAGGAAGGAAGGAAGGAAGGAAGTCCAGTTGCCATGACTCAACTTCTGGATAGACTGAGAAGGCTGAAATATAAAGGAAATTAAAAATAATAATAATATAGCCATTGCTATCAATAAATTATTTATTTAACCAACTTACTGATAAACAATGAACAAAACTCAAGAAACCAAAAGGGACCGAATTCTCTGACTTCAGTGTCAAGCCAACACGGGCTGGGGGAGAACTCCGTGTCCTGACTATCAAGCATTTCGAGAAGGAAGTGTTTGGGATTTAAATGAATACAACTGGGTTTTACTGCAATGTCTTTTATTTCTTCAAAATGTCTGTTCAATGCTGAGACGATTAAGGCTTAATTAAAAAGTGAGGAGCGCAGCCAGCATCCCGTTTGCGTTCGGAGAGAGAACCGCTGAAATCTCGAGTTGATGGAAGGCTGTTTTTAAGTGAGCTAGAATTTTAAAAGGCAAAAAGGTTGAAGCTTCCCCACCGGTGTTCCCTGGGTCTCTGCCATCTTCACTAAGGGCCTTTATACACGACCCCTAAACTCCGCAGGAAATGGCTGCAAACTCCGGACCTTACAAGTGTTTTCCCACCAGCTCCGGAGTTTGCAGGAAATTAAGTGCGACCCCGCCCACCTAAGCGCGACCCAGCTGCACTTTCTTGTACCTGCTTGAGGTCCGGATTTAATCTGGTCAGTGCGGGGCTCTCCTGGCTTCTGCTTGTGTTTTTTTTTGCCTCCCGCCCCTTTAAGAGAAGAGGTGGGAGGAAAAAAAGCAAGCAGAAGAGAAACGGAAGAGAAACGGAGCTCCGGGAAGCTCCTCCAGGTGAGCTGCATTTTTTCCTCTCTTTCTCTGGTGGGGAGGAAGGAAGAGCAACGAACCCCTAAGATCTTTGGTCCGAATTTAAGGGGCCAGCGGATCTTAGGGGTCGTGTGAAAAGGCCCTAAAACCACAAGGCTCTGCATTCTTGTTCTGCCACTCGGGGGATTGCAGGTGGACACGGCTTGGGTTGAAACTGTTGAGGTTTTGGCTGCAGCCCTCGGCATTTTTCAATGGCAGCAACAGCGTAAGAACCTAAGAACCTAAGAAGAGCCCTGCTGGATCAGGCCAAAGGCCCATCTAGTCCAGCTTCCTGGATCTCACAGTGGCCCCACCAGATGCCTCTGGGAGTGCACGAGACTAGATCTCTGTCTCCTGATCCCACTCCCCTGTGTCTGCTCCTTGAAGGGCAGAACTCACAAGGAAAGAGACAAAAGCAGCCTGCAACAAATGTCGGCATTTTGCTTGTAAGAGGAAGTAACTTCAAAGGTCCCAAATGGAAATCTAGTTGCTGCATTCGTGTTACAGTTTAACATTTCCTGGTGTTACTTTTAAAATTTTGGTTTGTTTGTTTTTTTAGCATTGGGCAATACTTTTTTTCAAGTTTTCTTATACTATGTATATGTTTTATAAAGCAAGACCAACAAAAAAAAAGCTGCCGGGGAAACAACACAAGTTACCTTTTAACCACTGTAACCGGTAACAAGGAATTACTTTGGGGACACTGTAGCAGATCATAGGAAGAGCTGCCTTTGAGTCAGAATGCTTGGCTTTATAGGAGAAGGTTTAGAACCTAAGAACCTAAGAAGAGCCATGCTGGATCAGGCCAAAGGCCCATCGAGTCCAGCTTCCTGTATCTGAGAGTGGCCCCACCAGATGCGTCTGGGAGCGCATGAGACGAGATCTCTGTCTCCTGATAGCACTCCCCTGCATCTGGCCCTTGAAGTACCCCGGTTTTAAGCCTGGAGATGACACATCTCCATCATGGTTTGTCACCTGGGATGGACTTTTCCTCCAGGAATCTGTCCAATCCCCCTTTTGAAGGCATCCAGGTGGCCTTAAAACGCACTCCTGGGAAATGCGGTGTTCCACAGGAATGCACTGGGAACGGCTTAATCCATTCCCAAGGCTACAATAAAAGACAAAAATACAGTGGTGCCTCAATTTACGAATTTAATCCGTTCCGAATGCATGCTCTTAAGTCGGGGTACCTATCTAAAAAATTGGGGGGGGATTTTTTAAAAACTGAAAAAATATTTGTAAGTCGAGCAGATCATATCTAAAATTTGTAAGGCGGCAGTTAAAACGCCAACAGTTTTCTGCTCTTAAGTCGAGCTGCTCTTAAGTCGGGGTACCACTACAATCAGCCCCCCCCCCCGGTACATGCAGAACAGTTTTTTTGTCTTGCAAAGCATGCCACAGGGCAGGCATGTCCAAACTTCAGCCCTCCAGATGTTTTGGACCAAAACTCCCACAGTCCTTTGTCATTGACAATATAGGCTTGGAATTCTGGGAGTTGTGGTCCAAAACATCAAGAGGGCTGAAGTTTGGACATGCCTGCCATAGGGATTTTTTTTTTTTTTTTGCCATGCAAAGCATGCCGATTCCCAGAAATTTTTTATTCCCTGCGAGTTTTTTGTCTTACAGCGCCTTTGTCTTAAGAGGAACCACTGTAACTGCCTCCCTTATTTTGATTTCCAAAAACAAGATTTTTTTTGGGGGGGGGGAGGCTGGCTTTCAGAAGACTGGGAAACGGCGGCGTGGGGGAGCAAAACACATCTGTTTTCAGCTGAATACAGATGTTATCCTGCATCTTTCTGGAACCTGGGTGGATTTTTTTCCACCCAGACCCCGGCCAAATCTTCAAGTTTCACTCGCATTATTTCGAGTCCTTAAAAGGACTGCGGGTAAGACTCGGGGGGGGGGGGAGAGAAAAGGGGAAAAAAGATACAGAATCTCCTGCTTCTGCTGCTGTTGCGAGCGTTGAGGCTGTTGGCCTCACATTCCCAGAGTTTTAGAACGATAAAAACATAACGACCCAGACTGCGCAACCAGGCGAGCATTCGGGGAAACAATTTAGACACTGGATCCATCCCGCTGCCTCCCACGGAGCCGTTTCAGGGAGGCTATTCAATCATTTTATAGGATAAAATCAATATGTGTTAAATATAAAACCAGGGAATCTCCCCCCTCCTTTTTTTTTTACAGAGACCTATAAAGAAGAGTTACCTGTTTTAAGACTTCAACCCGGCCATAAAATGAAACCTTTCTGAGATTTAACGCTAAGCCCTAATGAAAATCCAACGGCAAATGAATTCATTGTCCGTTCAGCTTTCCCTTACCCGTATCCACCTGGTGCATCACACT